>JAQPPZ010000229.1:3600000-3943896 GCA_028583015.1 Wollemia nobilis
TGAGATCTTCAGATATTTTATTGGATTCTTCTATCTGTACTTTCAAACTGGTTATGATTTCATTTGCATCCTCAAGATTTCTTGAAATTTTCTTATTATTTTTTCTCTCTATCTTCAATTCATCCAGAGCTGCAATTAGTTCCTCTTCCAAATTTACTTCTGCATCAATTTCTTCTTCATCACATTCTTGTTCTTTTTCTATTTTTTCTTCTTTGAGTGCCATGAAAAGTGCTTCACCTGTTTCCTTTTTAGAATCCTCACCGCATCTGTCTTCTGATGAACTGACATTCTTGGAGATGAAACTTTTCTTCTTGAAGTTGCCTTTTCTGAAATTTGTTTTTTTCTTCCAGTCACTTCTTTCTTGGTGTGATCCTTAATCACTTTTGTTCTTATCATTAAGTGGAAATTTAGCTACAAAATTCCCAACGCCTCCACAATTGAAACATTTAAACGATAAATTTCCTCTGTATTTTCCTTTTCCCCTTTTTAGTTTTTGAACAAAGTTTGCTTCCATTTCATTTGATGTCTCTTCTTCCTCGGATTCTTGTTTTGCTTTCATATTTTTATGGGCTTTAAAAGTAGCTTCTCTGTATGTGGGTTTAGATTTTTCTATTCTCATCTCATATGCAGTCAAAGAACCATGCATCTCATCCATACTAAAAGAATTTAGATCTTTAGCTTCTTCTATAGATGAAACTTTAGAATCAAATATTTGGGGAAGAGATCTTAATACCTTTTGCATGATTACAGAATATTTTATTTTCTCACCGAGTCCTCTAATTGCATTAATGACTTCATTAACTCTTAGCATATATGCCTCTATGTTCTCATTGTCATTCATCTTTAATACTTCGAACTGAGCTCGATGTGTTTGTAACTTGGCCTCCTTGATATTAACATCTCCTTCATGAGTGCTCCTCAGTTTGTCCCATATTTCTTTTACCATTTTATAACTCATAATATTTACCAGTTCACTGTCCACTAATCCACACATGATAGCATTCTTTGCTTTTGAGTCATTCTCAAACAGTTTTTTACCAACAACATCGGTAGGAGAAGTGGTGGGTATTGTGTATCCACTATCTACTGAATCCCAAATGTCGTATCCCAAAGCACAAAGATATGTCTACATCCTGAGTCTCCAAAATGCGTAATTGGTTCCATAAAATAATGGTGCTTTGTTTGATGATAAGCCTTCACCACTTGCCATTGTGTCACTTCCAAGATCACCCTAGCCGGTTAAGCTTGTTCAGGAACCTCAATCTGATATCAATTGTTAGTCTCACAATGACACTGAGAGGGGGGGTGAATCAGTTTAGCTCTTTTAAAACTTAAATCTTCAACTCTTAAAGCTAAAACAATGAAAACTTGAAACCAAATAAAGCAAGTATAACAAGATAACATCACACAACACAAGATGTATCGAGGTTCACCGATTTGGCTACATCCTCAAAATGATTGTTTGGACTCCCATCCAAATTTAGCCTTTGCAAAGCACAAAATTTACAATCAATTTACCAGCACCCACTGGAAGGAGCACAAACCCCTGATTTATCTACACCAACAGAAAGGAGCACCAACCCCTAATTTATTTGCACCAACAAAAAGAAGCACCAACAATGTATGGCCTCTTTGAATGACATATTTAAAACCTCTGAAAAAAATTGTTTCTCCTTCCATGACTGTTCGTTTTCTCCTTCCATGACTGTTTGTTTTCTCCTTCCCTTGTGCATGCATGTGTTTTGGTTTCCAAAAAGGCTTTTTGTTTCTATTTTGTGGCCCTTCATTTCCTTTTCTCCACATGGGCATGCGTCCACTTCTTTCCATGTGTAACAACCATCTTAGATGATTTCAAATCATTAAAGATTCCTTATGTAATGTTTTGTCTTATTCATTGAATTTTGTCCTTATGTGACAAATTACCTTATTCAATCTTCGATTTATTCCTTATAGGTCCACGTCACTATGCAGTCTTTAATTTCACTATCTTAGTGTTCATCACTAATATCAGACGCACTGTCAACTACTCTATTCCTTTGGCAAAAATGCAACATGTCGTGATATCGTGACACTTTTGTTTCTCTGCCTACCTGCCCTTTTTTAGTCGTGAAAATGCAACATATCGTGATATTGCGACACTTTTGTTTCTTTTCCTACCTACCCTTTTTAAGTCGTGAAAATGCTACATGTTGTGATATCGTGACACTTTTTTCTTCTTGCTCTTTCTCTTTGTTTTGGACCTCGAAAATGCAACATGTCGTGATATCGCGACACTTTTTTCTCCTTGCTATTTCTCTTTGCTTTGGACCGTGAAAATGCAACATGTCACGATATCGTGACACTTTTTTTCTCCTTGCTCTTTCTCTTTGTTTTGGACCGCGAAAACGCAACATGTCGCGATATCGCAACACTTTTTTTCTCTCTTGTTCTTTCTTTTCTCTTTTGGCCACGAAAATGCAACATGTTGCGATATCGCGACATTTTTTCTTTCTTGTTCTTCCTCTTCTCTTTTGGCCACAAAAATGCAACATGTCACGATATCCCAACACTTTTTCTTTCTTGTTCTTTCTCTTCTCTTTTGACCGCAAAAATGCAACATGTCGCGATATCGCGACACTTTTTTTTATTTGCGGTGGTTTGCTTTTTCTTTGGTCTTTAGAATATGGGCCACTTCGGTCTTCTTGGAAAATATGCAAAAATGTGGATCCCCAATTTTGGGGTACGTTGTGGAGTAGCCACAACATGATGATTTTTTCAACTTTGCACAAACAACCTGTAAAAACTTCACCCAAACATCAAAAACATCCTCATAAGCATTTAACATCACTGTACATACTCTGAATAACCTCTGAACTCCTATCCACTGCATCAATCGATCTATCTGACTGTGTTGACAACAATGACAATACTGTCGTTGCACCTTGCTCAACACTTTTAACCAATTAAATTACTTACAAAACCATTTCCTCTAATTAGTTAAAAGCCCATACTTTTAACCAATTAGAGTACTTATAAAACCATTTCCTCTAATCAGTTAAAAGCCTATACTTTTAACCAATTAGAGTACTTATAAAACCATTTTCTTTAACTAGTTAAAAACTCATTTTTTTAACCAATTAAAGTACTTACAAAACTATTTTCTTTAACCAGTTAAAAGCCCATACTTTTAACCAATTAAATTACTTACAAAACCATTTCCTTTAACTAGTTAAAATCCCATACTTTTAACCAATTAAAGTACTTACAAAACCATTTTATTTAACTAGTTAAAAGCCCATACTTTTAACCAATTAAAGTAATTATAAAAACATTTTCTCTAATTAGTTAAAATCCCATACTTTTAACCAATTAGAGTACTTATAAAAACCATTCTAAATGAAATATCATTCTTTCATTTTTAAAAATCCCTTTTTAACTAAGCATACTTCTTTCAATTTAATTAAACTAAACATCAATCTTTCCAAAAATGAGGTTTCAATTCAATTAAATTAAACTAAACATCAACCTTGCAAAAAATGAGGTTTCAATAAAATATATTTAACTCAACTGGTCAAATCCAACACAATTAAAAATGATAGCAATGTTGGCTTAACAAATCATGCATGGGGATCACATAACCGAACACAGTTCACATCCAACCACTATTGCTAATACCAAGGCATCCCAAGAAGCTCCTTGTTACCACTTGGAGTTGGTCACCTATAATGTGAAGCCTTTCCCATTTTAGGTACCAAGGAGGACCCCAAAACCAAGCATGTGGGTAATCCCTTGCCTCAAAATAAAAGGTTTTATAGCCCTGCAAATGGATGAAACAAAGGTGAATCACACCCAAACAAACACAACACTCCACATGGTAGGACAAGGCAAGATAGCAATACAACTCATGTGGTCAAATGGTGGAAACAAACCACATGTCATAGAGTGATCAATACTTGTACCTTCCAATTGGCATAGGGTTGCCCACCACGTGGAACAACCCCCTTGACCACATCCATGTGGTTGATTTCGTAGGTGATTCTAGCTCCCATTAAGGTTCCTAGAGTTCCAGGGTATATACCATGTGGGATAATGCCTAGGGAAGGCCAAAATTGGCTTCCCTCGCTTGCACCAATCCACACACAAAGTCGTCACTTCGTGATGAAGCAATGGAAGTGAGGGTATTTAGTTAAACCCACCTCCTATGGTTATACCTTAGGGGGGTAGTCAAACTACTCAGTGGTAAGGAATTTACTATAGGCCCTCATAGTGATAGAGTTCAAAAACCCAAATATTATCCAACAATAGTTAAAAAAGTGACCAAAAAACCATGAAGGATCTAGGGAAAAATAAAAATACGGTTTACATTTGTGAAAGAAAACTTAAATCACGGAGTGGTTGGTTTCAACATAGTAGAAGAGGGTGATGTTAATCAATGTGCTCCATCATAAACACCCATATAAAACCTAGTCATACTTAGCATGGAGGAGCACAAGAGCAATAGTTTCTCTCTGGCCTCAAGCGATATGAACTAGGTTGATTGGTGAAGGCTTTACATAGACCAAAACATTGAAAAATATAGGCCAAAAAATATAGGTCAATCATCATAGTTTAAAAATATAAAGCTTTCATTTGCAAGCAAATGCTGACACAGGTTGAATAACATAGTTCAAAAATATAAAGCTTTTATTAGCAATCAAATGTTGACACAAGTCTAAAGAATACAAGCTTATACTGAGAGGGGGGGTGAACATTATAATACCACTTTTTACATTTTATTTCCCAATCAATATTATGTAATGTATCAATAGCAATATCAACAACAGTAATCAAAGAAATGTATAAATCACCACACACAATAGAGACACCAATTTAACGTGGTTCACCCAATGTGGGCTACTCCATGGAGAAAATATTTAACTAAAATTTTCTCAACATATCCCTTGGGAATGCTTTCTTTATCACAATGTTTATGGACCTATGTCCAAAGGAGACACCAATCCCATAATCAAGTTCATTGATCTCTATCCATAGGAGAACTCCTTTCTCCTATGCTCTAGTTGATGATCTTCTAGAAGAAATACTACCTCCACTTCATTTGCTAATGGATCTCTATCCACTGAAGACTCCTATCCTCACTCAAAATACCTATCCTCACTACCCTGACTAATGGATCTCTATCCACTAGATACTGTCATCTTCTATACTTTATCACCTCCAAAGCTTGCACTCATCACTGTCTTAAATCTATACTAAACACAGTCCTTTGATCTAGTACAAATTTTCTCAAACTCTGTCCTCAAATATGAACTAAACACATTCCTTCGGTCTAGGACAAATCGGCTCAATCTCTATCCTAAAATCTACACTAAACATAGTCCTTTGATCTAGCACAAATCTACTCAATATTTATTTATTTTCTAGCACAAACCTTTCCTCAAATATGCACCAAACTCTATCCTCAAATATGTACTCAAGACTTAACACAAATCTTGACTCAATTACAAATCAACTCTACTATATCTACCCCAAACCTTAACCCAAGGTTTGAACAAATCAATCAACCAATTCTTCTCACAAGTCTTCTCAAAGACTTATCTCAAATATACCTTGTAAGCTTCCAAAAATGCTCACACTATTATGTCCACAAGTCCTCTCTAGAACTTATCTCAAATATGCTCAACAAATCTTGACCTCAAATATGTATTGTAAGCTTCCACAAAAGCTCACACCAATATATCCACAAGTCTTCTCAAAGACTTGTCTCAAATATTCTCAACAAGTCCTCACAAGAACTTATCCAATCTGCTTAACAAGTCTTCACCAAGACTTGTCTCAAATTTGCTCAACAAGTCCTCACTAGAACTTGTCCAATCCCATAGAAATATATAGAGAATTGTTAGAGACTCAATATGCTTCACACTCACAATAATACTAAATCACTTTCTTACTCTCTTTCTTTTACCATAGAAATATATAGAGAATTGTTAGAGACTCAATATGTTTCACACTCAATCACTCTCAATCTCTTTCTCAAATCAATTTAGAATATAGAACAATTTATTTTACATAATTAGAACTATGACTTTAATACTTCCACTTGACTAGGCTTAATCAACTTCACTTAATCAATCACTCAACAAAACACTCCTTGCTTACAAAACCTAGTCCAAGCATATGACAACTCACTTAATTGTTTCCAACAATGCTTATCAAACAATCTCACATAATAATGATACTCATCTTCTTTAACTAACCCTAGTTCAAGCATGTGAAAGCTTTATTCAATATTTCCAATAATACTTATCAAACAATATTTCTAGAATCAACTTTCATTCCATAAAAACCAAACTCAACAATATTTATCAAACAATCCTTTTTACTCCAACTTAGCATTCACAACATCCAACAATCACTCTATAGGAATATGTGCCCATACCTTTTTGTTTGATGTAGAAGTGCTCCTAAAAACCTGTCTTAAACATAATTTTCTTCTTTGCCAATTTCAATGGTTAGATGACAAAATATCACACTAACTCTCTTCAAAAATATTTCTCAATCACAAAAATAATCAAACTCAAATACACCTTATTACTCCTTTGAAATTAGCAATCATCAAAGCATACAAAAATTAATTACTCAATTACTCCTTATAATCTCCAATCTTTAATTAACAACCTCCAAAAATCAAACCCTCAAAAATAATGCTTCCTATCCTTTTATCTCCCTCATACTCAATAATCAAATTTTAAAAATAAATTTTATAACCCTCAAAATATTTATTTTTATTCAACCTTTAGCAAATCTAAAAATAGCAATTAACCTTGGCTAATCATGAGCGCATACCTCTCACTATGCAAAAAGGGCCTCGACGGGTTTCGAACACAGAACCTCTCCCATCCGAGAGCCTTAGGAAGGCGCTAGCCCACCATGTGGGCTACATGATTTTCTACAAATAATAAAGCTAATGCCTTCCCTTTGTGCCTTCCCCGATGGTGTAGCACACAAAAACCAATCACTTTCACTTTGCAAAAACCAAAGCCAGTGGGTTTTGAACCTTGTAGCACGAGCCTACCAAAATTAGCACCTCCCTCGATTGCCAACTGCGCTACACAACATTATGCAATGAAGAAGGAGCTTCTCTCCACTTTGTCTTATTCTATGCCATCAAAAACCTTTGAAATGCAAAATATTCTCTTTCCTTGCACATGATAGTCGATAGCATAGCACGTGTGAATTACATAGATGGGATTTATACAAAGTATTGCTCCCCTTTTATATGCATAGACCAAGCTTTGAAAACGTCGACGGATAATTCAAATTTTTGAACTTGAATTATAAAATAAACTTTATAATCCTAACTTTAGGATTATTTAAATTAACATAAATTAATTTTATAATTAAATTATAATAAATCTATAATTAACTTAATAATTTTAGAAGTTAATTAAATTAATCAATAAATTAATTTATAATGAAATTATTTAAATTAATTTATAATTAATTTAAATCTCCCCTTTTAATATTATAATAAAATATTATAATATTATTTTTCTTGGGCCTCTTCATTACTCTTTGAACCTCATTCGACCACTTGGAACCGGATCTGACCAACTAGACGTGGACTTTCCTTTGCACTGAATTCAGAATCGCTTCTTCTTGCATTGCTCACTGAAACTGACTCTTGACATCAATGACAACTCAATTACTCAAAATTTCCAACAATTTCAAACAACATACCACCATTTTTAACAATCCTAAGGTTTTAACACCATAACACATAGGTATTTAAAACTAGTCGAGAGTAATTCCCCAACCTGAATCCTCTTTGCAACAACATTCTCCTTCAAATATTGGCTCCTTCCTTCTTCCTTACTTCATTGCTTACCATATCCAAAGAGGACTCATCCTCCTTCTTCCTTTTACTCATCCTCTTAACATTGAAACTCATCTACCCCAAGCTCTAAAGTCCAATTTAGAATAAATACCATCTACCAAAAGTAAATTTGTGCTTACCTAAGGTGACAAGGGGGGAGATATTTGAATTTAATTATGATTCTTCCATTTTCAAAATATCTTGTTCTAAATAGAATCTTTCATTTCTTTGTTAAATCTATGAAAGGTAAAAGGGAAAATTTGATGGAACTTTAAAGCATTAATACTTAATATTGAATTCAATTTAATTCAAACCATAAAAGCCATAAATCATTTTTCTCATTTGATTAATTCCAATAAAATACCTATACTAATATCAAGCATTAGTATGGTATTTAAGTGGGCAACGAATTAATAGAACCTATATATCTATTAATTCATTCTAGAGGGGATTCTTTACCAAATCCACTTACACAATGACGCATGTGTAAACAAAAGCAAGTCAATCAAATGCATCAAACAAGGTGGGTGAAGTCATCACTATCCAATCGCCTATCCTAGTCGAAGACTTACGATAACTTCTAGGTTACCAAATTTTGGCTAAGGATGGTTGGATTGTTGATGATCACTACAAAAGCAAGAATGCATACCTATATGAGGGTATTCATTCATATTACCATGAGATACTATAATCATCATTTCCCTTCTCAAGTACCCGATTCTTGATGGTTGATTCTACCTCTTCCATCCATGAGTGTACCTGGTCTTTCAAAATGATAATACATCAACAATACCATATTACTCAATAATAAATCGATATAAATAATTGCATAACCATCCAGAAACATCAAAACTAGGCATCAAGTTATCTTTCATCAATACATAGTCTATAAATGCAAAAATTCCTACCAAGGTGGGTCATGAAATACTACCCCCTTGGACTAAACATAGTCCCATGTGTTTTCTTGTCATAAAATTTTATTACAATATGTTTTCAGATAAAAAGGAGAAATGTCTCTTCATATCATCCATTTTTTCCCAAGTGGTACTTCTTTCAGAATATCAGTCCCATTGGACCTTACATTGTTCTAGAGTTTGTTTTCTCATCGATTTAGAATGAACTCTACAATATTTACCAACATCACTTAAATTGCCTTGAATTTTGCCATCTAAAAATTAGAAACATCCCACATATGATTAGGTTCATCAATGTATCTTCTAAACAATGATATTTGGAAGGTTTCATGGATCTTTGATAGGTTGGGTGACAAGGCAAGTCTGTACACAACTATACTAATATTATTAGTGATATCAAAAGGTGCAAAACATCGAGGATCCAATTTCATGGATTTGAAGGTACTTTTCATTGGCCTAATCCTTAAGATCACTCTTTCTCCCATAGAGTATTCCCTTGGTGATATTTTCATATTAACATAGCTTTTTTGATGGTTGATGGCTTTCTTAAGCCTTTGCTTGATTATCTTAAGTTGACCTTCCATTTCCTTTATTATTTTTTGTTTTATCATGACTTGATCCTCCAAATTATCCCAAGACAATGGTGTTCTATAATTCTTACCATACAGGGCATCAAATGGGGCCATATCCAAATAAGAATGATGATCATTGTTATAAGAAAATTCTACAAGATGTAGATTGTCTTCCCGTCAAGACTTTTGGTCCATGTAGTACATGCAAAGCATGTATTCTAGGACATGATTCACCCTCTCACTTTGATCATTGATCTTAGGGTGATATGCAAAGTTTATATTTAGTTTAGCATCCACTGGATGATGTAGGGATTTCCAAAATTTAGAAGTGAATCTAGAATCCCTATCTGAAATGATCATTTCAAGAAATCCATGAAACCTAAATATTTCATTGGAAAATATTTTAGCCACAAATTGAGCATCATTCTTGATGTTCCTTGGTATAAAATATAACCTTAGTCAATATGTTGACTACTACAAGGATTGCATTATGTTGATACCTAGTCTTGGGTAAAACTACTATAAAATCCATAGATATAACCTATCATTTTTGCATAGGTATATCATGTGTATATAGTTTCCCTACAGGGTGTCTACGCTCAGCCTTCACCTTCTAGCATTCTAGGTAGCCAGCAGCAAAATTGGTGACATCCTTCTTTATTCCTATACAAAAGGTCCTTTTCATATTCTCCCTCATCTTGGCCCCTCCAGGATGAGTAGAGTAAGGATATCTATGCACTTATTGCATGATTAGTTTTCTTAAATCACCTATTCTTGGTATGATGACCCTATCCTTGAAATATAAAAGACCATATTTTATGTCAAAATATTTATTTTCTTCAGGATTTCTTCCCATTTTAGCTCAAATTTCCTAGCAATATTTATCTTGAGATTGCATTTCCCTAATTTGATCTAATAAATATATGTGGCTTCAGGTCAAAATTACTATATGCCTCCTTTTTCTTAAGGCATTAACCACCTTATTTTACTTTTTTTTATATATTCAATATCAAAGTCATATTTAGCTAAGAACTCGATGCATCTTCTCTACCTTATGTTGACCATTGGTTGGGTAAATATGTACCTCAAGCTATGATGGTTGGTCCTTAACTCAAAGGGTCTTCCCACCAAGTAATGATACTATATCTTAGGAGCGTGCACAATCATTGCCAACTCTAGATCATGTGTAGCATAGTTAATCTCATGTTTCTTAAGTTTACTTAATGCATATGCTGTGACTGATTCATATTACAAAAGCACTCCTCCTAACCCTTCTAGTGATGCATCAATGCACACTGAGAAGTTTTTCTAAGGATCTAGAATCTTCAATATTGGTGTCATGGTGAGTTTCTACTTAAGAAACACACAAATAGTTTCACAGTTAGATGTGCACTTAAATTCCTTCCCTTTATTTTTAATATTGGTTATTATAGCAAATATTTTAGAGTAATATTTCACATAGTGCCTATAATAATCCATCATGCCCATGAAGCTTCTCACTTTATACATATTAGTGGATGGTGACCAATCTAGAATAGCCTCAGTATTCTTTGGATCTATTGAAATTCCTTTGATGGATATTATATGTCCTACCTATCATACTTCTAAGACATAAAAGTCATTTTTGATATATTCCCATAGAGTTGATTCTTTCTTAACAACTCTATCATTATTATCTATTGTACTCTTTCCTATCCCAAGAATATACTAGAATATCATCCAAAAATATGAGGATGAATTGATCCAAGTGACTTATGAATACATTGTTCATTAAGTTCATGAGTGCATCTAGGATATTAGTCAACCCAAAGGGCAAGACTATAATTTCCTAATGTCCATATCTAGTTTTGAATGTCTTATTATAAGTTTCCTCATCATGTATCCTTAATTGATGATACCCATATTTTAAATCAGTCTTTTTAAATATCGTGGCATCTTTTAATTGATCAAACAAGTCTTCAATATTGGGTAACAAATACCTATTCTTGATGGTTGCTTTGTTAGGCATTCTATAGTCAATGCATAACCACAAAGAAGCTTTTTCTTTTTAACAAAGAGTATCGGTGCACCCCATGGTGACACATTAGGTTTGATTAGTCACTTTTATAGCAACTCCTACAATTATACTTTTAACTCCTACATCTCTATAGGATTCATCCTATAAGGATATTTATGGATAGGTTCTACTCCTGGTATTAACTCGATAGTGAAATAAAAATCCACACACAGGAGGAATTTTGGGTAGGTCTTCAAGAAATACATCCTTAAATTCTTGCAATATTAGGTGTTTTCCAAACACTTCATCCTTCTGATCCTTCCTGACTTCATTAAGTTTTACAACATAAACCATCCCTCCTTTTATAATGGTTTTCTTTAGTTACATTGTGGATAGCAACTAGGGTTTAAAGGATCCTTGTTCACTATGAATTCTTAATCTTCCATTTTTCTTTTTAAATATTCTATCCTTTTATCTTGGAAATTGATTAGAGCTCTATAAGCCTGTAACTAGTCCATTCCCAAGATAATATTAAAGGCATGTAGCAACACTACATAAATAAATCCTATAGTAGAACCATTGATGAGGATAATTTCAACCATAATAAATAAACTAATCCACTAAGTAGGTTTATCCAGAACCATATTGAAACATCCACCCTTGTGCCAAAT
Source organism: Wollemia nobilis (assembly GCA_028583015.1). Lineage (NCBI taxonomy): Eukaryota > Viridiplantae > Streptophyta > Pinopsida > Araucariales > Araucariaceae > Wollemia > Wollemia nobilis. The sequence goes on from JAQPPZ010000229.1 coordinate 3,612,006, forward strand.
ATCTTTATCTTTCCAACATATCCCTAACTATACTAGAAGGAATAAAAATATTTGTAGCTCCACTATCAATTAAATTATTTGCTTCTCTATTAAAAATCCTACCCTTTAAGAGTAATGATGTGGCTTGCCCTTCCAATTTTTGGCTTTCAATCACAACATAAATCCTATGGCATGGTTCCTTTTCTTTCGCATTGATTGTACTCAATCATGTGATGAGGCCAAATAATACCTCAATTTTGCACCATTTTGACATATAAAAATTGCCATATTTCAATACATTTTTTTTAAGCGAAAAATCCCTTATGGGGCCACCTTGGTCTGAGAGACCACGAACAAGGGGTTTTACACCGTCAAAGTTACCTGGAAGTCGCACCCGACCCTACCCGCACCAACATTATCAATTGGATTTTGGATACCCAATTCATCTTTTTGGTAGGGTGGATATTTGAACCTGGGACCTCCCTTGAAGGATTGCCCTCTCGTATCCAACTTACCTACAACACCTGGGTTAAAACTAATTTATAGTGGAAAACACCCCTTTCGGGGTGCCAATTTCAATAGGTTGGGCATAGGAGGAATGGAACCTTGTCGGCCTCTACCAGCACATAGGACATTCCTAACTATACCATATATCTGCAGGATTGATACAAGGGGAATGGAACCTGGGTCGGCCTCTACCAGCACCCCGGGTATTTACCACTACACCACAACAAGCAGATCTTTTTTTGTAGTTGTCTAACCACAACCATAAAGTATAATTTTATTGTCTTGTGTCATATTTCAATACATAACATAGTTAATTTCCAAATATTTTATTAAAGTGCATTATTTTGTTGATGTTTTCATGATTATGTGTTAAGAGACATTATGTTGCTGTTTTGACATTTTTCTACATTTTTGTCCTATTTTTGCATGATTTTAGTGAGGAATTGCATGATAAGTTTGATGGAAAATAAAATGTGTTGACATATGTTATTGGATGAAGCATTTAATATTTTTTCCCACCTTAATATGATTTTTTGAAGTGATTTGATGTCAAAATAATTGCTCTATTGTAAAACATGATATTACAGTTGTAAACAACATACAAAAACTAGTCCCTTGCAACTTTAAAGGAAGTCATAGACCAGGTAAAAAGTGGAAAGTGTGAATGGATGGAACATGTTTAAAATAAAAATAAGGAACTGATTTCATACTTGGAAATGCTCCCACATGATCCAAATTTATTCCAACAACTTTTGATAGGTGTGCAACCTATTGCTAAAAAAAACCTACAGTTTTCCTGCACAAAAACAACTATTTGACCATTTTGACATATGCAAACAAATAGATAGAAAGATAAAATCATGCACACACATACCTAAAATCATGCCCAATAATTCTACAAAATATTGGACATGCAAAGAGAGAGAAATATCCTTTCCAATAAACTGACCAAAAGCTGGAAAAAGATAGAAAAATTGCATAATTTGTTGAAAAGTAGCTTTTTGGCAACTTTTTAGGGAATTTGAGCAAGTTAGCATGAGTATAGGTGTAAAAAATTATTTCACACCCATTCTTGATTGATTCCCACCTGATTTAAGACATAAAAAGTGCATGGATAACTACTCCAACAAGTTCTGTCTTGAAATAGACTTAGTCTATTGCAACATAACAGAAATTCACGTATAGACAACATAGTATTCTATTTTATAGTTGTAAATATTTGTATAAGAAATAATATAAATAGGATCACTCACCATTGGTTGAGTTATTAGAGTAGGATTTAGAAGTAAAAAAATCCAGCAAACAGAAAGAATCGTAAAAGTTGTAAAGTTATAGTTTTGCAATAGCATTTAATAAAATGTGCAACATTATTCAATTGTCTTAATTTTTGTGAGTGAATGTTTAGAACTTAGAATTTTAGACTTATTTTACCTTCTTCTAAACCTTGTAGCAAGGGCCCACTCTTAGGCTTGGAGGAAGTAGCATTTAACATGTTTTTACAGTTTTTTTTTTATTGCTGCAATTTTTGTCAATTTCTTGCTTTATTATTGTAAATAAAATTTCCCCTATTTTTAGCATGTTTTCATTATGTTTTAAGTATGATGTGTATGTGTGGATTTGTAGCTAGTTGACCCCTATTTTTGTGTGCATTTAATACTTGCATTTTCTATAATTTTAGCTTTAGCAACTTTTTGACAGTTTTCAACAATTTTAACAGTTTTAGCAATTTTTCCTGTTTTAGCAATTTGGTTTCAACAACTTCAATTTTAGCATGGTTAAAATTATTTGGTTTAAAATTAGTATTTTCCATTGATGTAATTTCAAATTAGCAAGTGTAAATTAGTTTTTGCTCTAGCAATTTTAATTATGCAATTTTAGTTTAATTTTCAATTCTACAAATTTAGTTTAAGTGTTTATTTTTTATTTAATTTTTTTTTTGAATTTACATGGTGGAATCGGTAGCCACCACAAATCCGGGCAGGCTGTCCAGCTTTTATGGCCACCACAGTATTCTATGTTGTCCGCCCTAGAAGTCGCCACATAGATCTTCGTACAGTCCGCCCCTATAACCACCATGCCACAATCATTTTAAACCTTTTACGCTATTGAAAGCACTAGGAAAGGGACAAGTGTTCAGTCCGATGAGGCTCGAGATTTGAACCTTGGACCTCCGCCCTCTTATGGGGTTTGGATGAACCAATTGGTCTACACCTCGAACCTATAAGTGTTTATTTTACAAATTAGAAGTAATTTCAATTTTGCAAGTTAAGTTAGTTTTAATTCTAAAAAATAGTATTAGTGTGACCTTTAAAAGACCAAATGAACCTTTGTTTCATTTAATAAAGCGTATTAACTAATGACTGGACTATAACTTGCCAAAGCTTTCTATCGTAGACAACCTTGGACACTGCCTTGGATTTGACAAATATTAAAAATTAAATGATGATAATAATGACACTCATAATTTTTTGTGACATTTAAAAGGAACATAGGTATTTTTAGGAGATAAAATAGTCAAACAATTATTGATTAGGCTAAGTTATGAAATTTAGAGCAAAACCTGAAATAGAGCAACTTGCATGAAACATAGCTGTGAAATTGATATTTGCACTTTAGAAAATTAGAAACACAATAAGAATGAATGAATAGGTTAAGGGATTAAAAAGTATGATTTCTTAAAAACCCTTTACGTACCACAGGAAGAAAAATTTCACGATAAGAGGTTGAAACTATGCCAAAGTTGTCTAAATTTATGATTTCCAAGAATGTTAAAATTTTCAAATAATCACAATCATCTACTTAAGTAAGGATAGTATTCTTTGATAAATAATTACAAAGAGAAAAAATTAGTAGTTCAACACCACCTTCTTTTGATAAATCTATACAATCATGACAATTTAATAGGATTTATAATTGTTTTTGGGAACCCATAAGGGTAGGCTCACAATACAATCCAGGAAAATCCAGTAATGTGCTCCACCCTAGTGCATCTAGTACACCTACTAGAACTTTTCAAAACCCCATTCAATTATATTCTAATAAAAACTCTCCCATGAATATCATTTCACCTTCAGTGTTAACAAATTTCAATGGAGTTACATCAGAAGACCCTACTATGTTTTTATTTGACTTTAAGATTGTATGCCAAGCTTATAATTATACTAATGACAATCAAAAGCTCAAATTATTTCCTTCCACTCTTAAATAATAAACCCTACGATGGTTTATCACCTTAGCACCTAATTCAATTTTAACCTGGGATGAGATGGAAAATATATTTTTGGAGAGATACAAAGAATATTGTCAAGTCAAGAATCAAAATGATGAATTGCTTAGAATGAAACAAGAGGAAGATGAAATTTTAGAAGACTATGTAGACATATTTCTTTTGTTTATAAGAGATGTGAGGGTGTTGAAACTGAACTTACTAAAGCCATATTATTGAGAGGACTACAAGATGAATCTAGATATGTATTGGATATTTTAGGAAGAGGAGATGCAAATACACTTGAATTCCAGGAAATCATTGAACTCTATAAAACTTATTCCTATTCAAGGCATAGAAAACACAAAATTGGTAATAATAAAAATGTTTTGAAAGAATTTATGCAAGAGTTTGCTAATCTCGAAGTTGATATTTTAGACCATGTTGACAGAACATTAGATAAAATTAACACAAAGAATGAATCCACTAAATATTTAGCCATCTGTTGTTCAATATGTAAGAAGAAGCACTCTTTTCATGAATGTCCTTTGAATAAATAATTTATATTTGGTACATGTAGTATTTGTGAAAAAGGACACCCCAAAAAACAATATCATTTGTTACCAGGACTCAAAATAATATTTGAAAAATAGTCTTAACCTAAGAAAGAACTCAATTTAATAGGACAAAGACAAGGGGGTAATTTTGTTAAAATTTCATATCAAAATACTTTTCAATTTCCTACAAATTGGAGAAATAATCCTTGGTATATGCCATGGCCTGCTTCAAACCCACTTCAAAAACATTGGAGTCAACAATGGTCTCAACAATTATGGAATCAAGAACATCCACCATGGTTGCAACAAAAAATGTAGGGACAAAAATGGGTACAACAAAAACAAGTAAAATAACCTCCACTTTTAGTTCCACCTATGGCTAATCCTAGTAATGTTAAACATGCAACCCCCGTATCTATAGTTGAATCATAAAATGCAGCCATAATAAATGTTAGTGACTGTGACAACACTCAATTATGTTAAAGAGAACCACTTTTTGAGCCTATTCCACTTATCAATGGAGAAATGGGACCTGAAGAAAAGAAATATGAAAACCCATCTACATTGAAACAATAAAAAGAACATCAAAAGAAAAAGAAAAGCTCTATCAAAATGATTTAATGAAGAAAGTATCATATCTTGAATCGTTTGAGATATCATAAATAATATATTAAAATTTAGATTTGATAAAGGAATTAAAATATTTAAATGTTACAATCCCTTTACTTCAAGCTATTAAAGATGTACCAATCATTAATAATATTGTTGAGGAAATGTGTTTTAACAAACCAAGAAAAAAGAAGAAAATATATACTAAAACCATACAAGTAGGTGGAAAATTAGTAGACTTGTTTGCAAGAAAACTTACTCCACCTAAGTATGATTATTTTGAGAGAATCAACTCATTATATTTCCATTTCTTGAAATAGATCATAATATATTGACTCCATGAGAATAGATTATGGCTCAGAATAGTTAGAGCCCAATGATTCTCGTAACAAAAAATAACTTGTAGTTAGCTATATGACTAACATAGCCAATCCCTAAAATAACTCCTATATACTCTTAACAAATTCTAAAATAAAAATTAACATAGCTACATAGAGATATATGCATAATTATGTAGAAATATATACTATCAAAGTCCAACATTCTTCCCCTTAAAGTTGAGAGGGTTGACAAGACAATCTCTCAAATTTAAATATTGAGCTTTTGCAACTCCTTTGGTGTAGATGTTTCATATGTTGTCCAAAGTGTTGCAATGTCGTAGATCAACCACCTTTTTCTCCACCTTGTCTCGAATGAAATGATACTTCATGTCGAAGTGTTTTGACTTGTTGTGGTGGATAGGATTATGTGCCAATTGTATGGCACTCATATTGTCACAATAAAATATGGTAGGACCACTTTGTCTCTCTCATATTTCTTCAAGAAATTTTCTCAACCATAAAGCTTGGTTACTAGCATTTGTGATTGCTATGTACTTAGCTTCAGTATATGATAATGCTATAACAGTCTACTTTTTGTAACTCCATGTAATTAGTCCTGATCCAAGACTAAAACAATTCCCTAAAGTATATTTCCTATAATATATGTTGTTGCCCCAATCACTATCACTAAAGCCAACTAATTTTATAGAATTAAATTTGTTGTAATGGATCCCATAATCCAATGTACCCTTTACATATCTCAAAATTCTTTTAGTTTCTTGTAGATGAATTTCAGATGGATCAGCCATATACCTTGAAACTAGAGAAACAACATATTGAATATACGACCTTATGTTGGTGAGGAACATTAGACTCCCAACCATGCTCCTATAAGTGGTCATTTCAAATTTTGGTGCTTCATCTTATTTTCTTAATTGGATCCCATGACCTATTGAAGTTGCAACAGACTTGCATTGCTCCATAGAAAATTGCTTTATCATGTCTTGAACATATTTGTGTTGACATATGAAGATCCCTTTTTTTGTTTTATGTACCTCCATTCCTAGGAAATAATGCATCAAACCTAGATCCTTCATTTCAAACTCTTTCATCATGGAGTGTTTGAACTCTGAAGTAGACCCCTTTGGGTTGCTTTATCCAACACCCAAACTTATAACTATTCGATTACTTAATAAACTTGCAAATCAAACGAAAGTGGAATGCAGGCATGAGTAGAATGAAACCAATTGAAATAATAAATAAATTAAATAAAAAAACCCCTTAGGTAGGTCAGATCCTTGCCATAGAGGCAGAATGTGAGATCGTAAGTGATAAATTTGAATAGATGAAGATGATGGATTAGTTTAAAATTAAATCATATAAATATATAAAAACTTCCTTCTATGAAACATAGCTGATGGTGGCTATGTTTGGACTATAGCATGACTTCCCTCATTGAAAATATTTGTCCTCAAAGCTGGAAATGACTGGAAGATACTTTTAGTTTCCCATGTAGCATCTTCTTCGGGTAAGTCTTGTTATTTTATGAGAAACTCTTGAATGTTACGAGATCTTAGTGTGTGAGTTCTGGTTTGTAAAATCACTTCTGGCTGGAGATGTATACGTCATTCCTCATCTAGTACTGATAATTTTGATTGAGAGTGTCCTTTCTGACCTATCACCTTATTGAGACAAGAGACATGAAATATTGGATGTATTCATGATGAAGGAGGCAACTCTAATTGATATGTCACTTCTCCAATGTGATGTACAATTTTGTAAGGACCATAAAATTGAGGAGCCAACTTCTGACTAGACTTGATATTTAATGACAACTATTTGTAGGGCTAAATATTTAGGAACACCCTATCACCAATATTGAATTCTCTTTCCAAATGATGCATGTCTTACTTTTGCTTCATACGATTTTGTTCTTGGACCAAATTGTATTTTAGAATAGTGAGCATTGATTGTCGCTGTTGAAACCAATAATCTACTTGGGCCACTTTGGAGGATCCTGTTACATAATCTGCTACTATTGGTGGATTGGTTCCGTACAATACTTCAAAAGGAGACATCTTGATGGAGTAATGGTAAGAAGTGTTATACCACCATTCTACCAATGATAGCCACTGACTCCATTGATATTGTTTATCTTGCATAAAACATCTCAGGTAGGTACCCAAACATTTATTAATTACCTCTATTTGACCATTTGTTGGTAGATGGTATGTAGAAGACATATTTAATTTGGTACCACTAAGTAAAAATAATTCTCTCCCAAAATTTCTAGTAAATATGGGATCTCGATCACTTACAATATTTTTGGGCATTCCATGCAATTTAAAAATTGAATCCATAAATACCTTGGCCACTTTGCTTGCTAAAAATGGATGTTGTAAAGCCTGAAAGTGAGAATATTTGGAAAGGCAATAAACTACCACAAAAATTATTGTTTTACCTTTTGACTTAGGAAGACCTTCAATAAAATCCATGGAAATATGTTCCCACTAGCGATCTGTAATAGGTAACGTTTTAAGCAACCCTAGTGATTTGATTGTATCTCCCTTATTGTGTTGGCACACTTCACATTCAGCTACCCATTACTTGACCTCTACTTTTAACCCTTTCCAAAAAGAGAATTGTTTAACCCACATATAAGTTTTCAAAAAACCTAAATGTCCTGTTGATGGAGCAACATGTGACTCATCTAGAATCTGTGATTTGATTGTCAAATTTTGTGGAATGTAAATGTGATTCTTCTTGCATAATATTTTATCATCATAGGAGAAAAGAGGGTGCTTGGATGAACCCTCAGATAATTCTTAAATTATTTGAGTTGTTTCGTCATTGAAAAACTATTCTTCCTGTAACCGAGACACCCATTGAGAACATGGTCCTGAAATGGCAGTAATGACTACTTCATCTTCATATTTTTTGGATAATGCATCAGCTGCCACATTTTCTTTTCCTTTCTTATATTCAATCACAAAATTATATCCCAACAATTTATTCAACCACTTATTTTGTTCGGGATAAGAAAACCTTTGTTATAGAAAATGCTTGAAACTAATGTGATGTTTTTTTATAATAAAAAAAATATTGATTAAGTAGTGTCTCCATTTCTCCACTGTGTGGATAATAGCCAATATTTCTTTCTCATATTTGTATCTACCGAAATTCTTCCTTGAAATTTTTTTACTTTTGAATGCCAAGGGATGACCTTCTTGCATTAATACTGCCCCAATACCTATTCCTGAAGCATCACATTTTTTTTTGGTAGATAAGATACTATAGCATTAATACTGGGTTTTACAGTTCAACCCAAAACCTTTTACAAAAATCATCCCAGAGTTGTTGATGAACATGTCCTTACTAAGGATCCTCTATATGTAAAATCTACATGCCTCCAAAGCCATTACATCCGGTAAGACACATAGCCTATTATCAAAAATAAACTTCCCATACAACATTTTTGGTATACCTCGAGAAAACACACTTGCATTATAATTACAAAAAAATAAATAGACAGATCCCTTTCTTGAAACAGTGGAGAAACAAAAAGTTGTAGACACACATAGCAGAGTACTGAAAAAAACTCCCACAAGCTTTGTATTGATAGTTACTCTTAATAATTCTTTGGTAATTGTTTTCTTTCATATATTACATGCTTTGGGACCACATTTCATCTTGGCCAATTAGCCTTGGAGAAGTGAACCTTCTAGCTAGATTTATGGTGGTGGCTATCTAGTGGTCCACGTGGATCTGATTCAAAGTCATATTGTCATTTATTTCTTGCCCTGTGATTATCAATCAACCTCAAATTACTAATATGACTAGGATCCATGTTATCTGACATGTGACTGTCCCCATTAGTCTTTGTGGTATTTCTAAGTAGCATCCACCAAGACTGACAGCTCGGGTAATTTTTATTGTGAGTTCATTTCAAAAAGATACGGGAATACTCATAGCCTTCGAACTTACAGTGTCTTCCCTATTGATAAATTTGACTATCATTCTTGACATTCTTATTGAATAAGCTCCTCTACTTCGCTTGGGACATCGTGTTCCCATTTGAAAAGTTCCTCACCATCGATACCCAAATTGGCCAGCTTATCAACAAATTTGTTAGCTTCCCAAAAGACATGTTGGGCTTTCTATCTTGTCTTCCCTGGAAAAGGATCCTAGTCTCTTCAACAATTATTTTAATCCTCAAAGGAGGTTTTTCCAATTATTGAGGAGATTTATAACATGCATAGAGTCTCCTTCTACTATCAAATTGCCTTCTAAGTCTTGAGTCATTTGAAGGCCTCTCCACATAGCTCTAGGTTTAGCTTCATTGTTTGTCCTTGTTCCCAAATATTCAGAAAATGCAAGCATCATATTCCCATTATGATCTCGCACAATGCCGCCAATGCCTGCTCTGCCAAGATTTTCCTTAGCTGCTCTATCAAAATTAAGCTTAAACCAACTCGTAGGATGTGGGGACCACTTAACATTGGCTTTGGTGTTGACTACCCTAGGCACAGACTCATCTAACAAGGTTAAGCTTAAATATTTAACAATCGTGGTCTCCTGTAGATGAGGTTTACGACTATCAAAAGGTATAAGGTTCACATTTTCATTGGTAAAGTATAGGATCTTGGAAATGATAGTTTGATGATCGTGGATAGACTCATTAAAGACTCTATGGTTCCTTTCTAACCACACCTACAAAATATAGTGATTGAGACAAATTTTCCACATGTATCTAAGTCTATGGCTTGAAAAGGGGTAAGGCCACTAGACAAAAAATTCAAGTACGATGGCTGGTTTAACCCAAGAAATATTGAAGGCCTGAAAAACTCCACTTAGGATAGTCAAGGAAAAAGGGCACTCAAGGAAAATGTGATAAATGGTCTCCTAATTAACCCTACATAGATAACATTGATTATTGATATAAATACCTTTACGCATCATATTATCAATGGTTAGAATTCTTCCTTGGATAACCAGCCATGAAAAGACTGCAATTTTTGGAATTAAATATTTTATCCAAACTAAGTCCTTTTGGAGGACAAAATCCTCGTCATCAAGTAAAAGCTTATAAGTTGATTTAACAATGAACTACCCATTTTTCGTAGGAGCCTAGGTCACTTGATCTTACTTGGGTCTCATGGGGATAAACTGTTGCCCGAGAATGTTACAAAGATCATTTGATTCTTCTTGAAATCCCTGAATCCTTATTTGTTTCCACTTCATTCTGCCTTTGTCCTCAACCATATAATCGAAGACTTTTCTACCAATGAGTTCTTTCATGATATCTCTGATTTAGGCTAAGTTAGGATATTGTGTCAGTGGTTCATCCTTAGCCCACATGTCATTCTAGCAATTTATCCTCTCACCATTGCCTAAAACCCATCTTAAACCTTTTTGATTATTTTCTTACAATTGAGAATTGCTTTCCAAAAAGCAGAACCTCTAATTGGAACTGAGTCACTTAGAAATTCCATATTTTGAATATAATTTTGTTTGATGATAGCTGTCCATTAATTTTATTCACCATAAATGAGGCGCCATACCTACTTAGCTAGTAAAGCTAAATTCATATGAGCAATTATCCTCAGACCTAAGCCCCCATTTTACCTGGGTTTGCACACTTTGGTCCATCCTAAAAGGTGTATCCTTTTTTTCTCCTCAGATCCAGTCCATAAAAATTCTTTTTGGAGTTTCTCAATTTTCTAGAAAACCTTCATAGGGGCTTTGAAAACCTAGAGGAAATAGACTAGAATGCTCTGAAGAGAGGCCTTAGTGAGGGTCAGCTTTCTTGAAGCATCACATTCAATGACAAATAGTTTGTGAAAATCTGGAGTTGCCAGAACTGGAGGACTACACATTGCTTCTTTAAGAGCCTCGAAGGATTGAGTAGCAGCTTTCGACCAATGAAAAGCATCCTTCTTTGTGAGTGTTGTGAGCTAAGTCATAATTTTACCATAATTATGCACGAATTTGCCATAATAGCCAATGAGACCCAAAAAACCATGAAGTTTCTCGATGGTTTTAGGTAAAGGCCAATCCTGAATTACCTTAATACTATTGGGATCCACTTTAACACCTTCTTGAGATACTATATTACCTAGGTACTCAACTTATTGAACACCAAAAGAACATTTAGATCATTTGAAAAATAAATTTTCCCTGTGTAGGAAATGAAGAACTCTTCCCACATGTGATAAATGATCCTTCCATGATTTACTATAGATGAGTATGTCATCGAAGAAGACTAGGACAAATTTATGGAGGAATGGACGAAACACATGGTTCATGAGACTTTGGAATGTATATGGGGCATTAGTGAGACCAAAGAGCATGACCAAGAATTCATAATGACCTTCATGAGTTCAAAAAGTTATTTTTGGAATATCCTCATCCCTAACTCTGATTTGGTGAAACCCTGAATGTAAGTCTAATTTGGTAAAGAATTTTGCACCATGTAGTTCATATAGTAAATCATCAATGAGAGGAATAGGAAATTTATCTTTGATGGTGATTTTTTTTAGAGGACAAAAATCTGGACACATATGCCAAGAATTATATTTGCGATGAGCCAAAGCTATTGGTGAAGAAAAAGGGCTAGTACTATGGTGGGTGACACCATGTTCTAATAGTTCTTGTACAATCTTCTCAATTTTTATTTTTTGGGGTTGGGGATATCGATAAGGATGACCATTAGGTGGGAGACTTCTAGGAACCAGGTGTATGGCATGGTCATGGGATATTTGGGGTGGTAGTCCTTTTGGTTCTTGAAAAACCTCCTCATAGTTAGCAACAATGTTTTGGAGATCTTCTACTTGGATTTATTGCATATCCTATTCTAATTTTTCCATGCAATTGATTCAGGCTATGAATCCCCCACCATATTTTCTTAATATTTTTTTCGTTCTATGTGAACTTATGATTTTTTATTGAGGTGTGGGCATTCCTTGAAGATGAATGGTCTTCCCATTCTCTTGCCATTCCACATAGTCATGCTTATGATTAAAACCAATTGTGGTTTCCAATTTTTCCATCCATGCAATTCCCAAAATAAATTTTGAATTTCCTAATTCTATATCAAAGAGAGGACCTTGACAAGTATAAGTACCCATTTGTAATGAAATTGAAGATGTCTTACTTATGCATTGATAAGTTTCACTGCTTGTCATTCTAACTTGAAATTTGTCTTGACTAGAAGAGTAGACTTGCAAATTTAATGTCCTTGCAAGTTTTGTGTCAATAAAGTTGTGAGTAATTCCTGAATCAATTAATACTATTACCCTCTTTTTTCAAATGAAACCTACCACCTTGATTGTATGGTGAGAGGATAACCCCATGAGATCATGTACTAAAATAGTCATGGTATCATATTTAGCTACAATCTCCTCGTGGTCACTCTGGTCTTCAATTGTGGGATCCTTAGGTGAGTTGTGTTCCTCTATTTATTCATCTTCCTTATCAGCATATTCGATTTGAAATTTCTATCTTGGTATACATGCTTGATATTTTGGATGATGATTGTGACATTTATAGCAAAAGTATCTTGATGGTTTATCATTTCTATGAAAAGAGTTATTGTAGAATTGAGGTCGACCATATGAGTCACGTCATGTGTATGTACCCAATTGCATATTTGTTTCTACAAACTTGGAAATCCTTATGCACTCATCTAACCTGGATGGGTTTTGTAGGTCCACTTCAACTTTAACATTTGCTTTCAACCCATTTTAAAAAGTTGCTATGACCACCTCTGGCTGTAATTATGTTGTATATTGAAGCATGCTAGTAAATTCTGAGATAGGGTACTCTATCGATCCTATTTGTTTGAGTGAAAACAACCGCACTGTGTAGGAACCTGTGGGACCTTCCTCGAATCTGTGAAGAAAGACATCTGAGAACTCCTGCCAGCGATTATAGTTTTTGTCCTCATGTCTGAACCATGTAAACCATTGATAAGCTTCAATGCCTAATTTGGTTGCCACAAAAGGAACTTTTTTTGACTCCCAAAATTGGTAGAGGTCCAATATGCCTGCCATTTTGGCTATCCATCCACATGGATCATGGTTTTCAAAGGTGGGCATGGCAATGCATGGATAATTGGGTCCAGTAGGACCTCTTGGTTGGTGGTGAACATTGTTCATATCTTATTCCTCATTATTCCTATGTCGCTAGATGTGATTTTTGTAAGGTCTATCAGAACCTATTTGTTTCTCAAAAACTTCTTTGTTACCCATATCCTTATTATTTATTTAGCCATTGAGATTTAGGGACTGACTATTATGACCTCTTTGGTGTGTATAGTATTCATAGTGAATGTCAGTACTCTAGTGGTTGGGACTAGGAGGATTTGGATGGGATCATCTGGTGAATACTTGGTTAAAGTTGATAGTCATGTTATTAATTCTCTCTACTAAGTGGAGTAACATCTCATCAATGACCTTGGGATGTCTAGTTTCTACTTGAGTGAGGTTTTATTGGGAGGATTTTGGGGAGGTATTGGATGCCATTTTGGTAATCAATGGATGATCTGGGTTATAGCTAACAATTCTTGAAGGAGAAGAAGAATTTTGTGTACCTTTACTTCAATGAGGTATTCTTGGTGATTTTGAATTTTTCTCAGTTGGATCCTCAGAACTTGTTAAGCACCCGTTTGAACCTTTTTTCCACTTTTCGTTCATGTGCTAGTATAGTAATCACCTTTGATTCTGCAAAATGTTGATGAATTGGGATAAAAATTTGGTTTAATTTCCGCTTCTCAATGTCGCTCCAACTGTGACATGGATTTTTATGGGTCTCCTTACTATTAGTTTTGGTTAGAAACTTTTTGATGACTTTTGAACGACTTTTTTAATGACTTTTAGCAACTTTTTGATGACTTTTAGCAACTTTCATGACGATGCTAGCACGAATGATAACTAAGAAGGACTAGGATGCAACACGTGGATACCATCGAGGACATGAGACATGCATACACCATACACCACCAAGGACAAGGACGCAACACGAGATGCAACACAAAGAGGACACGAGAAAATGGGACGTGACATGAGGATAACTATGTGACACAGGGACAACTAGACAATGTAGGACAAGGATACGAAGACATGGAGGATAATGATCAAGCAGATATGTAAGGGACCAACAGGTACAAGACATAATAGATGATAATCTAGGGTGATAACTAAGCAACCATCTAACAACAAATGGCAATGGGTTTACACATGGAGAGACCAGCTAGTGTGTGATTGAAATCACAACTCAATGGGTGTGCCCAACATGTTTTAAATGCCAATACTGAAACCCATGCCATGAATATGGGATAAATATTCCTAAAAACAAAAATAAAAATTTTGGTACCTTAGTTTTAAACTCTCCTTCATTTTAATTCTCGATCCTGATTGGTCGGTGACTGCTCGATGAAAATTTACTGTGTTTCCTCTATTTTTCTTATTATTCGACATGGTTGGATATCCCTATATACCTAATTCTCCCCTCTAGGTAACGTGTAATAATTTTGGTGTTGTTGTGGAGACACATCCATGATTTGGACATACTTTTGTAGGAATTGGTAAGACGATATGCTCTCATGATAGAGACGCTCCGCGAATAGATGCTCTCATAGCTCATAGGTTTCAAATGCCATTTTTTAATTGTGCATTGTTCATGACTTCCTACCTACCTAGCTCTAACCTGAGTAGCCGATGTGACTTATGTGCCTGAGTTTTTAATTCTGTCACAAAATTGTTTGCCAAGTTTGAGCATCACATGAACGGAGTAGCAGTGGCTATGTGAATATCGTTAAGATCGAATCATATGATACCACTTGAAGTAGACCCTTATAGGTTGCTTTATCCAACACCCAAACTTATAACTATTCGATTACTTAATAAACTTGCAAAGCAAACATAAGTGGAATACATGCATGAGTAGAAATAAACCAATTGAAATAATAAATCAATTAAATCAACAAACCCCTTAGGGAGGGCAAATATCCACCATAGAGGCAGAATGCGAGATCACGAGTGATAAATTTGAATAGATAAATATGATGGATTAATTTAAAATTAAATCATATAAATATATAAAAACTTCCTTCCGTGAAACATAGTCGACGGTGGCTATGTTTGGACTGTAGCAAACTCTTCATTCATTTTATCACTACTACCCATGAATATTATATCATCCACATATAAGCACACAATGAGAATGTCTTTACCTTGTTTCATGTAGTAGAGAGTAGGTTCACTTTTTCTCCTAGTGAATCCATACTTTTGAAAGTAGCCATCAATGTGTGAGTACCATGATCTTGGTGCTTGCTTTAGGCCATACAATGCTTTCTTCAATTTGTATACAAGGTTCTCCTTACCTTGTTCTTCAAAGCCTTGAGGTTGTTGCACAAAAACCTCTTCATTCAAGTACCCATTTAGAAAGGCATTCTTAACATCCATGTGTTGATTTTTCCACCCTTTGTGGGCAGCCAAAGAAAGTACTAATCTCATGGTCTCTTGTCTAGCAATAGGAGCAAAGGTTTCCTCAATCAACACCATACTTTTGAGTAAACCCTTTTGCTACTAGACTTTCCTTGTGTCTTTCAATGCTCCCATAAGCATTGAACTTGGTCTTATAGATCCATTTACATTCAACATATTTATTGCCCTTAGGAAGCTCCACTAGCTCTCATGTATCATTCTTTTTTATAGAGGTCATTTTCTATTTCATGGCCTATTGCCATACATCATGAGTACATTATTTTTATAACTAGATGGATCTAGCTCTACATTAGTCATTAAAGCATAGTTTACAACATCACCCTTAGGCTCTTGAGAGTCTTCATCACCATACATGTGTAAATTTTCAAGTCTTTTCAAAACTTCATTCATCTCACTAGTTTGACTTCTAGTGTATCTTTTTTAAAAATTCTTATCCAAAATTTGGTAGGAGGGATGGTACTGAAGTGTTCTCTTACCTCTTTATGGTGAATCTATTTCCATTGGTATTGGAGAAGAACTTGTTGATATTTGTGGAGAAAAACTTGGAGTAGCACTTGTTGCACTTGTTGGAGTAGAACTCTTCTTTGGAGGAGGATTTCCAGTGCTGATTTTATTAATGGGCTGCACTTTAGAGGATCTTGCATCTTGATATCCATCATCAATAAAATTTTTGATGACCCCATACTCCCCCTTCATCAAAAATCACATCTCTGGAAATTACAACTTTGTGTGTTTTTGTATTGTAGAGTCTATATGCCTTTGAAGACACAATACCCAATGAAAATACATGCTTAAATTTTGGGATCAAGTTTCTTTCTTGTCTCATCAGGAATATGTGCATATGCAAGACAACCAAAAACTTTGAAGTTTTTTACATTTGGCTTTTTTCATACCATCCCTCATACGGAGTCATCCCATATAAACTAGAAGTAGGACTCTTATTCAAAATGTAAACACTTATTCTAACAACATCAGCCCAATACATGTTATTGAGTTGCTTTGTTTGAAGCATTGATCTAGCAATTTCTACAATAGTGCATTTCTTTCTTTCAGACACACCATTTTGTTGTGGGGTGTAGGCAGTTGTTAATTGCCTTTTGATCCCACAATATTTACAATATTTCACAAATGCATTTGAGAAAAACTCTCCTCCTCTATCAGTCCTTACTCTTTTTACAACATAATCACTATGATTCTCTACATTATTTTTGAAATCCTTGAAACATTCAAAAGCTTCATCTTTAGTTTTCAAAAAATAAATCCAACACATTCTAGAGAAATCATCAATGAAAGTGAGAAAGTAATAATTGTTACCCAAGATTTTGGTATGCATTGAACCACAAATGTCTGAATGTACCAATTGTAGTTGATGGCTTGCTCTCCATGATTGTCCTATTGGAAACTTTGTTCTTGAGTATTTTCCCAAAACACATCCTTCACACACCTCCTTGTGCTCTTCAACTTTTGGTAATCCACACACCATAGCTTGTGAATTCAACAACTTCAAAATTGAAAAATTAAGATTACCATATCTCAAGTGCCAAAGCACACTTGGATTTTCTATGGCTACACTAGCAAATTGAGCACCTCCTTTTTACCCAAACATAATAGGAAACAACCTATTCTTTGTCATAGGTACTTGTGTAACAAATCTATTACAATTGTTTTTGTCAAAAAATACACATTTTCATCTTCAAAAATAGTCCTATACTTCTTTTCCATTATTTTTCCAACACTAAGCAAATTATGTTGGATTTTGGGGGTGTAATAGATATTTTTTACCTTCTTTGTGCCTTCTTTTTTTGGAACCTCCATGGCTCCCATGACTTCAACTTGTAGCGCCTTGTCATCTCCCAATTTTATCTTTGACTTGTAGGTGGAATCCATTATAGCAAATAGCTCTTCTTTGCCACTCATATGATTTGTTCCATAGGTAAGGAACAAATTTGAAGTTCCTTCCTCTTCTCCACAGTTTCCATATTGACCTCTCCCTTCTTGATAAGTCTTGGACCAACAATCTTTAGCAAAGTGACCAAGCTTACCACAATTGTAATAAGCTTTATTTGATTTATCACCTCCTCTTCCTTTTCCTTGGTTTCCACCTCTTGATCTACCTCTTCCTCTTCCTTTACCTCTCCTTTGGCCTCTTCCTTGTCCTCTTCCATAAGCCTCACCTTCCTTGGATGAGAATGCTTTTTCATCACCTCCAAAGCTTGATGATGTAGAACCCTGTAATCTCTCTTCATGAGACATCAAAGAACCAATTGGAGCATCAAAATTTAGAGTAGACAAATATTTAGACTCCTCAATTTTGATTGCAATATGATTCAATTTATGAAGAAGTGTTCTCAACACTTTCTTCACAACCACTTCAATTTTGATGTCTTCTCCAAGGGTTTGTATTTTGTTTACAATGGATTTCACTCTCACACAATAATCTCTCACTTGTTCATCTTCCTATAATTTGATATTCTCAAATCTCCCTTCAAGGTTTGAAGCCTCACTTGCTTCACTTGAATGCTCACTTGATAGCTATCTTCCAAGGCTTTTCTTACTTCAAGGATTTTTAAACAAGAAGCAATACTTGGAAAGATTCTTTTCTCCAAATCTTCTTGGATATGGTAGAGGGCAAAAGAGTTCTTCTTTTGTGCATCCTTCTTGCTGGTTTTATCTGCTACACTCAAGGTTGTCCAATTAGCAGGTTCGGTGCAGCCTTCTTCAACTATATCCCATAAGTCCTTGTCGATGAGTAAGGTCTTCATTTTGATAGACCAATACTCATAATCCAACCCATTAAACTTAGGAATGGGTATATTAGTATTTTATGCCATTGCTTAACTAACAATAATTTGGAATAAATGATACTCTCTTTCTCTTGTTGTATTTGCACCAGACAACAACAGACTCCCATTTTTTTAGCAGTAAACAACAATATCTTTTCACGTAGATTGGAGCTCACTAAAGTCAATGCAGTAATCCAGTAAATACCACATCCAAACTAGAAGAGAACAAGTTTCAAATCACTTGTGTCAAATTTCAATCATACCTTTAACACATTTCTCACTGCAACTTTCTCTTTGTCACTTTATTGACCCTCCACGTTTGACAACTTTTGTCAACTTCCACGTAGGACCTCCATGTAGCACAACAAACTTGCAAAGTGCAATTTTTTGTCATGCACAACTCACACAGCAGTGATAACGCACTCATATTCTCCTTCATAGCACAGATATCTTTCACCATAAATCATCAGTCAAGAATCATAGAAATCTCTTCCTCCTTCACGTTGTAGACATCTTCGCTCAAATTCTTGAATCAGGTCTGGATAGGAGTAAAGAGTTCTTAAACAGAGGTAATGCACAGTCAAAAAAATACAGTTTGGTTACACACCTCTCCACTATCATTCTAGATAGATTTTTACAAAGCGTAGATAGGACTTACACGTATCCTTCTCTTCGGTAGTAGAACGTGTCTCCTTATCTCCTTTTCTACTGGCACTCTCTCTAACATCACACGCAACATCCATTGTTATCTCCTTCACACACTATAATGGTCAAATCATAGTCAAAACTTCATAGAGTTATCTTCTTTGCACGTCTGCTCATCACACAATGCTATGGACACCGTAGCTCTTATCTAAATAGTCAACACTCTATGCGTGGTCACAATAAATCTCAAAAATGAGATCTCCTTGCGCTCGAGTGAAGCCAAGAAATAAAGTTTAATGACTGACATTTTTTTAATTTGCTAGCTCATATGATGTCTAACGGTCATAGGTATTGTACGTCAGAGAAAGCAAACATGAATACGATGACGGATCCCCCCATGAATGACATATTTTTTTAACAAAACGTAGTCTTTCAGTTTTCAAAACATACATTTGATGTGCAACGAGCCGAGTTCAACAAAAAAAACAAATGTGATTCTTCTCGTTTTGCATGCTTGATCTCCGTGCTCTTGTCACAGCATAGTTTTTTTCTGTCATAGAGCCAAGCAAAATTTCTTGTAGTGTTTCTCAATGAACATCACAGGAATCACTGTCAACATAGTAGACCTTCAACACACGAGCACGTCTTCAACACACGAGCTGGACGTCTCATTCAACATGCAGATCTAAACTCACAATGTGTTGGGCAGATCTTTTCTTTCACCTTCCTTGATGCTATGATACTAAAATGAGAGAATCAACTCATTATATTTCCATTGCTCAAAACATATTACAATATATAGACTCCATGAGAACAGATTATGGCTCAGAATAGTTAGAGCCCAATGATTCTCATAACAAAAAACTTGTAGTTAGCTATATGACTAACATATCCAATCCCTAACATAACTCCTAGATACTCTTAACAAATTCTAAAGTAACAATTAACATAGCTACATAGAGATATATGCATAGCTATGTAGAAATATATACTATCAAATTCCAACATATATAGGAAGTCCATGGTTTCTTAAATCATATAAGGAAAATTAAAAGAACGTTTCAACTTTGGCCACCATAGTTGTAAAGGATAATGTAGAAGAGTTGGATTCATCTTAAAGGTTTATTTTTTATGAAAATATTCTAATCAATAAATTACATGATCTTAAAGATAAACCAATTACTATCCAACAATTATAATGGAATGAAGAACAAGAACTTAAATATTTGTCACCCATTCCAATACAAGATAATTTCTTTCATTTACCACATGGATGACACCATTATTTTCTCTCATTTTTCACTGCCATTATCAAATTTAATTCCTTTAAGAATTGATTTTGATAAAATATTCCATTATATTCTACCACACCATTGCTCTCTTAATTAATTAATGCATAATTTTTAAAGAATCAATTCAATACATCCTAGTCCATAACAAATTGAAACACAACTAGAAATACCTTTGAAAATCAGTAGTTGGTTGACTAATGACCAAGAAATAAAAAAAATTAATGCATTGATCCAACATCCTAATACTTTGCTAACACTTCATACATATTTAAAAGTTGCCATTGAGTTGTTGCAGGTACAAAATAAAAGAATTTTACAATTGAATGCATTAAATGAACTTTGGTTGGAGGCACTTCACCAAATAGAGTTCATTCAACAACAATAGAAAATATAGCATGATGCTCACATTAAAAGTAGAAAGGATAAACCATAAGTGTTTGAGAATGGATTTTTTCAACTTTCTTTGATTTATAGTTCAAGGAGGACATTAGTGATGAATGGAAATCGTTTACGAAGATATCATAAGCCACTAACAAATGTGGGATTTGCTCGATATTGCTCATAGTCAAACTTACATATTATAGGAGAGGATTCCTCTTCTAATAGATATTTCAAATGATCATATCTTTGAATCATGAAAAAAATAAAAAATAAAAAGAGAGAAAAAGAAAGAGAAAAGATAAAATAAAAAGATAAAAAAAGAAAGAAAACAGAGAAAAAAATGTTGTAGCATAAGGCATGTCTCAAAAAATGAGAATGTATGAGGACATGCATCAATTTTAGTAGAGAGGAGAAAGAATGAATTCAATACTTCATTTTCAGCAATAAGAAGGAAATGATGACATGAGAAGATTCTTATTACTCATATAGAAAGAAATGTTGATGTATCATTGTTGTTATTTTCATGCAAAAAATGATTGATGTATTTTTTTTAAAATAAGGATTGTTCTTATCCAAATAAAAATGAGAGAAATTATCTCTCATTAAAGCCTTATGAGCAATATTCTCTCTCATTGAAGATCCTAAAAAAATGAATGAAAAAAGAGATGAAAAAAAGAAAGAAAGAAAGAAAGATGAAAAAGAAAAAAAAAAGTGCTTTCAATAGCGTAAAAAGGTTTAAAATGATTGTGGCATGGTGGGTATAGGGACGGACTGCATGAATATCTATGTGGTAGCTTTCGGGGCGGACAATGCAGAATATTGTGTCGACCATAAAAGCTAGATAGCCTGCCCATATTCATGGCGGCTATCGATTCCACCATGTAAATTCAGAAAAAAAAAATGAATAATTCAATAGTGAAAACCTTTTCGAAGGTGCTATTGAATTAAGTCTTACATAAAATCTAGTTTTTGATATGTTTGCCTTCTTGATTTATCTATAATTGTACAAATTTTACTTATGGCACTATGTCATGTTTTTGTTTTTAGATAGCTTGCTAATAATCATTAGAAGCAACAACTTACAAGGTGTATGATAAATTCTCAGAGTAATAAGGTATGTGTTTCTTGTATTTAAGTCATAGTAAGCATTAACATGTGATGTATGATAATTAAGTATTTAGAAAAAACTATTTATAAATCTATCAAAACAATGGAAATTTTTGTTCAACATGTCAAGAAACACCCTATCCTGCCCTTGGCTGCATAAAAAATTTAGTCTGGTAGCATAAAAACATGAAATTATAGAGCTTGGAAATGACCAAAGCTTCGAAATGACTAGAGCTCTGAAATGACCAGAGCTGCAAAATTACCAGAAAAAGCACCCGAACTTCCAGAAAAAACGCTTGACCTTCCAAAAAAAACTCTAGAACATCCAAAATAAATTCTTGCAATACAAACCAACTTAATACATGCAAGTACATCACCTAAGAAAGAGGAAAAATATATTTTGATAGAATCTATTATTATAGTTCAAATTGCAAATATTAGAGTCTAGGTTGAATTAATTCCAATTCATGAACCTTCACCAAGGTAGCACATCTACCGAATATGGTGTCATTAATAGAGCATAATGAGGCCATAGTAGGTTGAAAAAATTATTACCATGCATTAAAATTGCATTTGATAGTAGTAAAGCAAAAATTGCAGAAATTGCAGGAACAATACAAGAAGCAGATTGAAAAATGTAGAGTTGAAAAAAAATGAAATACATGTGCCTAATTTCAAAATTCTTAGTGTGGTGCAACAATGAAAAATTTCTCAAGTGGCAGGTATTGAGAATGTGAACTATTCGGTAATTTTTTGAAATTGTAGTAATTTCAAATTTTTAACAATTTCAACATTTTGAAAAATTGTCAAAAATTGCAACATTTTTGGCAATTATAACATCTTCATCATTTCTCAAAATTTGCAACAATTTCTCAGGTGGTAAAGAATTTTGTTCAAAAGGCAAAAACTTGAATATTGCTAGGGCCCACTAGGATGAATGAGGGCATACATCAGGTTAAGTTGGGGAGAATCATGAAGTCAAATAATGCCTTAGTTTTACACCATTTTGACATATAAAAACTACCATATTTCAATACATAACATATTTAATAACCAAATATTTGATTAAATATTGAACCTAAGTAGGCCTCTTTTACCTGGAGCATGTTGTATCAGGAGCTGTCGCTTGGCCCAAGGCTTAGACACTTGGGAATTGACATTCCCACTTGCCCTTTCTATGGGGAAGCAGAATCAACCTTGCATTTTTTCTAGAATTATCACAGAGCAAAGATGGTCTGGGAGTGGATGGACTCCTTTTTTGGCCTTTTTTTCATGCTCCTCTAACTTGGCTTCACAATCTGTTGGGAGATGCACCTCAATTTTCTCAAACTTTGCTATAATTATGGAACATTTTTAGAATTAGCATTCTCTTTCATACATGGAAAACCATAAATGAGATAGTTTTTGCAGATAAAACTCCCTCTGTTATTTTTTCTCTCTTAGATAAGTTGATGGTATTTCATGATGCCTGGTTACAGATTCAGGTGCAAGCTAATAATGTTTTAATGGAACAATCATTTGTAGGATCTGATTGACTATTGGGGTAATGCACCATTTACTATGAGTAGAGTCCCTCCAGTGAATGAACAATATACTCGTTCTAGATCCAGACAACATCGTCGCCCACCGTTGGAATGTCGGGATCGACCAACTTCTAGTGATCGCTCTTAGCCATTTGGAGATCACGAGCAGAGAGTGTTGCTTTCCAATTCTACTCAACAGGTTTTCGCTTGGGGTGATCACCCTTAGCCTGATCCTTTGTGTTGTATGGATGGTTGGGGAGCTCGCCAGGGCTGGGGAAATCCCCCACATTCTTATGGCTAGGTCGATTATCCATAGGGTGGTGAAGGTGATGCTAGTACTGGTTGGAACACAAGCACTACTAGTGAGGTAGATGGATGGAACACTCCCTTTCAGATTCCTAATTAACCTACACCTAATATGCATCCAAGCTGCCAAGGTCGGATTGGAAAATTTTGGTTTTTGTGATCTTTTTTTAGTTTTGTAGTTAAGCCCGCATGTTTTTAGTCTTCTGGTGGTGATAGTTTGAACTTTGTCCTAGATGTCTTTTTAGCCGGTTGTCGTATGCTTGGGGTTTGTTGTGTCAGTTGAACTTTATCTTGGCTATTTAGTCCTTGGGGTGTGACGTGTCAGTCCACCCACTTTTGTATGTTTAGGCTCTGTATTTTATATATTGCTTTTTCATTCAAAAAAACTATTTTATTAAAGTGCATTAATTTTTTGATGTTTTCATGATTATGTGTTAAGAGACATTATGCTACTATTTTGATAGTTTTCTATATTTTTGTCCTATTTTTGCATGATTTTAGTGAGGAATTGCATGATAAATTTGATGGAAAATAAAATGTGTTGACATCTGTGATTGGTTGAAGCATTTCATATGTTTTTCCCACCTTAATATGATTTTTTGAAGTGATTTGGTGCCAAAATAGTTGCTATGTTGTAAAACAGGGTATTACAATTGTAAACAACATATAAAAACTAGTCCCTTGCAACTTTAAAGGAAATCATATATCAGGTCAAAAGTGACAAGTGTGAATGTATGGAACGTGTTTAAAATGACAAGAAGGAACTTATTTCACACTTGGAAATGCCCCCACATTGTCTAAATTGATTCCAACAACTTTTGATATGTGTGCAACCTATTGCTAAAAAAACTACAGTTTTCCTGCACAAAAACAACAACTATTTGACCACTTTGACATATGCAAACAAATAGATAGAAAGATAAAATTGTGCACACACATCCCTAAAATCATGCCCAAGAATTCTAAAAAATATTGGACATGCAAAAGGAGATAAAATATCATTTCCAATAAACTGTCCAAAAGCTGGAAAAAGATAGAAAAATTGCAGAATTTGTTGAAAATAGCTTTTTGGCAAATTTTCAAGGAAGTTGAGCAAGTTAGCATGTGGAAATGTGTAACAACTTATTAAACACCCATTATTGAATTATTCCCACCATATTGGAGGCATAAAAAGTGCATGGATAACTGTTGTAGTAGGTTCTATCTTGAAATAGACTTAGTTTGCTGCAACATAATAGAAATTCACACATGGACAACATAGTATTCTATTTTGTAGTTGCAAATATTTATATAATAAATAATATAAATAGGATCAATAACCATTGTTTTATTTAGTAGAGTAAGATTTAGAAGTAAAAAAAGTCAGCAAATAGAAAGAATCGTAGAAGTTGTAAAGTTGTAGTTTTGCAATAGTTGTTAATAAAATGTGCAACAGTATTCAATTGTCTTAATTTTGTGAGTGAATGTTTAGAACTTATATTTTTGTACTTATTTTACCTTCTTATATACCATGGAGTAAGTTCCCACTCTCAAGGCTGGAGGAAGGAGTATTTAGCAGGTTTTTTACAGTTTTATGTCAATTTCTTACTTGATTCTTGTAAACATAAATTTCCCTTGTATTTAGCACGGTTTTCCTTATTTTTTAAGTGTGATGTGTAAGTGTGGATTTGTAGCTAACTAAATCATATTTTTTTGTGCATTTATTACTTGCATATTTTGTAATTTTAGCTTTAGCAACTTTTTGACAGTTTTCAGCAATTTTGATAGTTTTCAGCAATTTTGACAGTTTCAGCAATTTGGTTTCAGCAGTTTCAATTTCAGCATGGTTAAAATTAGTTGGTTTAAATTTAGTATTTTCCATTAATGTAATTTAAAATTAGCAAGCATAAATTATTTTTCACTTTAGCAATTTCAATTCTGCAATTTTAGTTTAATTTTCAATTCTGTAAATTTAGTTTAAGTGTTAATTCTACAAATTAGAAGTAATTTCAATTCTGTAAGTTAATTTAGTTTTAATTCTTTAAAATAGGATTAGTGTGACCTTTAAAAGAAAAAATGAACATTTTTTTCACCGAATAAAGCTTATGAACTAATGACTGAACTGTAACTTGCCAAAACCTTCTATCGTAGATAGCCTTGGACACCGCCCTAGATTTGAAAAATATTGAAAATTAAATTATGACAATAATGACACTCATTATCTTGGATGATGTGAAAAATTATTAACGTAGTTAGACCCCTAAAATTATAACACCCACCCTTGGTTACTAGGTGTACTCTCTTTTTTTTCTCCCCTATTTTTCCCATTGGTATCGAATTTGGTTGCTTTTGTGGTTGATGTTTACTATTACTCTTGTTGTTGTTATTATTTCTCCTTTAGAAGTTCCTTTAAAAATTTCCCTTCTTCCCCTCATTCATCCTTTTAATATTTGAAAATATTTTATTCTTCTGGTTATGTTCTGCTTCCTATTTCATGAACCCAATAATATTCCTCTTTCTGAGTGATTATTGATATTGCTTCAATAAAACTACATAGCTAAACTACTGATGAGATTTTGATTTTCTAACCAATTCGTAGTATTTTTGTAATGTTTTTTGTTCATGCATATTCACTTCATGCCTAATATTAGGCTCTACTCCTAAGATAAATTTGTGACCTTCATATTCTCATCATAGGTTGGTATGTATTTTAATAGTTTAACCAACTTCTAATAGTACACCTCAACCAATTTGGTTCCTTGTTGTAGGTTGGTAAATTATTCAAACTTTGTTGCATAGAAATGTTCTGTAAGGAACCTTTTCTTGAAATCTGTAACAAAATACTTCCACTTTCAACTACTTCAATTTTTAGCTCCTCTTAGAAGGTCTCTCAGGTGGCTCCCCGTGACCACCTAGAGGTGGTCACCTCTAAGGGGAATTATTTCACCTTTTAGGTGCCAAGGAGTCCCTCTACACCAAGTGTGTGGTATAAGACCCCACCTCACAACAAAATTTTATACAGCCCTACAACCGAGTGAAACATAGGTGAATCACACCCAACCAAATATAGTGCTCCACGTGGTAGGAAAAGGTAATATAGTAAGACAAATTGCATGATTAAAAGGTAGAAACAAGTCATATGTCACAAAGCAGTCAACAACCACACCTTCCAAGTAGGACAAGGTGGCTCACCATGTGGAACAACCCCCTCGACCACGTCCATGTGGTCAATTCAATAAGGGAGGCTAGCTACCCTTAAGGTGCCTAGAGGACCAGGGCATATCCCATGTGGGATAATGCCCAAGGGAAGCTAAAATGGTCTTCCCTCACTCATTTATATTCGTACGTGGAATCGTCACTCTAATATGAGGGGGTCTAATTATACTCACCTCCTAATATTAAACCTTAGGGGGGCAGTCAAACTAGTTTTGATGAGGAATTCATCACTGACCCTCACTATGATAGAGCACAGTAACTCGAATATGATATAACAATAGTTAAATAGGTGATGCAATAGCCATTAAGGTTCTAGGGCAAAGTAGAAGGGGATTTTTACATCTCAAAAGAAAACTCAAAAGTATAGAGCAGTTTGTTTCAACACAATGGAATAGGGAAACCTTAATAGATGTCGTCCATCATCAACATCCATATAAAACCTTGTCAAGCTTGGCATGGATGCACATTGGAGCAATGATTTATCTTTGGTCTAAAGATATATGACCCAGGTTGATTGGCAAAGGCTTTACACAGACTTAAACATTTAAAATAACAGGCCAAAAACCATAGGTTGAACATCATAGTTTAAAAATATAAAGCTTTCATTTGCAAACAAAGGCCGACATAGGCCAAACAACATGGTTCAAAAATATAAATCTTTCATTTTTAAGTAAATGTCGATATAAATTAAACAACATACCACCATTTTTAATAATCCTAAGGTTTAAATACCATAACATAGAGGTATTTAAAACTAGTTGAGAGTAATCCTCCAACCTGAAACCTCTTTGCAATGAAATTCTCCTTCAAAGGCTGGTTCCTTCCTTCATCCTTGCTTTGTCGTTTATCATATCAAAAGAGGAAGAATCCTCATTTCTTTTCCCTACCCTTTTAACATAGAAGATCATATACCCCAAACCCAAAGTCCAATTTGAAATAAATACCATCTACCAAAAGTAAATTTGTGCTTACCTAAGGTGGAAAAGGGGGAGATATTTGAATTTAAATATGATTCTTCCCTTTTTAAAATATCATGTTCTAAATAGAACCTTTTATTTATTTACTAAATCTATGAAAGGTAAAAAGGAAGAATTACATAGAACTTTAAAGCATTAATATTTAATATTGAATTCAATTTAATTCAAACCATAAAAGACATCTATAATTTGTTTGATTTGATTAATTCCAATAAAATACCTATACTAATATCAAGAATTAGTATGGTATTTAAGTGGGCAATGAATTAATAGAACCTCTTTATCTATTAATCCATTCTAGAGGGTATTCTTTACCAAATATACCTACACAACGATGCATGTGTAAAAAAACAGCGAGTCAATCAAATGCATCAAACAATCTGGGTGAAGTCATCACTATCCAATTGCCTATCCTAGATGAAGACTTACAATAACTTCTAGGTTACCAAATTTTGGCTAAGGATGGTTGGACTGTTAATGATCATCGTAAAAGCAATAATGCATACCTATATGAGGGTAGTTGTTCTTGTTACCCTGAGCCACCATAATCATCATTTTCCTTCTCAAGAACCCCTTTCATTGTGGTTGATTCTACCTCTTCCATCCACGAGTGTACTTGGTCTTCAAAATCGATGATACATCAACAGTACCATATTTCTCAAGGATAAATCAACATAGATAATTGCATAACCATCCATAAGCATCAAAACTAGGCATCAAGTTATCTTTCATCAATACATAGTCTATAAATGCAAAAATTCCTACCAATGCAGGTCATGACAGACTTGTCTTGCTCATTTTCTAATATTTCCTTATTAATGGTAGAGGTATTAACATCTAACACTGCATTTTCTCTACCAATTTTCTTCTCCTAAATGGTGCATGGTACTTCAAGAGAGTCTTCAAAATCTAATGAGACACATTCCTTAGGTTCATCGAGAATGTTCATCCTTAGATCTGAATCATACTGAATAGATGATTTCTTATTAATATATTGAACTTATGTACTGTGTCCTTTAAGCTTTGATCTACTTTTTCTTCATAGGATAAAGTATAAAAAAATCAATATTTCTTCCAATATCCTTCCTTATTAATCTTCATTATTTATTTACTTTCATATGTCTAGACCTATTTTTTGGAAGTTGAAAACCATCCTCATATGTATCCATTTGTAAATTTCTCTTATGGTTTTCTATATATAATTTTTCTAGACTCTTCTTAAGGTGTTATTTGTCAATATGCCCCACCTCATGGCATCTTCTAAATCTAAAAGATATATTTTCAAAATCTATGGTTTGGTTCCACAACTTACCCACATACTTAAGAATGATTGATTTCGGTAAACGTTTACTTATATCAATCATGACCAATATCCAAAGCATAAATAACCAAGAATCCATATTATATAGTTTCTAAAATATCAAGTAATTCTCCCAAAGTGTTGCTTATTGCCTTAAAGGTTTTTATTTCCCAAAATTAAATGGGTAATTCATACATCATAACCTAGACTGGTACTAGGTATAGATTTACATTTTTAGATGCAAAGCCTTCATACTAATGGGTAAGGAAGAGTTTACTATTCCTATAAACCAAGGACTCTCTTTTAGGATTTTGTCTTACCTTCCTAGAACAAAAAATGGATAGGAAAAAACCTTTAGGAAGAAAGGATAGAATCACTCCTAAAGACTTTGAACTCCTATCAATCAATTTTCTCAAGGCTAAAGCCCTTGGCCAAGACCCATTAAAGTTACCAAAAACTACCATATCTTTGAGAGATGAGGATTTATCCTCTATCAAGCATTGACTAACCTCTACTACTAGAGATGATTCTAAATATTTAGCTATAAATCGGTCCATG
The DNA here is from genome assembly GCA_028583015.1 of Wollemia nobilis. Lineage (NCBI taxonomy): Eukaryota > Viridiplantae > Streptophyta > Pinopsida > Araucariales > Araucariaceae > Wollemia > Wollemia nobilis. Next base: position 3,641,755 of record JAQPPZ010000229.1, read on the forward strand.
GGAAGGAAACTAAACCTCAAAATCTACTGAAAATTACTAAAATATCCTATCGCAATTCTAATATAGGGAAAAACCTAAAATTATTTGCAAGAAAAAATTCTAAGAAAAATAAGGGGAAAAGGAAACTTAGATAAAATTTTCTATGCCTAGACATAATGTCTTGCCTCACTAAAACCCTATCCCTCCATTGCTCCTACCATCATCCAAACTATGGCTAATAGATATATGCAATTTAATTTTTTATTATTTTAAAAACTATCACTACCCTTATTTTGGATGGCTTATTTCATTGGGTTGTATCTCCATTAGTATTGCTCGGATTCCTTTATATCAACACTCATTTTAAAGACCTTGAAATTTACACAAATTAGTCCAAAAATCACCTGAATCGGTTAACCCTTCGCGAAGGTACGACTCCCAAAATATGAGATGTTTTAAAAAAAATTGCTCTAACGCTACCCTAGTTTCAGATGACTATCTTCAGTCCCCACTTCTTGTGAACACTTGTAATATTTGTTTTCATTTTTTCAAACCAATATCAATCTTGGTTTCCCTTTTTCTACTTTAAGATTTATTGCAATGAATAGAAACATTTTATTTTAAATTTATGTAAATGGGAAGAAACATTTTATTTTCAAATGTTGTGTATATGTTGATAAATAAATCAATGAGGATATAGAAAAATATTTTATTTTATTTTATTAATTTATTATTATTTTTAATACATAGAAAAATTGATGATATCATTGGATGTTGTAATAGATAAATTGATGGTATTATTGGATGTTGCTGCTATAAACCCTAGTCCTTTGGGTTAAACAAGTTAATAAGACATCAACCTTCCAACCAACTAAAAGCATTTTGTTTTACAATATAATAATAAAAATATAAACTTTATGGAAGATAAAAAAAATATTAGGAATCAAAATTTAAGGATGACAATTAAGAATTTTTTTTTTGAAAAAAAGCTAGATTATATTATATCATTAACCAGAACATTACAATATTTTGGTGTTAGCACTGTCCACCAGCTAAAAAACAAAATGAGGTGGATCAGGAGTAAAGCATCCATAACTGAATATACATAAGAATAGAAGCTAATATCAACAAAAAGCCTATAGCTATATCTTGTTGCAATACACCAGATATCAACATTCATCTGTGGGAGAGTCTGTTATATGAAAAAATTCTAGGCATGTCTTCCGTGATATCTTCTGAAGTCTTCAGAGAAGAAAAAGAAGTAATCAAACCCTGAACCTGCTTATCATTGTTAACTATCTTCTTCTTAGTTTCTTGTTGGACTTTCTGAAGATCTTGAATCATATGAGAAAGTTGATGAAGTCTGTCAATAACATCTCGAGGCGTGTTGGAAGGTCCATAGACTTGGGAATGAATGTGTCCCACATGTAACAAAAGATCAAAGGTCAAGTCTGCCAAAACTATATCCCATGGAGGAGCAGATCCAGTAAACACCTTTTTGCATCTGTACTTCCAAATGTGCTTGAGAAGGATGAGTCTACAAACATCCCAGAGTTTGGGGCATTGATCCAGTTGAGAAAAACCAAGCAGAGAAAGCTTCCAAGATCTAGTGAAAGAGGGAAAAAGAAAAGAGTAGAAGATATCCCAAAACTGTTTAGCCATGCCACAAAACCAAAACAAGTGAATAAGAGTTTCTAAAGCATTACAAAAATTGCATTGAGGGGGAATGTGTAAAATCACAGCCAAACTTTCAGTTGTTGGCAGTTTTTGATGCAAAATCTGCCAACCAAGAAGTTGAGTTTTTGATTCAACAGGAGCTTTCCAAATTTGAGTAGCAAGAAACTGCCATTGGGCATTGGTAAAATTCACTTGCCACTTGACATTGAGCTTAGAGTCTAAAGAAGGTGGACACAGAAGATTTTTGTATAACCAACTAGAAGTAATGGAAGAGATTCTATGACCATTAAGCCATCTCCAGTCATTCCAAATATTATGGGCAGTTGTTCCCAACTTCATAAGGACCTCACAAGGGATGGAAGCCACAATTAAACCATAAGACTCTTTGAACCTAGAGGGAAGGGAGCAATTATTGTAGATCTGGTTCCAAGTAAGAATTGAGCAGCTACCTGGATCCCAGATATCTCTAATTCTATTAATTCCTTTCTTCAAAAAAGCTAGCCCATGAATAGCATTGCATAAAGCTAAAGGTTTATCATTATGGAGTATAAGTTTATTCCACCAAAGACTGTTTAGACCGATGCTCAGACCATGTCTCAAGGAGTCAGACTTCCAAGCCAATAAATGAGAAACTGATTGCCAAGCTTTCCAGTTTTGGGTAACTGGAATAGAACCTTTAACTATAAAATAAGGTGCATTAAGGACCTTATCCTCCCAAGGGGTTTCTTTCCATTTACCTTTGTGAGTAGCTAGAGAGATTTTGTACCGAAATAGGTGTTTCCAATTTTCATCACCAATAATGGCTCTAGCAACCCATTTTGCAGCCAAAATTTTGCTCTGGGTAAGAGGATCAATGATGCCTAGACCTCCTAAAGCCTTAGGTTGAGTACAAAGTTTCCAAGAGATGGGTGTCATACCCACCTCTCCATCCCATTTAGTCCATAAAAATTTACGAATGGCCTGAGTTAATTTATTATAGGCTACCTTGGGGGCCATCCAACAAGAGGAGTAATAAACATGAGAGGCTGCCATTATTTTATTCGCAACTTGAATTCTTCCTGCTAAGGAAAGAAACCGAGTTGGCCAAGCATTAATTTTTTTTTGAAGTCTTTCCATAACCCAGTTCCACATATCCTTAGGAGAGATATTAATCCCAAAGGGAATTCCCAAATAACGCACAATCATACCATGAGGGATGATCTTCCACTCAATTAAGGAGTTGCATCCACGAGGAGAGGAAGAGGTATAGAAGACTTTAGTTTTAGAATCGTTAATACGAGAACCAGAGACATCACAAAACAATTGAACAATCTCTTTAGTCGTTTCCACCTCTTGTTGGGTATTTTGAAGAAAAAGAAGGGAATCATCAACAAAATGAGAGTTAAGAGCATGCTTATCCCCAGGAAGCTTAATACCCTGAAGGAGGCCATCAGAATGAGCCTTATGAAGAAGATAACCAAGAGCATCGACAGCCAAAACATACAAAAAAGGAGCAAGGGGGCAACCTTGTCTGATAGACCGTTGAAGAGGGAAGGAGGGGGAAAGAGCTCCATTAACCTGAACACAAGCTGAAGCATCACCAAAGAGCATACCAATTTGATTACAAAATTTTGGACCAAAACCAAGCCAAGAAAGCATACTCAGAATAAAATCCCATCTGATTCTATCATAAGCTTTGTCAAAATCTAACTTAACCAAGAGGGCATCTTGATTAGAATCGATAGCCCATTGCGAAGTTTCCCAAGCCATCATAAGATTATCTAAAATATAACGACCTTTAAGAAAAGTAGATTGTTCAGGGTGAACAATCGCTTGAGCAACAGTTTTGATTTTTAAAGCTATAGCTTTAGCTATGATCTTGTAAGAAACATTGAGGAGGGTAATAGGTCTCCAATTGGAGATTTGGTTATGAGTCGTACCTTTAGGAATAAGCTTGATAAGCCCTGCATTGATATAAGCTCCAAGGGAACTATTATGAAGAGCTTCCAGGTAAACGTGATGAAGATCAGAGGAAAGAATATGCCAAATTTTTTTATAAAACTCCACTGGAAGCCCATCCAAGCCAAGAGCTTTGTCATTCTTCATAGAAAAAAGAGCAGTTTGCAGATCATTCACAGAAAGAGGATATTCAAGTTGATCTCGAATAATGGGATCAACTAAGGTGGGAATATGTTCCTGCACGTATTCCATTAAGATACATTGGATTTCATCCCTTGGCTCCATTGTAAAAAGTTGAGAGAAATGAGCTACAAAATGATTCATGATCTCTTTAGAGTCAAAAATAAAATGACCTGAAGGGTCCTCCAACTCAGTGATCCTTTCCAAAATATTCTTATGTCTGAGGTAGTTAAAAAAAATTAGTTCCCTTGTCTCCCTGGGAGATCCAATTGAGGTGAGACCTAACATGTGCCCCTCTAGCATGGTAAGACTCGTAAACTCTAGCCTGATTTTCAACATTAGCTAGATCGCATTGAATAACAATGTTAGTAGGGTCTTTCATAAGCATGGAGTGAAGATGAGAGATCTCCTTATGAAGGTGACTCTCTTGAATCTTCTTCCTCCTAGCAACAGAGCACCCATACCATCTAAGGGATGAAACCGTATTGGAAATCATGGTTTCAAACCATTTGATCCAACCAGTATTACCAGTTGGTCTAGGAAATCTATTCCAGACATGCTCTACAAGGCGACAACAGGCAGGATTGTCAAGGTGGGACACATTTAATTTGAAAGGAAGCGGCATGGAATTAAGAGATATTGAGGAAGTTTGGATAGAAGACAAGATAGGAAGGTGATCAGACAAAGTAGTGTGAGACAGGATGCGAACTTGCTCATGGATAGAGAATTTATCCAGGAAATAATTACTGAAATAAAATCTGTCTAGACGAACAAGCTTCCTAGCAGAACCTTGATGATAGTTGGACCACGTAAACCAATTATCTCTATGAGAGGAGGCTTTACCAAAGAGAGGGTCATGCACACCTAAATGATTACGACAAAACAACCAACTACCAAATTCAACATTAGAAAGGGGTCTACTACCAGTCCAACTTTTGTCACTAGGATTCTCAATCATATTAAAGTCACCTCCAAGGATCCATTCTACAGGAGGGAGAGAAACAACTAACCATTCCCAAAGGGTTATACGACTAGGAGGGTCATTAGGGGCATAGATAGAACAAAATCCAATAACTTGAGAGTTAAGAGCCAATCTAACCCATACACAATGATGAGCAGGGTCTTCACCATGGTCTAGAATAGCATAACAAAGAGACTTGGCTATGGAAAGGGCAACACCTCCTTTACCATTAACATGAGAAGTAGTAAAGGCAGATGCATACCCACCACCAATGATATCCATACAATGGGTGAGAGTGTGACCAGTGACTTTCAATTCTTGAAGGAAAAGAACAGAAATATGATTTTCAGCAACAACTTTTCGAACTTGAAACTTACGGTAAGGGAGGGAGAGACCCCTAACATTCCAAGATAGAAGATTTAAATTCATGAGGGATGATTTAGAGGTTGCTCGACCTCATGATTTAGAGCCTGGAAAATGTTTTCACTGATTGGCAACAATTGTGTGTTGTCCAGATAAGCTTGTTGAGCATGAACCTTATTTTGAGACACTTGAGAGAAGGATCTAGCAAGATCTTTGATAGAGGGTTTTTTCCTTTGAATGGATGGAGTGATCTTGGGGGGGTTGACGAACATTGTCGCTTGCCTACCACTCTCCACCCATCTGTCATAAGACTATCTTTCAAGAGTTGTGGTGAAGGAACGAGAGCTAACTCAAGATTCGTGGTTGAAATTAGCGGGGCTTGAGGATTAACAGGAGTATCTGAGTACTTAGTCTGAGCCATGGAAGAGGCAAGAGGGTTCTTGGGAGGAACAACCTGAGAAGTTGAAGTTTTTTCAAGAACTAGGGAGTGTTGAGGGCCACCGGTAGGGAATTTCTTGGCTAAATTTTCATTAACAACTTCCATATGAGGGCCATTAGTTGGGATTTTTTTTGCAATTTTTTTAGTAGTTGCTTCCATTTGTTCCTTTTTAGCTATTTTTTTTGGACAATTTTTGATCAAATGCCCAACTTCTCTATAGTAAAAACATGCATTAGGTAAGTTTAGATAGACAAGAGGCTGACTTACTTGGAAACCTGGCCCATTGAGTTCCAGGGAGGGGGGCAACGACTTGGATATGTCCATTTCAACACAAATACGAGGGTGCACTCTATAATTAGATAGTTTTTCTGACATTGGGTGAGACCACAAAACCTTACCAAGAACAACAACAATTTTATTGAGAAATGGGCGACATGACAAAGATAAAAAGGGCAATTCTATCCACAAAGGGTATTTTGCCCTAGAGGGACCCTCTGGATGAAAATCCAAAGACCAACCTTGCAGATAACAAGTTTACCCGCAGATAACCCAAGTTCCATATTGGAGGGCTTTTTTGGCATGTTCGGAATTCGCAAAGGTGACTGCTATGTACCCCCTTCCCAACCCTCGAATAGCCTCAACTATCCAACCTCTAGTATTTTCCCAAACCCCCCTGACCCATTTGAGAAATTCAGCCTCAGGTGGTATCCCGCGTAAAAAAAAAAATAACAGTACGTTCAGACAAGTCATTAACAACTTCAACAAAGGAATCAGGAAGAACAACTGAAAGGGGCTTACCTTGCTCTGCATGTGGTTGAGATGTTGCTGGATTAGGGTTTGATGGATCAACAGTGTAGCCCTCTGGTAAGCTCCTCTCGCTCTCCGAATTTGCAGGCTTCTCCATGGAATTGTTTTCAAGGTTCCCAAGGGGAGTCAAGGGAACCTGAGATTCAAGATCATTGAGGGATGGAGTTTCGTCCATCATAGAAACCTCACATCCCGTGCAAACTATTTTTCTGTACTTCTCCACTGCAAAGTTGGGCTTGTCGTCGGATGGCGATGATTGTCCCAATTCTTCACTCTAAACCCTATAAGATGCACAACCTTCCACAAACTCCAAAGATGAGTAAAAACCCTAAAATAGCATAAGAGTGCCCTAATTTTTTTTTCCACAAATCTTTGAAATGCTTGGATGTTCACCAATGGAAGGACAATGACCTCGAAATATTCAGAGTATGCGTAGTTGATTCGAAAATCTCAACTACTAGGGTAAAACCCTAAAAATTAACACAGGAGTGCCCTCTTTTTTTTCAACCTTTAAAATATTCACCGGTGAAAGACGAAAGGCCTGCTAAATGTCAATGTTTTTGATAGATTTCGACGTCGTCACACAAAAATATGCCTTCACAACACTGTTCATTCAAAATCTGTACCACCGTTCTGAATAATCACAAATGGCTACTCGTTACGGAGCATCTTCCTTCGCGAGGATAGCGAGGTCTACATTCAATTCATTTAGAACAACTAGACAACCTCGTCAAAGCAGAAATCTGTTCAAAAATGGCAATCCAAGCTTTCGCAGGCCCACACGCATGCTTTCATCTAACAATTAAGATTTTTTATAAAATTCTTGTATCATTGACTGTTTTTACCATATAAACATTAAAAAAACACTTTTTTTTTAAGCGAAAAACCCCTTGCGGAGCCGGCTTGGTCTGAGAGACCACGAACAGGGGGTTCTACACCATCAAAGTCACTCGGGGGTCGCACCCAACCCTGCCCGCACCAACATTATCAATTGGATTTTGGATACCCAATTTAGTTTTTTGGTAGGGTGGAGATTTGAACCTGGGACCTCCCTTGAAGGATTGCCCTCTCCTCTCCAACTCACCTACAAAACCTGGGTTAAAAACTAATTTATAGTGGAAAACACCCCTTTCGAGGTGCCACTTTCAAAAGATTGAGCATAGGAGGAATGAAGCCTTGTCGACCTCTACCAGCACATATGACATTCCTAACTATACCATATATCTGCAGGATGGAAACAAGGGGAATGGAACCTGGGTCGGCCTCTACCAGCACCTAAGGTATAGCACCCAAGGTATGTACCACTGCACCACAACAAGTAGATTAAAACACTCTTTTTATTCTATACATGTTTACATTGAATAGTTAAGAAATGCGCATGAAAAATAAATAATAATAATTAAAAAATACTAATTAAATCCACATACTCATTGCCTTTTAACAACGGTGATAAATTCAATTCACACCGGCGATTCAATTTGGCGGTCAGTCGGTCAAATCATGCAAGTTTTCTATTCTTGTGTAATGTGTGGCGGTCAGTCGGTCAAATCATGCAAGTTTTCTATTCTTGTGTAATGTGTGGCGGTCAGTCGGTCAAATCATGCAAGTTTTCTATTCTTGTGTAATGTGTGTGTTTTTTTTAATATTTTAAATCAAAATTTCTTCGTTTTTACAATTGAAAAGTGTTAACGTGTCTCTGCCTGTATTGGCGGGTAAAAAGATAAATGGGCGAGTAGCAGCAATTTACCAACTTAATTTCAAGTACTTCTCATAGTGGATTGAATTAATTCGACAGCAAGAGGGACATATTCTTCGTATTGCATTTAATATCTATCTCTACGAGGAAAACCAAATCACCAAATTCCATCGCGAAGTTAGCAGAGAAACTGACATGTCGAAACTTTATTTTACGGCTTTATTTACTGCGGACCCAATAGTTTAGGAATTGAATTCCGGTTTAAATCTTGATGTTGTTTTTTTAATCTTTATTTTTCAGTTGAGATGAAAACTACTAGTTGTTACGATGACCTGACTCAGATGGAAACTACTGGTTGCTTGGATGGCCTGGTTTAGATGAAAACTATTATTTGTTAATTAAAGGATTTAAATCAGACTACTACCTTTGAAAGATTAAGTATCCAACCAAACCTGCACTTACCAATTCACAAAACCCTTGAGGATAGCAGCTATAGCTGAACATTTTTAAAATAAAAACTTAGATTTTTTTAAAAGGTTTCCAATATAATAAATTTTCCATTATATTTTAAATGAAATAAAAAAAACATAGATTGCGATTATAAAGCAAATATCGTTTGAATTTGCAGCATTTTTAATAACTCGGCATTGTCACGTTATCGGATCCACCTTAAAGTAAAGGCACAATAACATCAATTTTAAAGCAGAAGAAATTGCACCATATTTAGCAACAATAACACACGTTCATGACAGTCGTTGTATTCATCCTGATCTTAAGTATATATGGGCTACCAGCATTGGTCAGTTTCCCAATTCTTCTCTACTTTACATCCTTGCCCATAACGAGAATACCCTCTAATCACTTTCAAACCGGGAATCCCAGTCCCTAGCAGGACGTCGTACTGGGCACGTTTCTCTGGATGAGCAAGAGTAGAATAGGCCTCCTTAATCTCCACGAACAATTGGCTCCTTAATCCTTTACACTCTGAAGAAACTGCATCCGGATGAAACTGCTTTGCAAGTTTCCTATATGCCGCCTTTATTTCCTTGACGGTTGCACCCTGCCTCATCCCCAACACTCCATACGGATTCTTTGCTGGTGTTCCTTCTGCTCTAACACTGCTCGCACAAACATTTTGCAGATACTTAATTCTCTTTACATAAAAACCATTACTGCACAACCCAATACAACTCATGGTTGATATTCACTACAAGAATGAAAAACCTCGCAATATCTCTGACTCTACCTCATCTAAAATCCGAGTTTATATTATACAAATTAAGGCCGAGGGGATAAGTCCAAAATCTCGATGATTGCTGAAGTGGACGAAGAACTCCAAAAGGACGGCAGGTTAATAATCGGAAAAAAAAAAAAAAAAGTTACATGAGCGCCGCTGAGAGAAAGCGAGCGTTCAGACGGGGAATGGCACCTCCAAATAGCGTTTTCAAAATGTAGCCTTTTGAAGAATTGAAATTTACATGTCGGACATTGTTTAATGCGTTGAACTTGTAGCAAAAACACAAAACCGGAACAACAAAGCGCTATGTTCTACTGTTAAATTTACATGTCCATTGTTTAATGCGTTGAAAGTTAAATTTTTGCAACATCACTTGTTTAGGGGTATTCTTTTAGAGACAATATTTCATTGGCAATTGTATTTAATATATTCTTCATTTCTTCATATTTAGCATTTTTTTAAGGTAGGAGAGACTGAGGTTGGTTGAAAGGTTATTGGTTGGATAGCCTTAGGAGACTCATGTGGATATTAAACACTAGGGAAGAGAGGCATGGGGGCTCTAGGTGATAGCTTTTAGTTTAGATTATTTCATAGTTTAGAATCCCTAGATCAAAAATGAAAATAATAATAATATTTCATAATGAAATATTCATTATTACATTCAATATATTCAAATGATTCATATAGATTATTACATGGATCTTTGTCTCCAATATATAATTTGTTCTAGGTGATAGCTTTTAGTTTAGATTATTTCATAGTTTAGAATCCCTAGATCAAAATAACTCACATGAAAATAACAATAATATCTCACAATGAAATATTCACTATTACATTCAATATATTCAAATGATTCAGATAGATTATATTACATGGATCTTTGTCTCTAATATATAATTTTACATGAATTTATATTACTCTAACTATTGCTCTCCTCAAACATCCTGGAGATGTATCCTTTCATATTCCTCTCATTAAGATAAAACTCTCATTTTACCACATATCATTTGACTCTTCATTCTCTCTCTTGATACCTTCCACTTTCTCTCATATTGACACATACATTATATAAAATATAAATCATTCTACCAAACTAATATTTACAAGGGGGCAAATAATGTAATACTTCCAACACCCCTTGTATTATATTATTTGGTAGGAAGGATTTTTGCCTTCATTCTATGATTCTTCTTTGTTTGATCTCCATTCTTCAGCTCTGCCTTTGGTACTATTGAATATATACAACCTTTATTAGGTCTACCATTGGATAAATATATCTAAGTCATCTCTAGGTCATTGCCTTTGGGTCATTGCCTCTAGGTCTCTACCTCTAGGTCACTACCTCTAAATATTTATCTCTAGGTCAATACCTCTAGGTCACTACCTCTGGATTTCTACCTCTAGTTTACCTTTAGATCATTGTCTCTGGGTCATCCACTAGAACAATCATAAGACCATCATTTCTGTATAATCATCACTATAGATTCTTTCATTGTAGGTCACCTCCCAAGCTATGCTTGGATCATAATAATTCATTTCACATTATTTCATGATAAGACCAAAATCTATCTTTACATTCAATAAAATTTGTTTTTCATCACACTTAGTTTCCATTTGTAGAAAAAATACAACATTTCTTTCTTCTTATTCCATTCATTTATACTTATCCATCCACAATATATTTTTAATTTTTAATTCTTTTTTTCTTTATGTAGACAAGAATTTTTAGAATAATTATGTCCTCCACAAGTTTCACAACAATGGATATTCCAACATTTCTCTAGATGATGCCCATATCTACCATAATTATTACATTTGTTCCTTGTTACAAAATTTCTTGTCATTTTGTCCTTAATTATTACTGATTTGTCTATCACTAATTTGATGTCACAATTTTCTATCATGAATTCAGTTCTTGGTTTATTATTGCTTTTCTATCATATATATATCCAAGACCTTCATATTTTGGTCTTATTTTTGGTATAATTGAATCTTTCATTCCTTGTCCATGTTTTCCCAAACCTGTGTCTTTGTATCCCATTTTATTTAACAATTTTGAACCAATTCCTTTAGTATACCTTTCAAAATAACCAAAATGATCATCAAACTAATCCCTATCAACATCAACCCAAATTTGAGCATCACTATCCTTGTCATCATCAATTTCGATTGCATAAGATTTTTCTGACCAATCACAAACTATACTCAAATAATTTGAGTTACACTCTATATAATTTATTTTTGTGTCAAAACATGCATTTACTATCTTAGGTTTCAATTCTATTGGATTCCTCATTACTTGATAACAAACATATATGATTTACCATAAGATTTTTGTGTATACATTCTGATTGTGCAACATACCCTAGTTGATTACTTTGATCTCTTTGATTCCCTTTAGGATATTCTTGGTCTTGACCCTTCCTAGTCAATGCATTATACTTACAAGATTTTGTATTATGTCCTTTTTCACAAATATGACAATACTTATTTTATTTTTGGTTTTGTGATGAAGTGCAAGATCCTTTTTCTAATACAAGAACATTATTAGATGATTCATTTCTCAATTGATTTTCAAGTTCATATTGTTGAAGAATATTTATTTATTCCTCAAACGACACTTTTTTATTTAATGCTAGAATAGATGTGATCATCATTTTAGATGATTCAATAAGTTATCTAAGTATAACTGAAACTATGAGTTTATCTTCAATCTTTTCTCGTAATATATGCAATTTTGAATACAATTCTAATATCCTTCGAATAAAATGTTCTATGTTTTCTCCATCTTGAACTTTTAGTGCATACAATTGTGATTATAGATTTAACCTGGTAGCCTTACTCTTTTCTTCAAATATCATACACAATTTATCCCCAATTTCTAAACTTTCTCCTTCACTAATTTGTACTCGATTTTTATCAAATATGCCAAGAATTAACATCAAATATTTAGCATCCTCATATTTGAATTTTTGAACTAGTGTTTTATTTTTTGGAATATTTATTTGTTTGTTCACCACATCCTAGAGTTTTTCAACATTAAAAATTGACTTGATCTTAATTTTTCCATGGGTAAAATTATGCCCTTTTAATAATTGATATTTAGAAAAAATAAAATTCTTGTATTTATCATTTCCTTTGAACTTGACAACCTTATAACTCCAAAATTTAATAAAATTAATTAATTAAGTAGACTACCTTATTTCTCCAAAATTTAAATATTTCTAAATTTCTAATTGCAAACTTCAAATTTCAAAAATATCAAAATTTCAAAACTTTAGGAGTAGAAATCCTTATAACTCCCTAATTTAAATAATAATTTTTAATAATATCCAATTTAAAAACTTATAACTCCTTAATATTCAATAATAATAAAATTTGAAATTTTTTTTTTTTACTTAAATTTTAATTTTTTTAATTATGCTCCCAAATATATTTGTCTTTTTTCAACTATTACTCTAGTCAAATTTTTCAATAAAAAAAACTAACTTAGGCCCTTACATTACATTAATTAAATATTAAAAATGGCACTAATACTCATTCCTTTATATTAATTAAATATTAAATATTGTTCAGATTATATGAACACTTATTTTCTTGAAATTTACACAAATTATTCTAGTCATTTTTTCAAAAAAAAAACTAACTTAAGCCTTTACATTGCATTAATTAAATATTAAAAATGGCATTAATACTCATTCCTTTATAATAATTAAATATTAAATATTGTTCAGATTATATGAACACTTATTTTAAAGGTCTTGAAATTTACACAAATTAATCAAAATTCGTGAAGATAAGCTACTAAAAGATTAAACGTTTAAAAAAAAAGTTGCTCTAAGGTTACCCTAATTTCATAAACCCCCACTTCTTATTAAGACTTTAATATTTATTTTTATTTTTTCAAACTAATATCTATTTTACTTTTTGTTCTGCTTTGAAGAAGATTTATTGCCATGAAGAGAAACATTTTATTTTCAAAAGTCGTGTATATTTTGATAACTAAATCAATGAGATGTAGAAAAGGCTTGTATTTTATTTTATTAATTTATTATTATAATTAATATATAAAAAAATTGATGATATTATTGGATGTTGTTATTGAAAAATTGTGATAAAAAAATTGATAACATTATTGAATGCTACTGTTATAAATCCATCCTCTTTTAAGTCAAACAAGTTAAACGAGACATCAACCTTCCAATATTATATTTTATAATATAATTATAAAAATGAAAAAATATATACATTTATGGAAGATGAAAATAATATATACATGTAACGAATCAAATTTTAAGGATGACAGTTTTATAAAATTCTTATGTCATAGACTGTTTTTACCGTATAAACATTAAGAACTCTCTCTTTATTCTATTTTGTACGTGTTTAAATTGAAGAGTTAAAAAATGCGCATGAATAATAAAAAATAATCATTAAATCCACATACTCATTGCCTTTTAACAACGTGATAAATTCAATTCACAATTCAATTTGGCAGTCGGTCAAACCATGCAAGTTTTCTATAATGTTTTTTCTTTTTAATATTTTTTATATATTTTTTTTTATTTTAAATATAAATTTCTTCGTTTTTACAATTCAAAAGTGTAAAAGCGTAAACGGATATGTATAAATCGTTTCTGCCTCGATTGGCGGGTAAAATGTTCTGCCTATAAATAGGCGAACAACAGCAATTTACCAAGCAAATTTTAAATCATTCTCATAGTGGATTGGATTGAATTAATTCGACAGACCGAGAGAGCGGATTCTTATTATTGATAGATATTGAATTAATATCTTTCTACGAGGAAAACCAAGTCACCAAATTCCGTCGCGAAGTTAGCAGAGCAACTGACATGTCGGAGATTTATTTACTATTTCTTTTGCCTGCGAGACCCAACCGTTTACGGAATTCAATGGTAGCAGTTTGTTATCCAGCTCTCAGCAGCTATTTAACCTTAAAATTTTAAAGTAAAAACTTAGGGTTTTTCAAAAACTTGGGTGCTGGGTGTACTTCCTTCTTTTCTTCCCCTGTTTTTTCCATTGGTATTGAATTTGGTTGCTGCTGTAATTGAGGTTTATTATTACTGTTGTTTCTCTTTTGAAAGTTCTTTTTAAACTTTTCCTACTTTCCCTCATTTTTCTTTTTGAGCTTTAGCAAGATGTTAACCTTTTCGTTCTGATATCCTTCCCATTTCATGAACTTAACACTATTTTTTTTTCTAAGCTATTGTCGGTTTTACTCAAATAAAACTGCATAGTTAAATGGGAGATGAGATTATGCGGTTCTAGCCAAGCCATAGGCTTTTTTGTAATGTTTTTGGTTTGTTCATATTCATTTCATGCCTAATTTTAGGTTTTGCTCCTAAGATAAATTTGTGAACCTTCATCTTCTCATCATAGGCTAATACATATTTTAACACTTTAACCAACTTCGGATAGTACACCTCAATCGATTTGGTTCCTTGTTGTAGGTTGTTGAATTCTTCAAACTTTGTTACATATAAATGTTTTATAAGGAACCTTTTTCTTGAAATTTGTAACACAATCCTTCCTCTTTAAATCAACTCCTTCAATTTTTTGGCTCCTCTTGAATGATTTATCTCTGGCCTGAATCGATATGACCCAGGTCGAGTGGCAAAGGTTTTACATAGACTTAAACATAGAAAATCCCAGGCCAAAAATTATAGGCCAAACATCATAGTTTAAAATATAAAGCTTCCATTTGCAAGAAAAGGTTGACAAATACCAAACAACATAGTTCAAAAATATAAAGCTTTCATTTGCAAGCAAAGGCCGACACAAGCCGAATAGCATACCACCATTTTTAACAATCATAAGGTTTAAATACCATAACACGGAGGTATTTAAGACTAATCAAGAGTAATCCCCCAACTTGAATCCTCTTTGCAATAAAATTCTCCTTCAAAGGTTGGGTCCTTCCTTCGTCCTTGTTTCATTACTTACCATCTCCAAAGAGGAAGAATCCTCCTTCTTCCTTTTCCTCCCCCTCTTAACATAGAAACTCATCTATCCCAAGCCCCAAAGTCCAATTTGGAATAAATACCATCTATCAAAAGTAAATTTGTGCTTACCTAAGGTGGCAAGGGGGGAGATATTTGAATTTAAATATGATTCTTCCCTTTTCAAAATATCTTGTTCTAAATAGAACCTTTCATTTCTTTACTAAATCTATGAAAGGTAAAAAGGGAGAATTAAATAGAACTTTAAAGCATTAATTATTAATATTGAGTTCAATTTATTTTAAACTATAAAAGACATTAATCATATTTATGATTTGATTAATTCCAATAAAGTACCTATACTAATGTCAAGCATTAGTATGGTATTCAAGTGGGAAATGAATTAATAGAACCTCTATATCTATTAATCCATTCTGGAGGGAATTCTTACCAAATCCACCTACACAACGATGTATGTGTAAACAAAAGTGAGACAATAAAATGCATAAAACAAGGTGGGTGAAGTCATCGTTATCCAATCGCCTATCCTAGCTAAAGACTTATGATAACTTCTAGGTTACCCTTTTGGCTAAGGATGATGATCATCGCAAATGAAAGAATGCATGCCTATATGAGGGTAGTTGTTCATGTTACCCTGAGTTGCAATAATCATCATTTCCCTTCTCAAACATCCCTTTCTTTGTGGTTGATTCTACCTCTTCCACCCATAAGTGTACCTAGTCCTGGAAATCGATAATACATCAGTAGTACCATATTCCTCAAGGATAAATCAACATAAATAATTGCATAACCATCTATAAGCATCAAAACTAGGCATCAAGTTATCTTTCATCAATATATAGTCTACAAATGCAAAAAGTCCTACTAAGGCGGGTCATGACAGACATGTCTTGCTCATTTTTTGGTATTTCTTTCTTAATGGTAGAGGTATTAACATCTAACACTGCATTTTATCTACCATTTTTCTCTCCTAAGTGGTGCATGGTACTTCAAGAAAGTATTCAAAATCTAATGAGGCACATTCCTTAGGTTCATCAAGAATGTTCATCCTTAAATATGAATCATACTAAATAGATTATTCCTTATTAATATATTGAACTTATTGTGCTATGTCCTTTAGGCTTTGATCTACTTTTTCTTCATAGGATAAAGCAAAAAATCAGTATTTCTTCCAATATCCTTCCTTATTGATCTCCATTCTTTATTTTCTTTCATATGTCTAGACCTATTTTTTAGAAGTTGAAAACCATTCTCATCTGTATCCATTTGTAATTTTTTCTTATAGTTTTTTACGTATGATTTTGCTAGACTCTTCTTAGGGCACGATATTTCAGTATGTCCCACCTCATGGCATCTTCTACATCTAAAAGATATATTTTCAAAATCTATGGTTTGGGTCCACAACTTACCCCCATACTTAAGAATGATTGATTATGGTAAATGTTTACTTATATCAATCATGACCAATATCCAAGCATAAATAACCAAGAATCCATCTTTTATAGTTTCTAAAATCTCAAGGAATTCTTCCAAAGTGTTGCCTATTGCCTTAAAGGTTTCTATTTCCTAAAATTCAATGGGCAATCCATACATCCTAACCTAGACTGGTACTAGGGATAGATTTATATATTCAGACACAAAGCCTTCATACTAATGTGTAATAAAAATTTTATTCTTCCTATAAATCAAGGACTCTCTTTTAGGATTCTATCTCTTACCTCCCTAGAACTAAAAATGGATAGGAAAAACCTTTGGGAAGAAAGGATAGAATCACTCATTGAGACTTAGAAATCCTATCAATCAATTTTCTCAAGGCTAAAGCCCTTGGCCAAGACCCATTAAATTTACCAAAGACTACCATATATTTGAGATATGAGGATTACTCCTTTATGAAGTGTTTGACTAACCTCTACTACTAAAGATGATTCTAAAGATTTAACTATAAATTGATCCATGGGAAAAAAACTAAACCTCAAAATCCACTAAAAATTATCACAAGATCCTATAGCAATTATAATATAGGAAAAAAACCTAAAATAATTTGCAAGCAAAATTTCTAAGAAAAAAAGGGGAGAAACAAATTTAGCTAAAAAGTTCTATGCCTATACCTCACTGAAATCCTATCCCTCCATTGCTCCTCCCATCATCCAAACTGTGGCTAATAGATATATACAATTTCATTTTTGTGACTTGAAAAATTATCACTACCCTTGTTTTGGATAGCTAACTCCATTTTAGTATTGCTCGGATTCCTTTATATGACCAGTCATTTTAAAGCCCCTATAATTTACACAAATTAGTCCAAAAATCACCTCAGATAACTCTTTAGGAAGATAAAACTCCTACAATATGAAAAGTTAAAAAAAAAATCACCCTAACACTACCCTAGAAAAGAGTTTTATTTTATTTTATTAATTTATTATTATTTTTAATACACAAAAAGCATCATTGGATGCTGCCATGATAAACCCTAATCCTTTGAGTCCCTCATCCTTTGAGTTAGAAAAAGTCAATGAAACATTAACCCTCCAAATAATTAAAAACATTTTATTTTATACAATAAAATTCCCATATAATATAATATAATATAATATAATATATATATATATATATATATATATATATATATATATGGAATCAAATTCTAAGGATGACAGTTAAGATTTTTTATAAAATTCTTATGTCATAGACTGTTTTTACCGTATAAACATTTCTCTTTATACTATTTTGTACATGTTTAAATTGAATACTTAAAAAATGAAGATGAAAAATAAAAAATAATAATTAAATCCACATACTCATTGCCTTTTAACAACGTGATAAATTCAATTCACGCGATTCAAGTTGGCAGTCAGTCCGTCACATCATGCAAGTTTTTTATTGTTGCATAATTTGTTTATTATTTTAATTTTAAATCTAAATTTCTACGTTTTTACAATTCAAAAGTGTGAACGTGTAAACGGGTATGTATAAATCGTCTCTGCCACGATTGGCGGGTAAAAAGTTCCTGCCGATAAATGGACGAACAACATCAATTACTTCTGACATTGGATTGAATTAATTCGACAGCAAGAGGGACAACATTCTTCAGGTTGCATTTAATATCTATCTCTACGAGGAAAACCAAATCACCAAATTCCGTCGCGAAGTTAGCAGAGAAACTGACATCCCTAACCAACCGTTTAGGAAATTGAATAACATATTATCAACATTTTTTTTATTTTTTTTATATATGGGAATTGATTACATTTACGTTCTTTTTTATTATTAAGTAGGATTTAAATCTTGCAGTTGTTCTCATTAATCTTTATTCTTCTTGTTGTTGACCTGGTTGAGATGGAAACCATTAGTTGCATGGATGATTTGATGACTTGGTTCATATGGAAACCAACCACTGGTTGCTTGGGATTTATACCATCGTTCCTTAGTTGGTTTGATGAGCATTCAGAGTATTCAGATCAGATTACTACCTTTGCATGCAATGGACAAGCTGGGTCTCTTCTTGGTAAGTGCCCACCCAAACCTGCACTTACCCATCCATTTAGTCCTTGGATATAGCAGTTAAAATTTTAAAGTCAAAACTTATGTTTTTTTCAAAAAAAATATTTAGACCCTATATGTAATAAAATCCAAAATAAAATCTAAAAACATACCATAACAAATATTCATTGTAATGTTATCAAATCCACCTTAAAGCAAAGGCACAGTAACATCAATTTTAAAGCAGAAGAAATTGCACCATATTTAGCAGCAATAACACACGTTCATGACAGTCGTCGAATTCATCTGATCTCAAGTATATATGGGCTACCAGCATTGGTCAGTTTCCCAATTCTTCTCTACTTTACATCCTTGCCCATATCGAGAATACCCTCTTATCATTTTAAAACCGGAAATCCCAGTCCCTAGCAGGACGTCATACTGGACACGGTTCTCTGGATCAGCGAGAGTAGAATAAGCCTCCTTAATCTCCACGAACAATTGGCTCCTTAATCCTTTACACTCTGAAGAAACTGCATCCGGATGAAACTGCTTTGCAAGTTTCCTATATGCGGCCTTTATTTCCTTGACGGTTGCACCCGGCCTTATCCCCAACACTTTATACGGATTCTTTGCTGGTGTTCCTTCTGCTTTAACACTGCTCGCACAAACATTTTGCAGAGACTTAATTCTCTTTACATAAAAACCATTACTGCACAACCCAATGAACTCATGGCTGATATTCACTACAAGAATGAAAAACCTCGCAATATCTCTGACTCTACCTCATCTAAAATCCCAGTTTATATTATACAAATTACGGCCGAAAGGATAAGTCCAAAATGTCGATGATTGCTGAAGTGGACGAAGAACTCCAAAAAGGACGGCAGGTTAATAATGGGAAAAAAAAAATGTTACATCGGCGCCGCTAAGAGAAAGCGAGCGTTCAGACGGCGAAAGGCACCTCCAAATAGCGTTTTCAAAATATAGCCTTTGAATAATTGAAATTTACATGTCGGACATTGTTTAATGCGTTGAACTTGCAGCAAAAACACAAAACCGGAACAACAAAGCGCTGTGTTCTACTGTACATTGTTTAATGCGTTGAATGTCCTTGAGATTTTTTGGTAATTTGTTTGGGTTAAAGTGAAGGGGTTAAATGCACATCCGCAATAAGCCATGGAGAAAAGGGTGTGTAGATTCTTAAGATCATGTTCAGACAACGAAAGACTTTCAGGGGAAAAGTTGCTACGGCCGGGAATAAATAAAAAAGCGAATCCGACTTTTATGAGAGCCTATCAACGTCGGGCAGCCAATCGCTTTTACGTGGAGGCCACGTTCCAACAATAAAGTGCTTTTCTTTCGAGCAATAAGATATAATTATAATTATAATTATAATTATATTTATATTAATATTAATATTATGCCTCTAGGTGCAGTCCGACTGTTTGGGTTTTGGCTTTTCTTTAGGAGGTCTAAGGTTCAATCCGTGGCGTGGGTGAGTGTGTGAGGGGGTGGATGTGTTGTAACAGGTTAGGGGATTAAAACCCCTATATCTTAATATTACAAAAAAAAAAAAAAATTAAATAATTGGTGGAGTTGTTGTAACAGGTTGGGGGATTCCTCGTCAAAACTCCAATATCTTAATATTACCAAAAAAAAAAAAAAATTAAATAATTGGTGGAGTTGTTGTAACAGGTCGGGGATTCCTCGTCAAAACCCCCATAGCTTAATATTACCAAAAATAAAAAATAAAAAGAATTAAATAATTGGTGGAGTTGTTGTTGGGGGATTCCTCGTCAAAACCCTCGTATCTTAATATTACAAAAAAATAATTAATTAATTATATTATTTAATGATTAATTTTAATGATTGTTATGGATATTATCAAATATTATTTTTTTTAAAAGAGGGTAAAAATTTATTAACTTAGCAAAACATTCATGATACAAAGAAAAAGCAGAAGCTATTCAGACATATCAGCTCTCAATAAAGAAGAGAGAGATTGAGAGCAATCAGAAGAAATTTGAGACCAATTTTGAACATCCCAACCATATTGAAACTTAGAAGCCCATTTAGCTAACAAATCCGCTACCCTATTCCACTCCCGAGGAATATGCACAAAAGAAATGAATTCCAAGTGAGCAGAGATATTAAGAATTTGCCGAGCAACCCAACTCAACCGCCAACAACCATGAAGACTATCTCCGGAATTTAACAAATTTATAACAATCGAGAATCGGATTCACAAACAATCTGACGCCAACCCAAAGCATACCCTTGCTCCAAAGCATATAAAATTGCGAGTGCTTCCATGAAGTTATTAGAATGATGTCCCTTAAAGCAAGAGAAAAAAAATTGGATAGTACCACTACTATCCCGCCCCACACCACCAATACCAGCATTACTCGGATTACCCCGGGAAGATCCATTCGTATTAATTTTCAGCACTCCCGGAGGATGCGGATTCCATTTGCCAGCCCTCCGCACCCGATTATTCTGACCCATCCGTCTGCAAGAGACATTAGGACCAGGACCATTAACCATCAAGCCTAATCTTTCCATGATCTGACGTTTCGCATGGTCCACGGGAGAAATAATCTGACATTTTGCAGACACAGTTTCCTGGATCATACGCAAAATCCTCTGCCAGACCTGGGAAGTAGTTAACTCCTTACCTTGGAAAATCCGACGGTTCCGTTCAAGCCAAATCTGCCAAAAAATGCATGAAGGACCAATACTCCATCCAACTTGTAAAAAGAAATCCGCTGCAGGAGGCCGCCCCATACTCCTCCAAAAATCAACTATTGATGAAGCATGCGAACAAGGGTGATTCCATACTCCCCACCAATAATGCCAGACTTGTCGAGCAAAGTCACATTGGAGAAGTAAATGCCCAACAGATTCTTCGGCCTTCCCACAGTTATAGCATAAAGAGGGGCCAACAAACCCATGCTTTTGAAAATTATCCCAAGTGAGACAACGATTATGAGTAGCCTGCCACCCATAAAAACTACACTTCGGCCAAATAAACTTATTCCAAACTTGCTTCCACCACGGAACCTCCTCCTCACCAAACCGCTGTCGATCCAAAACACAATAACCAGCAGCAACCGAAAAAATCCCTCTATTATCTCTTCCCCATGCTAGCACATCATCCCCAGGTAGAGAAGAGCAGGGACGGCTAGCGAGAATACGGGCCAGCTCTGCCCTCGCATCCATAGTGCCACCAGTAGGCCATTCTCGAGGATCCTTCCACTGGAGACTAACCATCTGACCAAAGGACTTAACAGTTTTGAAATCTGCCACCTTCAACCATCCAGCATCCCAAAAGCATTGAGCAAGATCTTGAAGATGTGGAAACTCGCTAAGAAGAGGAGCAAAGCCATCCCAAGAATCCTACCAAAAAAGATCCCGAGACCCAGTATAACAAATCCAGAATAACCCCTGCTTAACCAACTCTGCTCCCTTTTTCAAAGTATTCCAAACAAATGATCCTCGACCAGTCAAGCTGTATCGAACAAAATCATATTAAATAGCTAAACCATACAAAACTGGGTGGGTGGAATTAACACACCCCAGTGTTCACACTAACCGATACGGTTAGGAGCAACAATCAACAATACATGCCAACCAAAAAAAAAACACTAAAGAACCACATGGGTTAGGACCACTCCCAAAATAGCATAACGACAGACAACAGTAGCAAACCAAAACCCAAGATTAAACATTCCAGCCTGTGGGGGGACAATATCCTCCCTATCAGCATAACTCCAACCATCATCATTAATTGCAGTGAGCTCACCAATGCCTCCCTCGTCCGCATACGCAGTAACAACAGGTTGAATAATTACAGCATGAGTACCCCAACCATCAATAGGTGCAGAGGGCTCTGGAACCACATCCCAACCAGAATGGCGTGAAGAGCTCCTACCAGCAGAATTGAGCCACTTTCTATTTGGAGGAGACGAAGACCGGTGTTGCTCCTGAAACGTAGAAGGACACAGAGGCCGAGGGGTCTACCTGAGATGAACCCTAGAAGAGGAAGGGTCTCTGGGAGATTGAGGTGGAACGCGACTGACAGTGCAAGGAGCATTGCCCCAATGGGCCATCAGATTTCGTAGATGTTGAAGCTCAACATTCACCTTCTCAACCTGAACAAAAATCTGTAACCAGCAGTCATAAAAAATGGAATATTTGTCAGCAAGAGAAAATGCAGGGGATACATCTTGTGCAGAAAAAATAGCACGATTGCGAGTCTTCCACAAGTGAAAAAGAGTGTTGATTCTGAAAATATTCCAAACTGCTTGCATATTATCAACAAAATCAATATGGTCTCCCAGAAGAGCATGAGGCCAAGAGAAAGAGCTCAGCATAAACGGTCTAAAAAATAAAAGAAGATAGTCCCAAGCCAGCTGCGCACGCAAAAAATGCTAGAAAAGATGCAAAAAATCCTCAGGTTGATGGCAAAATATGCAAGTAGGATTGTCCACCCCAAGATAAAGAAGACGTGCCCCAACAGGTAACCCTTGATGCAAAATACTCCATGCAAAAAATTGTTGTTTAGGTTCAACATAGGAGGCCCATGCCATTTTAAATCTTTGCTTCCAGCAGGTATGTGTAGAAAGCAAATCCCATCTTGCATTCAACCTATCCCACATGGGAACATGTGGTGTCAACCAACTGTATCCCAACTTTACCCTGTATTGCAAGAATGGCCGATGGTTTGGCCAAAACCAGTCAACCCACCAGGGTTTTTGAAAATACCTATTAATTTTTCTCCAAATAGAGAAAGGAATATGTTCAATCACCATGTCATAAGTGGATTTGTCTGCCTGTTGAAGATTATAATATTGCTTAAAAGAATCCCAGGATAGCCAATCTCTGGTGTGGTTAAAAAAAATCAGACAAGCAAGCAATACCTTTTTTATAAAAATGCTTAGCTCTAATCCACTGAACTTGAGCCAAAGGCAAACCTTGATAGGTAATAGCAGGAGACCACCAAACGTTAATAGTGGAGATTGAAGCACCAGCTCTTGAGGCAGAGCCATTCCAGGACAACCAAGGCTTCAAAGCCTCCCAGGCTTTCCAAATACTCTTAATGATGAAAGAGCCAAGAATTTGAATAGGAACAGGAGCAGTAAGAACAACTTGAAGACTAAGCCCCTTCCATACCTTTTTGCCATAAGGTAAACCATGAGACAAGCAATGTCTAATAAGAACTTTCCAAGCTGCATCACCTGTAAGGGCTCGAATAATCCACTTGGCACAAAGAGAGAACCCTTGTTTTTGACAATCAAATAACCCCATTCCACCACTTGCTTTAGGAAGACAACAAAACTCCCAGGCTACTCTGTGAAAGCCTTTTGTACCCTTATCCTTGGCCCACAGAAAATCCCGTAAGAGCTTTTCTAATTTGTGATAACAGGCCTTAGAAGGAACCCAACAGGAAGAATAATACACATGAGTAGAAGCAAGAATTTTAGAACAAATCTAAAATTTCCCAGCTAAGGATAATTGCTTAGACGACCAGTAGGATAATTTCTTTTCAACCTTTTGCACAACATATTGCCATAACTGAGGAGGAGAGCCTTGAAAAGCAAAAGGGATACCCAAAAACTTAAAAACTTCCCCAGGTTGGATCCAAGACCATGGGATGTGACAAAGCCAGGAAGGAATAGGATGAACAGATTGTCTATAGCAGGAAGTTTTTCGCCATTGAACATTGGATCCAGAAGCAAGACAAAAGGTATCCAAACACTGAATAGCAGTGGAAAAGGATTGTTCGTCCTCCCTAATAGTCAAAAAAGAATCATCGACAAAATGGCCATTAACAAGATGTTGAGTGGAATTAGGAAGGGTGATGCCTCGAATCAAGCCTTGAGAAACTTTATTTGCTAGCAGATATCCAAAAGCTTTGGCAGCCAAAATAAAAAGAGATGGAGCAAGAGGACAACCCTGGCGAACTGACCTACCAAGGTGAATTTGTTCAGACTTACATTTATTCAATGTAAGAACAACTGATGCATCATTGAAAAGCATACAAACAAAATTAATGAAATAAGGACCAAAACCCAAATCCTGGAGCATAGAAGTGATAAAATACCATTCAATTCGGTCATATGCTTTTTCAAAGTTGACTTTGATGAATAAAGTATCTTGAGCAGAAGTTCGAGCCCACTCCATACCTTCCCAAACTGCCAAAACATTATCAAGAATGTATCTGCTCTATACAAAACTAGTTTGTTCAGGCCTAATGATCAAAGGCAAAAGAGGCCTGAGTTTTAAAGCTAAAGCTTTAGCAATAATATTATAACTGACATTGAGAAGAGTAATGGGTCACCAATTGGTGATGACTTCAGGATCCCCTATTTTAGGAATAAACTTAACATTACCCTGATTGATGATAGAGCCAAGTGACCCACAATTCATTGCCTCATGATATACCTGAAGAAGATCAGGCCCTAGCATATCCCAAAATGCTTTATAAAATTCACAAGGGTAACCATCTAATCCAGGAGCCTTATCATTTGCCATGTGAGAAAGAGCATCAGAAAGATCATCCAGAGATAAAGGTCTATCACAAAAAGCAAGTTGGTCTGAATTAAGTTTGATAGGAACAACAGAACAACATTCCTCCAATGCTCGTTGGTGGATAGGCGAAAGAGGTTGGGAAGCAAAGACTTTCTGATAATGGGCAACAAAGACTTGTATAATATCCGAAAGAGCAGTAACTCTTGCATCTTCTATTTGAATGGCTTGAAATTCAGAATAGTGAGCAGGAGGGCGAAGTCTTTGGAAAAATTCCTTAGACACCTTATCTCCAACTTGAAGCCAATGCATCCTAGCTCAAAGCTGAGCACCTTTAGCTTCATAAATTTTAGATTTCTTAATTTCATGGCGTATGGCAGCAACTTGAGCTTGCAGAGCGACATTAAAGGGAGAAGCTTCAAGGTGAACTGAAGCTCGAGCTAATTCAGCTTTCAGAGCAGAATTAGAATGACGCCTGCACTTAGCAACCTCAACTCCCAGGCTTCTCAACAAATTGGTAGTACGGTTAATAGCCGAATTCCACCAGGCTATCCAACCAACAGATCCAGAAGGTCTGGGGAGCAAATTCCAGATACGAACAATATGGGCTTTCATGGAAAGACTATGCAAAAATGAGACATTTAAATAAAATTGCGAAGGAAAAGAAGGGGGCTTTATCCTCTGAGAATCAACTTGAAATATAATGGGAGAATGATCAGATAAAGTAGTATTGGCAACAACAACAACATGAGGAAGAGAATGCTTGAGACGAGAGACATGAAAATGATCACAATAAAAAATCATAGCCCTATCAAGGCATTCAAAAATTCTAGCCGAGCCAACTTGAAAATTAGTCCAGGTAAACCACAACTCCTGAGGAAAGTCAGAAGGAGAATAAAGGGAGTTGGGATCAAAAACTTTAAGTTTAATTTTCATGAAATACCAAGTTGCACGCTCCCCAGCGCACCATCGCATACAGGTTTGACTCAGCTTATCAACAGGTTTTTCCACCATATTAAAATCACCACAGAAAATCCATGTGGCAAAAGGTAAATTTAAAGCAAGCCAACGCCAAAGAGAACACCTTTGGGGAGGGTCATTAGAAGCATAAATATTTACAATCCCTAGCGGTTTACCACAGATCTCAAGCAAAGTCCAAACCGCTTGGTTTGAAGGGTCAACACCCCAAGAGACCACATGATCTTGCCACTTAGGAGCAAAAATAGTGACTGCACCTCCTTTACCAAAAGAGTGATTGGTGGCATAAAAAATACTACGAGGCCACAAAAAGTTACAAGTACACTACAGAAGGAAATCATTAATTTTGACTTCTTGCAAACATATCACATCCAAACTACCAAATAGGTGAGAAGTGTGAACCAACTCACTTTGGACCAGGTATTTACGGACTGGATCCATCAGTCCTCGAACATTCCAAGAGAAGAAAAGCATTAAGACCCATCAGGATGCAACATAGCCATGGCATTCTCTGTGTCGCCCAGCTGTCATAAAGAGTCAAAAGAATTAGACTCAGTTTGGTGGTGCCAGTCAAAGGAGGGGCTCCTATCATCTCGCAAAGGACTACGAGAATGGTGGGCTTTGAAAATAGGACCAACATCAGAGGGTGCAGACTGACCACCTTCAGGGGAAGGCTTATTGGTGAGCATTGATGCAAAAGAAGGGCCAGACCATAAAGAAACAACGGGGGTTGGGATGGAGAAGTAGCGGGGGCTTGGGAAGGCTGCATGGCAACTGACGACGGAAGGGAAACAATAGGGGTCGGATTTGTGGTAACAAGAGTGACCAAAGGAGGCTGCATGGTAGGTGAATTGGCTGAAAGAGGCTATTGCGAAGAACCAAAGAGAATCATGAGGACGATTAGCACGAGATTTCCTGTTAGAAACCATCACCCAGTCGTCGGGTCCGCCAGAAGCACCATTAGCCAGAGCTGTAGGAGCCGGAGGAATAGTAGAAGACGGAGTGGCGGTAGAAATAGAAGAAGGATGCGGGGTCTGTTTAAATCTCCCTTCCATTAAGGGATAATCCTTAATCTTATGAGCATACGACTGACACCGATAACAGGTGTTCGACACATTGATATACATGATACGTTGTTGATAGGTAACATCCCCCACTGTGATATTCATATATTCCTGTAAATCCTTAGTCAAATCTACTTTCACACAAACCCTACGGGAAGGTCGAGCAGAAAACCATTTTTCAGGTTCAAGGCAGACAAACTTGCCCAAGCGGGCACCAATTTCATGTAAATAACCCCACAAAGGAACAGGTAAACCAAGAAATTCCACCCAAATCGGCACTTCCAAGGACGCATGTTCACTGACAACAAAATTTTGAGAATAAGGTTGAAGGACCAACAAGGAATTACGAACAGACCAAGGACCTTTGGAAAGAACTTTTTGGGCTTGAGAGGGGTCAAAAAAATGAAATAGAAAATAACCCTTGGTTAAATTCTGAATGTTTTCCACCTTCACTCCATGCGGACTCCAGACTTGGTGAACCCAGGTACGAATAACAAAATCATTGGGAATACGACCCAGAAAGTACCCAATTAAAGTATGACTTTCAAACCAAGCACATGCATTCTCATAATCTGGTAATGGAATACAGTATTCAGGGACAGAACCTTTACCTCGTGGTATACTTTCGGGATGAACTTGCGAGGATGTTTCCCTGGCGCCATGGGATGCTCCAGTCGACTCCGTAGAAACTGAGTTGGCCGTAAGAACATTAGCCATTAATAAAGGTGGCAAATAACACCGCCTCGAGGTGGCGTTAAGGCAAGGACAAGACAGGACAAGACGTAACCCCACCCAAAAAAGGTGGTTGGAACCAAACCCTAGATGGAGGAGATGACACTGATACGGCTCAAGCATGCAAGATCAACGAAGGTTGCGGAGCAATTTTCTTCTCCTTTTGAAACTCGAGATATTTTTGAATATTATATTTTTTTGGTATGTATATGTGTATTTTTTTAAATACAGAGGGTAGTTGGTTACAATCTTAAATAGAATGAAATAGGTTTTGTTTTGATTTTTTACGAGCAAATACTTTTAGGACTATAGATGCCTTTATGTCATCTAAAGTTCTTTATTTTTTAATCTCTTCTAAATGTTTTATTTATCCGGGCAGATAGGGTTAAATAATTTTAGATAATGCACCTTTTGAATTGAGGATTATGCCCATAGGGTGCAGGTTCTTTCTACTATAGATAGTTGAAGCAGATTTGTTTGTATTGGTAACGTTTTTACATTTAGATTTTTTTTTCGTTGTTTTTCTTTTAACTTTGATCATATAATATGGTTTTACTACTCCTTTAACAAATAGTGTATATATTTCTTCTTTATCCCAGGTTACCAAATTTTATTCAGGCACATCATTATATATACCTAGGGAAGCATTCTTGGCTATAGTTTAAAAAGTAGATAATTACGAGTAAGAGAATTTAATTTGGTTCGCTCTAATGCAAGCATCATGAGGATATGAATCAAGAAAGTGCCAAGATTCTAAATTGTCTAGATAGCTACCCTGCATGAGAGATAAATCTCTATTAAGGTTTGGAGGGATTTTTGCAACATCACTTGTTTAGGGGTATTCTTTTGATCTAAAGTTGATGGATGACCTAGATTCCTATTGGCAATTTGATAGCTATTTGTAGGATTATTGAATCCTTGGTTTTCTAGTTGGATTAAAGAATCAATATAATTTTGACATTGATTTCATTGCCTGCTAGATATCAATATTTCATTAGAAATTGTATATAATAGATTCCTCATTTCTTTATATTTAGCATTTTTTACGGTAGGAGAGACTGAGATTGGTTGAAAGGTTATTATTTGGATAGCCTTAGGAGACTCATGTGGATATTAAACACTAGGGAAGATAGGCATGGGGGTCTAGGTGATAGCTTTTAGTCTAGATTATTTCATAGTTTAGAATCCCTAGATCAAAATAACTCACATGAAAATAATAACAATATCTCACAATGAAATATTCACTATTACATTCAGTATATTCAAATTATTTAGATAGATTATATTACATGGATCTTTGTCTCCAATATATAATTTTACATGACTTTTTAGTACTCTAACTATTGATCTCCTCAAACATATGGAAGATGCATCCTTTCATATTCCTCTCATTAAGACAAAACTCTCATCTTGCCACATATCATGTGACTCTTCATTATCTCTCTTGACACCTTCCACTTTCTCTCATATTGACACATACATTATATAAAATATAAATAATTCTACCAAACTAATATTTACAAGGGGGCAAATAATGTAATACTTCCAACACCCCCTATTACATTATTTGGTAGGAAGGATTTTTACCTTCATTCTCTTATTCTTATTTGTTTGATCTCCATTCTTTAGCTCTGCCTTTGTTAGGTCTACCATTGGATCAATATATCTAAGTCACCTTTAGGTCATTGCCTTTGGGTCATTGCCTCTGGGTCTCTATGTCTAGGTCAGTACCTATAAATATTTGTCTCTAGGTCATTGCCTCTAGGTCACTACCTCTAGGTTTCTACCTCTAGTTTACCTTTAGATCATTATCTCTCGGTCATCCACTAGAACAATAATAGGACCATCATTTCTATATAATCATCACTATAGGTGATTTCATTGTAGGTCACCTCCAAATATATGCTTGGGTTATAATCATTCATTTCATATTTCTTCATGATAAGACCAATATCATTCTTTACATTCAATAAAATTTGATTTTTCATCACACTTGGTTTCCTTTTGTAGAAACCATACAACATTCCTTTCATATTATTTCATTCATTCATACTTATCCATACACAATCTATTTTTAATTTTTAATTTTTCTTCTCTTTATGTAGACAAGATTTTTTAGAATGATTATGTCCTCCACAAGTTTCACAATAATGGAGATTCCAACATTTCTCTATATTATGTCCATATCTACCATAATGATTACATTTGTTCCTTGTTACAAAATTTCTTGTCATTTTATCCTTCACTATTTTTAATTTGATCAATATCTGTCACTAATTTGATGTCATGATTTTCTATCATGAATTTAGTTCCTGGTTTATTATTGCTTTTCTATCCTATATATCCAAGACCTTTAATTTTTGGTCTTATTATTGGCATAATTAACTCTTTCCCAAACCTGTGTCTTTATATCTCATTTAATATAACAATTTTGAATAAATTCCTATAGTATACCTTTCAAAATAACCAAAATGATCATCCGACCAATCCCTATCAACATCAACACAACTTTGAGCATCACTATCCTTGTCATCATCAATTTTGATTGCATAAGATTTTTTTGACCAATCACGAACTATACTCAAATCATCTGAGCTGCACTCTATATCATTTATTTTTGTGTCAAAACATGAATTTACTATTTTAGGTTCCAAGTCTATTGGATTCCTCATTACTTGATAACAAACATATATGATTTTCCATAAGACTTTTGTGCATAGATTTTGATTGTGCAACATACCGTTGTCGTTACTCTGATCCCTTTGATTCCCTTTAGGAGATTCTTGGTCTTGACCCTTCCTAGTTAATACATTATACTTACAGGATTTTGTATTATATCCTTTTCACAAATATGACAATACATAATTTTTTTTGGTTTTGTGATGAAGTGTAATATCTTTTTTCTAATACAAGAACCTTATTGGATGATTCATTTCTCAATTGATTTTCAAGTTCATATTGTTGAAGAATATTTATTTATTCCTCAAATGATACTTTTTGGTTTGATACTAGAAGAGATATGATCATAATTTTAGATGATTCAGGAAGTTATCTAAGTATAATTGAAACAAGAAGTTTATCTTCAACCTTTTCTCGTAAGGTACGCAATTTTGAATTCAATTCTAATATCCTTCGAAGAAAATATTCTATGTTTTCTCCATCATGAACTTTTAGTGCATACAATTATAATTATATATTTAAACTGGTAGCCTTACTCTTTCCTTCAAATATCATACACAAGTTTTTCCATGCAGTTTTTAAACTTTCCCCTTCACTAATTTGTACTCGAATTTCATCAAATATACCAAATAAAATTTAAAATCAAAGCTTTAGCATCCTCATATTTGAATTTTTGAACTCTTGTTTTATATTCTTGAACATTTATTTGTTTGTTCACCACATCCTAGAGTTTTTAAACAATAAATATTGACTTCATCTTATTTTTCCATGGGGTAAAATTATGCCCATTTAATAATTGAGATTTAGAAAAAAAATTCTTGTATTTGCCATTTCCTTTGAATTTGACAACCTTATAACTCCCAAATTTAATAAAATTAATTAATTAATTCCATTGGCGTGGACTCCCTTATTTCTCCAAAATTTAAATATTTCTAAATTTCTACTTGCAAAATTTAAATTTCAAAAATATCAAAATTTAAAAAATTTAGGAGTAGAAATTCGTATGACTTCCTAATTTAACTAATAATTTTCAATAATATCCACTTGGCAAAAAGAGAGAACCCTTGTTTTTGACAATAAAATAACCCCATTTCACCACTTGCTTTAGGAAGATAACAAACTCCAAGGCTACTCTATGAAAGCCTTTTGTACCCATATCCTTGACCCACAGAAAATCCTGTAAGAGCTTTTCTAATTTGTGATAACAGGCCTTAGAAGGAACCCAGAAGGAATAATGTAATACACATGAGTAGAAGCAAGAATTTTAGAAAAAATCTAAAATTTCCCAGCTAAGGATAATTGCTTAGACGACCAGTAAGATAATTTATTTTCAACCTTTTGCACAACATATTGCCATAACTGAGGAGGAGACCCTTGAAAAGCAAAAGGGATACCAAAAAACTTAAAAACTTCCCCAGGTTGGATCCAAGACCTTGGGATGTGACAAATCTAGAAAGGAATAAGATGAACAGATTATCTGTATTAGGAAGTTTTTTGTCATTGAACATTGGATCCAGAAGCAAGATAAAAGGTATCCAAACATTGTATAGCAGTGGAAAAGGATTGTTCATCCTTCCTAATAGTAAAAAAGGAATCATCGACAAAATAGCCATTAACAAGATGTTGAGTGGAATTATGAAGGGTGATGCCTCAAATCAAGCCTTAAGAAACTTTATTTTCTAGTAGATATCCAAAAGATTTGGCAGCCAAAATAAAAAGATATGGAGCAAGAGGACAAACCTAGTGAACTGACCTACCAAGGTGAATTTTTCCATAATTACATTTATTCAATGTAAGAATAGTCGATGCATCATTGAAAAGCATACAGACAAAATTAAAGAAATAAGGACCAAAAACCAAAGCCTGGAGCATAGAAGTGATAAAATACCATTCAATTCGGTCATATGCTTTTTCAAAGTTGACTTTGATGAATAAAGTATCCATACCTTCCCAAACTTCCAAAACATTATCAAGAATGTATCTGCTCTATACAAAACTAGTTTTTTTAGGCCTAATGATCAAAGGCAAAAGAGGCTTGAGTTTTAAAGCTAAAGCTTTAACAATAATATTATAACTGACATTGAGAAGAGTAATGGGTCACCAATTGGTGATGAATTTAGGATATCCTATTTTAGGAATAAACTTAACATTACCTTGATTGATTATAGAGGCAAGTGACCCACAATTCATTACCTCATGATATACTTGAAGAAGATCAGGCCCTAGCTTATCCCAAAATACTTTATAAAATTCACAAGGGTAACCATATAATCCAGGAGCCTTATCATTTGCCATGTGATAAAGAGCATCAAAAAGATCATCCAGAGATAAAGGTCTATAACAAAAAGCAAGTTGTTCTTAATTAAGTTTGATAGGAACAACAGAACAACATTCCTCCAATGCTCGTTGGTGGACAGACGAAAGAGATTGGGAAGCAAAGAATTTCTGATAACGAAAAAAAAAGACTTGTATAGTATCTTAAAGAGAAGTAACTCTTGCATATTTGGTTTGAATGACTTGAAATTCATAATAGTGAGTAGGAGGGCGAAGTCTTTGGAAAAATTCTTTAGACACCTTATCTCCAACATGAAGCCAATGCATCCTAGCTCAAAGCTGAGCACCTTTAGCTTCATAAATTTCATATTTCTTAATTTCATGGCATATAGCAGTAACTTGAGCTTGCAAAGCAACATTAAAGGGAGAAGCTTAAAGGTGAACTGAAGCTCGAGCTAATTCATATTTTAGAGTAGAATTAGAATGACGCCTGTGCTTAGCAACCTCAAATCCCAAGCTTATCAAAAAATTGGTAGTACGGTTAATAGCTGAGTTCCACTAGGATATCCAACCAACAGATCTAGAAGGTCTGGGGATCAAATTCTAGATACGAACAATATGGGATTTCATGGAAAGACTATACAAAAATGAGACATTTAAATAAAATTATTAAGGAAAATAAGGGGGATTTATCCTTTGAGAATCAACTTGAAAGATAATGGGAGGATGATCAGATAAAGTAGTATTAGAAATGACAACAACATGAGGAAGAGAATGCTTGATATGAGAGACATGAAAATGATCACAATAAAAAATCATAGCCTTATCAAGGCGTTCAAAAATTCTAGCCGAGAGAGCTTGAAAATTAGTCCAGGTAAACCACAACTCTTGAGGAAATTCAGAAGGAGAATAAAGGGAGTTGGGATCAAAAATTTTAAGTTTACTTTTCATGAAATACCAATTTGCACACTCCCAGCGCACCATCGCATACAAGTTTGACTCAGCTTATCAATAGGTTTTTACACCATATTAAAATCACCATAGAAAATCCATGTGGAAAAAGGTAAATTTAAAGCAAGCCAACGCCAAAGAGAATACATTTGGGTAGGGTCATTAGAAGCATAAATATTGACAATCCCTAGCAGTTTACCACAAATATCAAGCAAAGTCCAAACCTCTTGGTTTGAAGGGTCAACACCACAAGAGACCAGATGATATTACCACTTAGGAGCAAAAATGGTGACTACACCTCATTTACCAAAAGAGTGATTGGTGGCATAAAAAATACTACGAGGCCACAAAAAGTTACAAGTACACTATAGAAGAAAATAATTAATTTTGACTTCTTGCAAACATATCACATCCAAACTACCAAATAGGTGAGAAGTGTGAACCAACTCACTTTGGACCAGGTATTTACAGACTGAATCTGTTAGTACTTGAACATTCCAAGAGAATAAAAGTATTAAGACTCATCAGGATGTAACATAGCCATGGAATTCTCTGTGTCGCCCAAATGTTGTAAAGAGTCAAAATAATTAGACTCAGTTTGGTGGTGCCAATCAAATGAGGGGCTCCTATCATCTCTCAAAGGACTACGAGAACAGTGGGCTTTGAAAACATGACCAACATCAGAGGGTGCAGATTGACTAACTTTATGGGAAGGCTTATTGGTGAGCACTGATGCAAAAGAAGGGCCAGACCATAAAGAAACAATAGGGGGCTAGGATGGAGAAGTAGCGGGGGCTTGAGAAGGCTTCATGGAAATTGATAATGGAAGGGAAACCATAGGGATCAGATTTGTGGTAACATGAGTGACCAAAGGAGGCTACATGGTAGGTGAATTGGTTGAAAGAGGTTGTTGTAAAGAACCAATAGAATCATGAGGACGATTAGCATGAGATATCTTGTTAGAAATCGTAACCCAGTCGTCGGGTTCGCAAAAAGCACCATTAATCGAAGCTACAAGAATAATAGAAGATGGAGTGGCGATAGAAACATAAGAAGGATGTAGGATCTATTTAAATATACTTTCCATTAAGGCATAATCCTTAATATTATGAGCATACAACTACCACTGATAACAGGTGTTTAGTACATTGATATACATGATACTTTGTTGATAGGTAACATCCCCCATTGTGATATTCATATATTCATGTAAATCCTTAGTCAAATATACATTCACACAAACCCTACGGGAGGTCAAGCTAGAAAACCATTTTTTAGGTTCAAGGTAGACAAAATTCCCCAAAAGGGCACCAATTTCATGTAAATAACCCCACAAAGGAATAGGTAAACCAAGAAATTCTACCCAAACCGATACTTCCAAGGACGCATATTCACTGATAATAAAATTTTGAGAATAACATTGAAGGACCAACAAGGAATTACTAATAGACCAAGGACCTTTGGAAATAACTTTTTGGGCTTGAGAGGGATCGAAAAAATGAAACAAAAAATAACCCTTGGTTAAATTTTGAATCTTTTCCACTTTTACTCCATGCGGACTCCAGAATTGGTGAACCCAAGTACAAATAGCAGAATCATTGGTAATATGACCCAAAAAGTACCCAATTAAAGTATTACTTTCAAACAAAGCACATGCATTCTCATAATCTGGTAATGAAATATATTATTTATGGATAGAACCTTTATCTAGTGGTATACTTTCGGGATGAACTTGCAAGGATGTTTCCTTAGTGCCATAGGATGCTCCAGTTGACTCTATAGAAATTGAGTTGGCCGTAAGAACATTAGCCATTAATATAGGTGGTAAATAACACCGCCTGAGGCGACGTTAAGGGAAGGATAGGAAAGGACAACATGTAACCCCACCCAAAAAATGTGGTTGGAACCAAACCCTAGATGGAGGAGATGACACTAATACAACTCAAGCATACAAAATCAACGAAGGTTGCGGAGCAATTTTCTTCTCCTTTTGAAACTCAAGAGATATTTTTGAATATTATAGTTTTTTGATATGTATATGTGTATTTTTTTAAATACAGAGGGCAGTTGGTTACAATCTTAAATAGAATGAAATAGGTTTTGTTTTGATTGTTTACGAGCAAATACTTTTAGGACTATAGACGCCTTTATGTCATCTAAAGTTATTTATTTTTTAATGTCTCTTCGAAATGTTTTATTTATCCGGAAAGAGTGATTACTTTCCATAGTAGTATGGTTAAATAATTTTAGATAATGCACCTTTTGAATTGAGGATTATCCCCATAGGGTGCAGGTTCTTTCTACTATAGATAGTTGAAGCAGATTTGTTTTTATTGGTAACGTTTTTACATTTAGATTTTTTTTTTCGTTGTTTTTCTTTTAATTTTGATCATATAATATGGTTTTACTACTCCTTTAACAAATAGTGTATATATTTCTTCTTTATCCCAGGTTACCAAATTTTATTCAGGCACATCATTATCTATACCTAGGGAAGCATTCTTGGCTATAGTTTAAAAAGTAGATAATTACGAGCAAGAGAATTTACTTTGGTTCGCTCTAATGCAAGCATCATGAGGATATGAATCAATAAAGTGCCAAGATTCTAAATTTTCTAGATAGCTACCCTGCATGAGAGCTAAATCTTTATTAAGGTTTGGAGGAATTTTTGCAACATCACTTGTTTAGGGGTATTCTTTTGATCTAAAGTTGATGGATGACCTAGATTCCTATTGGAATTTTGATAGCTTTTGTAGGATTATTGAATCCTTGGTTTTCTAGTTGGATTAAAGCATCAAGATTATTTTGACATTGATTATGTTTCCTGCTAGAGATCAATATTTCATTAGAAATTGTATTTAATACATTCCTCATTTCTTCATATTTAGCATTTTTTAAGGTAGGAGAGACTGAGATTGGTTGAAAGGTTATTGGTTGGATAGCCTTAGGAGACTCGTGTGGATATTAAACACTAGGGAAGATAGGCATGGGGGTCTAGGTGATATCTTTTAGTCTAGATTATTTCATATTTTATAATCCCTAGATCAAAATAACTCACATGAAAATAATAACAATATCTCACAATGAAATATTCACTTTTACATTTAGTATATTCAAATGATTTAGATAGATTATATTACATGAATATTTGTCTCCAATATATAGTTTTACATGAATTTTTAGTACTCTAACTATTTCTCTCCTCAAACATATGGAAGATGCATCCTTTCATATTCCTCTCATTAAGACAAAACTCTCATCTTGCCACATATCATTTGAATCTTCATTATCTCTCTTGACACCTTCAACTTTCTATCATATTGGCACATATATTATATACAATATAAATAATTCTACCAAACAAACATTTACAAGGGGGAAAATAATGTAATACTTCCAACACCCCCCATATTACATTATTTTGTAGGAAGGATTTTTACCTTCATTCTCTTATTCTTCTTTGTTTGATCTCCATTCTTCAGCTCTACCTTTGGTACTATTGAATATATACAACCTTTATTAGGTTACCATTGGATAAATATATCTAAGTCACCTTTAGGTCATTGCCTTTGGGTCATTGCCTCTGGGTCTCTACCTCTAGGTCAGTACCTCTAAATATTTATCTCTAGGTCATTGCCTCTAGGTCACTACCTCTAGGTTTCTACCTCTAGTTTACCTTTAGATCATTGTCTTTGGGTCATCCACTAGAACAATCATAGGATCATCGTTTTATTAGAAACTGAATCATTAGTTTGCTCTTGATATTCCTGGAAGATATATAAGGTTACATAAACTCCGTTGAGGCAGTTTGAACCAAGCTGGGTGGTTCATAAACTGAATAAAGAAAACTACGTACCACTCCTATAATGTTGTTAACATAGTTAATGTAATACAAAATATTCTAAATATTCTAACATCCCCCCTTATTACATTAATGTTGACTACACATAGCATTGTGGAACAATTCAAATTTGACTCGAGCAAGCGCTTTGGTGAAGATGTCCGCTATTTGCTCATTTGTGGGAATGTAGTGGAGTTGGATATGATGCTTTGGAACCTCATCTCGAATGAAATGACACCTAGTGTCAATGTGTTTGGTGCGATCATGAAAGATAGGATTCTTGACAAGATTCATAACACCTTGATTGTCACAAAATAAATGTAAAGGAAGTTTCTTTGGAAGGCCCATATTTGTGAGGATGCGACGTAACCATATGATCTCGCAAACTACTCCACTAGCTGCTCGATATTCTACCTCAGTAGAAGAGATAGCAACAACATGTTGCTTCTTGCTATGCCAAGAGACAGGACCAGATCCAAGGTGAAAAATGTAACCTGCAGTTGATTTTCGGTCGTCTATGGATCCAGCATAATCAGAGTCCGTGTACCCTTGAAGATAGAACTTGTTCTTTTTGTATTCCAGGCCGATATATGTTGTACCACGGACATAGTGAAGAACTCTCTTTGCTGCTTTCCAGTGGCTAACTTTAGGATCTTGCATGAATCATGAAAGATAACCCACAACAAAACTAAGATCTGGCCTGGTGTTTGTGAGATAGATGAGACTCCCAATCAGCTGACGATAGAGAGTACTATCTATTTTAGGAGATTCATCGAATCGGGATAACTTAAGTCCTGCTTCCATTGGTGTGGCTTTGGGCTTGCAATCAGTCATCCGATACTTATCAATTAGAGTCTTGGCATATTTCTTTTGAGTAACTTGTATGCAATGCTTGTATTGAGTTACTTCTAGACCAAGACAATAGTGGAGAAGTTCAAGATCTGTCATTTCAAAAGAGGTATTGAGATCTTTCTTTACTGTTTTGATCATACTCTCTGAATTGCCTGTTATGATCAGATCATCCACATATAGTACTAGAATTACTATGTTAGAACCATTGTTCTTGATATATAGATTAGGATCTGTAGGACTTCTTCTAAACCCATGTTGCACTAGGTGACTATCAATTTTGATATACCAAGCTCGAGGAGCTTGTTTAAGTCCATATAGAGATTTGATCAACTTACAGACTTTCTGTTCTTGCCCTTTAACTACAAAACCTTCAGGTTGAGTCATATAGACTTCTTCTTGTAGGTCACCATTTAAGAAAGCACTCTTTACATCCATTCGATGTAGTCGCCAACCAAATTGAGCTGCCATTGCACACAGAACTCGAATAGTGGTCATTTTAGCAGTAGGAGAAAATGTCTCTTCATAGTCTATGCCTTCTCTTTGTGCATAGCCCTTTGCAACAAGTCGGGATTTATATTTATCTATTGCACCATTTGCCTTATATTTGATCTTGAATACCCATTTGCAACCAATGGGTTTCTTTCCTGAAGGCAAATTCACTAACTTCCAAGTTTGATTTTTCATTAGAGATGTATGTTCTGCATCCATAGTAGTTTTCCATTGATCTTTATTGAGTGCATCTGAGACTGATGTGGGTTATTTTTCATCTAGTATTGTCAGATAGACTTTTTCATCTTCCATATCTATATCCTCATCTTCTTCTACATTCACAGATAAATCATCAAAATGTTGACAAAGGTCATCAACATCTGTTTGCGATGTTGCATCATCTGCTCTTTTGTGTTGAGTCATACTGCGAGTAGAGGGTCGATCTAGAGTTAGATCTGGAAGTGATGTCAATTTTGAATCTTGCAATGTACTAGTATACCATTTAGGAACCTTCTTCTGAGGAGGTCTTTGCTTCTTTCTTAGGTTCATCTTCCTTAAGGTATACAAATGTGTTATTTGATGTGAAAGTTTCATCAAATACTACATCTCTGTTGATATGTGTTTTCTTGGTTATAGGATCAATCAACCGATAT
The DNA here is from genome assembly GCA_028583015.1 of Wollemia nobilis. Classification (NCBI taxonomy): domain Eukaryota; kingdom Viridiplantae; phylum Streptophyta; class Pinopsida; order Araucariales; family Araucariaceae; genus Wollemia; species Wollemia nobilis. Next base: position 3,681,537 of record JAQPPZ010000229.1, read on the forward strand.
CCTTTTGAATACTCATCATAACCAAGAAATATACATTTTTGAGTTTTCTCATCTAGTTTCCTTCTTTTCTGTTTAGGAATATGCATAAAAGCTTGGCATCCAAAAACTTTTAGATGAGAAATTGTGGGTTTCTTACCACTCCAGGCTTCTTGTGGAGTTTTTCCTTGTAGAGCCCTTGTAGGTGCTCTATTTAGTAGGTAAGATGTTGTGTTTACTATCGTACGCTCAATATTGTTTTTCTAAGTTTGCTCCTTTTAACATACACCGACTCATTTCTACTATGGAGCGATTTTTCCTTTCTGCAACTCCATTTTGCTACGGTGTATATGCTGTAGTGAGTTGTCTCTTGATCCCATGTTTTTCCAAAAATGCTGAAAATTCCTTGGAAGTGTATTCCCCCCCTCGATCTGAGCGGAGGGTTTTGATGGAACAACTTGTTTCCTTCTCAACTTGTCTCTTGAACTGACGAAAGTAGAGAAGAGCTTCGACTTGAGTGCAAGGAAGGAGACCCATATTTTGCGGGAGTAGTCATCAACAAATAGCTAAAAATACCTCTTTCCACCATGATTGGTTGGGAAAGGACCGCACAGATCTGCGTGGATTAACTCCAAGGGTTTCTTAGAGCGAGAAGAACTTGTCTCAAATGGAACTCGATGTTGTTTCCCTGCTAGACAATCTGAGCATACTGGGAGAACAGATGAAAGCTGAGGAAGCCCTTTGACCATGTCATATTTGCTTAATTCGAGTAAATACCTGAAACTGAGGTGCCCGTATCTTTTATGCCATAAGGAAGTAGCTTCTATTGTAGTGGCAATGAGGGCAGTATGGGATGTAGAAAGCGTATCCAAGATGAATAATCCATGTTTGTAGGAGCCAGTGGCAATGTTTTGACCTTGGTGACTGATGAAACATCTCTTTTTTCCTTTTTCAACTTGAAAAACAACATCCATATTTCTATCTAGCATCTGTGGAACAAATAATAGATTGTTGGCAAGGCCAGGAACATAGAGAACTTTCTCTATGGCACAGTCACCATCAGGGAGAGTGACCGTAACATCCCCTTCACCTTGTACTTGATAGACCTGATTGTCTGCAATAGTGACAGGTTTGCCTTCTCTTGCGTGAAAGGTTTGAAACCAGGACTTGTTCCCAGTCATATGTTTGCTTGCTCCAGAATCAATATACCATACAACATCTGATTTGGAAGAGGCAGTATGGGTCATGAGCACCTTGTGTGCTCTTTCGAAGTCATTATCTGAAGATGAATTAGAATCATCTGAATGGGAATCTACATAAGCAACATGACCCTTTTGTTGTTTGCAATGTTGGGGATATTTCTGCTTCCCCTGGCCTTTCTTATTTTGTGAGGGATCATTATGTTGTTTGTTTTTGAACCAACACCTGTTGGTATCATGATTGTTCATATCACAGATCTTGCAATATTTATCTTCGCTGGAGATTGGGCTTTCCTTTGCCTTTGGAAGAAGACCCTCCCTTCTGCAATTGTCCTTGCTTGTGACCCTTTTGATGGGTGGAAAGAGCGGTGGCAGGTTCCTCATCTTTCTATACTTGATTGGCTTCTTCAGTTTGAAGCAAATTAACCAATTCAACAAAAGTTAATTTTCTGCGAAACATTGAGTGAAGTGATAAAACTTTTGTAAGATGGTGGGAGTGCCCTCAAAATAACAGATGTCAAAAGATCATCATCGATGGGTTTTCCCATAGTATTGAGTTTAGCTTTCAATTCTGCCACTTTGTAGAGAAAAAATTCAACAGTTTCCCCTGAATTCATATTGAGATTGTGAAGCTGGGTTTGTAGGTGAAGGATAGTGGAATTATTCTTTCCTTCAAACACAGTAATCAATGCTACCCAAGCATCTTTACTGGTCGTGGCATCACAAATATGAGGTTGGACCTCATCTGTTATGGCAAGTAACAAAAACATAAGGCCTTTCCAATCCTGATCATCAAATGTATCTTGAGCTGTCCCTGCTGTGGTGGGACGAGAGGTAGTGCCACTGACGACATCCCATAATTTTTCTACTTGAAGAATGGCTTTCATTTTATGCTTCCATGGCACAAAATTGGTGCCTTTGAGCAATTGGGCATCTGAAAGATACTTGTGCACTGTAGCCATTGTTTAGGGTTCCTTATAGCGCCAAATGGTCCCCTTTTCGATATACCTTTGCCAGGCCAGTTATACCTGAACTAAATAAAAAACAATACCTGCCCTTACGTGAGGGAGACTATAGGTATTATGAAGATCAGAAGCGTATGTGGAACATAGGCAGTACTAAAAAGGATTGCTTTGTTGATGGCACCTACCTTAGAAAGACAGGAATCCGCATGCGTGGGGCGTAACTTCCCCTAAACACTTTGGAGTCCAGGACTTTCGTCAAGATTTACGCCTAAACACAATAGCAATGGGGGTAAAAAATTCACTCAAAGAGATGTTAATGACACCTGCCTGAGAATCTTTGAAAGAAGAATAATCAGTTGGAGGTAATTAAGTCAAAAAACAAAACTAGGAGAAAATTAGTGTTGGTGAGAGAACATCAAGTAGATGATCAATGAAGATCCCTGTGCAAAGAGATAACTGCTTTTGGAGAACCTGTGCAACATGTGTTGAGAGAAGTAGTGGATGCTTTGATGTAGATGATTTTTAATTGCAAAAAAAAAATGCAATAATCAAACAAGCATGCTCACAAAGTGCTTCTCACATAGGTGTCGGGTTCAACCGAAAATGCACCCAAATTTGACAAAAGAAGGTGTCGAGTAAAATCGAAAATGCACCTTTGAGTTGCTATCTATGCCTTTTTTTGAGGGTTTGAAAATTTGAATTCCCCCCTCTATCTTGTAAGAAGTGAGTGCAAAATAGAGTATATCTCGAAAGTTTCCCAATATGCCTTTTAACAATTGCTTTTGAAAAAAAATAAGCAATTTACATGTCTTAAAATGTGTCACCAAACCTTCTTGGGGTGTCAACAGGACCCTCGGGGCGTCAAAATGCCCTCCTCGGGCGTCACAGGGCCCTCGAGGCGTCAACAAGACCCGCGGGGCGTCAAAATGCCCTCCTCGGGCGTCATCTTGGCAGCAACTTTAGCAACTCGAAGGGGTTTGAAACCCCAACCACCCCATGGCAAAAGACTTAAGCAATCATGATCAGAACCATCACGGCCACCTTGGTGCATGTGTTTTCACGACGACGTATTTTTATTTGACCTCCAAACACAACAATTGCAATGGAAAAAAAACACGTGCACCAAAGAACTTTTGAAAAAATTTAAATGAAATTTTGACACAAAGGGGCGGCCGCATTACCCAATGTCCTTCACTGCTCCTACGTCTGAAACAGAATACAGAGTCCATTATTGCGTCAAGACTTCTGCTCGCGAGCGCCTGCTTCTACGTGGGCACGCACTCAGGATTTTGGACCCGCTTGCTTCTACTTGGGCATGCGCTCAGGGTTTTGGACCCCAACGGGGCAATGCGAACGATGGCAATGACGTGGACGTGGATGGGCCTGAGGTGGAATTTGGCGATGGGACTTCTGATCCGGGAGTGGGAGCACGAACATAAACATGGGTCCAATCACGCTTCTGCAAATATCGAACAACGATATTTTTTCCTGTGTGCTAGGGTTCGGATTGCAGTCTTCAGCGTCAATGGCTCTTCGAAGAATGCATCGTCTGGTAATGGAGTGAATCTAGTAATGGAGTACCTGAATAGCACATTGCCCATAACCAAATAAAAATTCACATTGCCCAAAAATCATTCAATGCTCTGATACCATATTAGAAACTGAATAAAGAAAACTACGTACCACTCCTATAATGCTGTTTAACATAGTTAATGTAATACAAAATATTCTAAATATTCTAACACGTTTCTGTATAATCATCACTATAGGTGATTTCATTGCAGGTCACCTCCCAAGCTATGCTTGGGTTATAATCATTAATTTCATATTATTTCATGATAAAACTAAAATCTATCTTTACATTCAATAAAATTTTATTTTTCATCACACTTGGTTTCCTTTTGTAGAAACCATACAACATTCCTTTCATATTATTCCATTCATTCATACTTATCCATCCACAATCTATTTTTAATTTTTAATTTTTCTTCTCTTTATGTAGACAAGATTTTTTAGAATGATTATGTCCTCCACAAGTTTCACAACAATGGAGATTCCAACATTTCTCTATATTATGTCCATATCTACCATAATTATTACATGTGTTACTTGTTACAAAATTTCATGTCATTTTATCCTTCACTATTTTTTATTTTATCAATATCTATCACTAATTTGATGTCATGATTTTCTATCATGAATTTAGTTCATGGTTTATTATTGCTTTTCTATTCTATATATCCAAGACCTTCATTTTTTGGTCTTATTATTGGCATAATTAACTCTTTCATTCCTTGTCCATGTTTTCCCAAACCTGTGTCTTTATATCTCATTTTATTTAACAATTTTGAATAAATTCCTATATTATACCTTTCAAAATAACCAAAATGATCATCAGACCAATCCCTATCAACATCAACACAACTTTGAGCATCACTATCCTTGTCATCATCAATTTCGATTGCATAAGATTTTTCTAACCAATCACGAACTATACTCAAATCATCTGATCTGCACTCTATATCATTTATTTTTGTGTCAAAACATGCATTTACTATTTTAGGTTCCAAGTTTATTGGATTTCTCATTACTTGATAACAAACATATATGATTTGTCATAATACTTTTGTGCACAGATTTTGATTGTGCAACATACCCTAGTCGTTACTCTGATCCCTTTGATTCCCTTTAGGAGATTCTTGGTCTTGATCCTTACTAGTTAATGCATTATACTTACAAGCTTTTGTATTATATCCTTTTCACAAATATGACAATACATTTTTTATTTTTGGTTTTGTGATGAAGTGTAATATCTTTTTTCTAATACAAGAACCTTATTGGATGATTCATTTCTCAATTGATTTTCAAGTTCATATTGTTAAAGAATATTTATTAATTCCTCAAATGACACTTTTTGGTTTGATACTAGAAGAGATGTGATCATAATTTTAGATGATTCAGGAAGTTATCTAAGTATAATTGAAACTAGAAGTTTGTCTTCAACATTTTCTCGTAAGGTATGCAATTTTGAATTCAATTCTAATATCTTTCGAAGAAAATATTCTATGTTTTCTCCATCATGAATGTTTAGTGCATACAATTATGATTATTTCCCCTGCAAGTTTTCCCATGCAATTTCCTTCAAATATCATACACAAGTTTTCCCATGCAATTTTTAAACTTTCCCCTTCACTAATTTGTACTCGAATTTCATCAAATATACCAAATAAAATTTAAAACCAAAGCTTTAGCATCATCAATATTTGAATTTTTGAGCTCGTGTTTTATCTTATTAAATATTTATTTATTTTTTCACCACATACGAGAGTTTTTCAACAATAAATATTGACTTCATCTTATTTTTCCATGGGGTAAAATTATGCCCTTTTAATAATTGAGATTTAGAAAAAAATTCTTGTATTTGCCATTTCCTTTGAAGTTGACAACCTTATAACTCCAAAATTTAATAAAATTAATTAATTAATTCCATTGGAGTGGACTACCTTATTTCTCCAAAATTTAAATATTTCTAAATTTCTAATTGCAAAATTTAAATTTCAAAAATATCAAAATCTCAAAAATTTAGGAGTAGAAATCCGTATGACTTCCTAATTTAACTAATAATTTTCAATAATATCCACTTGGCACAAAGAGAGAACCCTTGTTTTTTACAATCAAATAACCCAATTTCACCACTTTCTTTAGGAAGACAACAAACTCCCAGGCTACTCTATGAAAGCCTTTTGTACCCTTATCCTTGGCCCACAGAAAATCCTATAAGAGCTTTTCTAATTTGTGATAACAGGCCTTAGAAGGAACCCAATAGGAAGAATAATACACATGAGTAGAAGCAAGAATTTTAGAACAAATCTAAAATTTCCCAGCTAAGGATAATTGCTTAGACGACCAGTAGGATAATTTCTTTTCAACCTTTTGCACAACATATTGCCATAACTGATGAGGAGACCCTTGAAAAGCAAAAGGGATACCCAAAAACTTAAAAACTTCCCCAGGTTGGATCCAAGACCTTGGGATGTGACAAAGCCAGGAAGGAATAAGATGAACATATTGTCTGTAGCAGGAAGTTTTTTGTCATTGAACATTGGATCCAGAAGCAAGATAAAAGGTATCCAAACACTGAATAATAGTGGAAAATTATTTTTCATCCTTCCTAATAGTAAAAAAATAATCATCGGCAAAATGGCCATTAACAAGATGTTGAGTGGAATTAGGAAGGGTGATGCCTTGAATCAAGCCTTGAGAAACTTTATTTGCTAGCAAATATCCAAAAGCTTTGGCAGCCAAAATAAAAATATATGGAGCAAGAGGACAAACCTAGCGAACTGACCTACCAAGGTAAATTTGTTTAGACTTACATTTATTCAATGTAATAACAACCGATGCATCATTGAAAAGAATACAGACAAAATTAATGAAATAAGGACCAAAATCCAAATCTTGGAGCATAGAAGTGATAAAATACCATTCAATTCAGTCATATACTTTTTCAAAGTTTACTTTGATGAATAAAGTATCTTGAGCAGAAGTTTGAGCCCACTCCATACCTTCCAAAACTGCCAAAACATTATCAAGAATGTATCTGCTCTGTACAAAACTAGTTTTTTTAGGCCTAATGATCAAAGGCAAAAGAGGCTTGAGTTTTAAAGCTAAAGCTTTAACAATAATATTATAACTGACACTGAGAAGAGTAATGGGTCGCCAATTGGTGATGACTTTAGGATCCCCTGTTTTAAGAATAAACTTAACATTACCCTGATTGATGATAGATCCAAGTGACCCACAATTCATTGCCTCATGATATACCTGAAGAAGATCATGCCCTAGCTTATCCCAAAATAATTTATAAAATTTACAAGGGTAACCATCTAATCCAGGAGCCTTATCATTTGCCATGTGAGAAAGAGCATCAAAAAGATCATCCAAATATAAAGGTCTATCACAAAAAGAAAGCTGGTATGAATTAAGTTTGAAAGGAACAACAAAACAACATTCCTCCAATGCTCATTGGTGGACAGACAAAAGAGGTTGGGAAGCAAATAATTTTTGATAATGGGCAACAAAGACTTGTATAATATCCGAAAGAGCATTAACTCTTGCATATTCAGTTTGAATGGCTTGAAATTCATAATAGTGAGTAGGAGGGTGAAGTATTTGGAAAAATTCCTTAGACACATTATCTCCATCATGAATCCAATGCATCCTAGCTCAAATCTGAGCACCTTTAGCTTCATAAATTTCATATTTCTTAATTTCATGGCATATAGCAGTAACTTGAGCTTGAAAAGCCACATTAAAGGGAGAAGCTTCAAGGTGAACTGAAGCTCGAGCTAATTCAGCTTTCAGAGTAGAATTAGAATGATGCCTGCACTTAACAACCTCAAATCCTAAGCTTATCAACAAATTGGTAGTATGGTTAATAGCTAAGTTCAACCAGGCTATCCAACCAACAGATCCAGAAGGTCTAGGGAGTAAATTCCATATACGAACAATATGAGCTTTCATGGAAAGACTATAAAAAAATGAGACATTTAAATAAAATTATGAAGGAAAAGAAGGGGGATTTATCCTTTGAGAATCAACTTGAAACATAATTGGAGGATGATTAGATAAAGTAGTATTAGAAATAACAACAACATGAGGAAGAGAATGCTTTATATGAGAGACATGAAAATGATCACAATTAAAAATCGTAGCCCTATCAAGGCGTTCAAAAATTATAGCCGAGCCAACTTGAAAATTAGTCCAGGTAAACCACAACTCCTGAGGAAAGTCATAAGGAGAATAAAGGGAGTTGGGATCAAAATTTTTAAGTTTACTTTTCATGAAATACCAAGCCGCACGCTCCCAGCACACCATTGCATATAGGTTTGACTCAGCTTATCAACAGGTTTTTCCACCATATTAAAATCACCATAGAAAATCCATGTGGCAAAAGGTAAATTTAAAGCAAGCCAACGCCAAAGAGAACACCTTTGGGTAGGGTCATTAGAAGCATAAATATTGACAATCCCTAGCAGTTTACAACAAATATCAAGCAAAGTCTAAACCTCTTGGTTTGAAGGGTCAACACCCCAAGATACCACATGATCTTACCATTTAGGAGCAAAAATAGTGACTGCACCTCCTTTACCAAAAGAGTGATTGGTGGCATAAAAAATACTACGAGGCCACAAAAATTTACAAGTACATTGTAGAAAGAAATAATTAATTTTGACTTCTTGCAAACATATCACATCCAAACTACCAAATAGGTGAGAAGTGCGAACCAACTCTCTTTGGACCAGGTATTTACAGATTGGATCCGTTAGTCCTCAAACATTCCAAGAGAATAAAAGCATTAATACCCATCAGGATGTAACATAGCCATGGCATTCTTTGTGTCACCCAACTGTTGTAAAGAGTCAAATGAATTAGACTTAGTTTGGTGATGCCAATCAAATGAGGGGCTTCTATCATCTCTCAAAGGACTACGAGAATAGTGGGCTTTGAAAATAGGACCAACATCAGAGTGTGTAGACTGACTACCTTCAAGGGAAGGCTTATTGATGAGCACTAATGCAAAAGAAGGGCCAGACCATAAAGAAAATAAGAGAGGCTTGTCTTCATATGGCAAAAAACCAACTATGAGAAGAAGAGAGGCTTGTCTTCGTATGGTGAATATTGTCCTCTTTATACAAAAAGAAAGATGAGTCCCGACAACTTGGCCTGATTAGGTACTCATTACACATGTTGGGAAAAAACCCCTGGGAAAAACCAAAAAAAAAGAGGGGGGTTTCATATGGAGAATATTGTCCTCATAAAACCAATCAATGCAGTTGTATTACTCCAAGCTTATCTCGCAACTGAAGGTAACACGGAGAAGGAAATGACTTGGTGAAGATATCTGCAATTTGATTCTCAGTTGGAATATATTCCAAGTATATATCCCCATTATGAATATGTTGTCATATGAAGTGCATGTGTATCTCAATGTGCTTGGTGCACTGATGCTCAATTGGATTGCGTGCAATATGAATTGTGCTCTGATTGTCACACCAAAGAGTTATAGGCTTTTCATGGGTGAAACCAAATTCTCTCAAAATTTGATGAAGCCAAAGAGCTTCCTGACTAGCTAAAACTGTTGCCCTGTATTCTACCTCTATAGAAGATAAGGCTACTGCTTGTTGTTTCTTGCATAACCAGGATATTGGTGAAGAACCAAGGAAAAATACATAGCCTGAGGTTGAACATCTATCTTCTATTGAACCTGCCCAATCTGAATCTGTGTAGCCAATGATATCCATGGAATTTCCCTTATAGAAGAGCCCAAAGTGCGTAGTGCCTTGCAAGTAACGGAGGATTATTTTTGTTGCTTGCCAATGACTGAAATGAGGTTGATGAGAGAATCTGGATATGAGGCCAACAACATATGAGATATATGGGTGAGTATGAGTAAGGTATAATAGACTTCCTACAAGTTGACGGTATAGAGTTGCATCACATAGAGGGGATGAGCAGGAAGTACTAAGATTAATTCCATATTGGAAGGGGGTAGGAGAAGGTTTGCAATCTATCATTTTAAATATTTGAAGAAGATCTAGAGTGTACTTTTGTTGACACAATGAAATTCTTGCATCTGTTTGACTTATTTGGATCCCAAGGAAGTAATGAGCTTTACCTAGATCAGCCATTTCAAAATTTTTAGAGAGGGAGTCTTTTATAGTCTGAATGTGAGTCAAGTTACTACCAGTGAGAAGAAGATCATCAACATATAGAACAAGAATGGTGATTTTGCCTTCATTTCTCCAAATGTATACTGTGTTATCAGACTCACAATGAGAAAAACCTACGAAAAGAAGGAAGGAGTCCATATTTTCATACCAAGCTCTAGGGGCTTGTTTGAGGCCATAGAGAGACTTTTTTAGCCTACAAACAAGAGAGGAGTCTTGAGTGAAACCAACAGGTTGTTCCATGAATATTTCTTCTTTTAAATCCCCATGTAAGAAAGCACTTTTTACATCCATTTGATAGACAGGCCACTTATGGGAAGCAGCCAGAGCAAGAACCAGTCTAACAGAATCCATTTTAGCAACTAGAGCAAAGGTTTCTGCATAATCAATACCTTCAATTTGAGAAAAACCTTTGGCTACTAGATGAGCTTTGTGTTTGTCTATTTCTCCATTAGGCCCATATTTAGTTTTGAAGATCCATTTACAATGAACTAACTTCCTTCCTTTAGGCAAGGGAACTAAATCCCAAGTTTTATTTTTGATTAAGGAAGAGAATTCATTCTCCATGGCATCATCCCATTATTTAATACCTGAGGCTTCTTTGAAGGATTGAGGATCAGAGGAAATAGACTGATAGACAAGACCAGTGCCTATGGGGTTGGATGATCTGGTTGATGGAAGATTTTGGATGTAAGGAGTAGCTTCTTTAACAATGGTGCGGGCCCATTTTGGCATAGTGGAAGGAGTTGAAAGACATTGAGTTGGAGTTACAGGTTCCTCATATTGATTATCAATTACCAAGTTAACTTCAAGAGTTGGCTCTTCATAATATTGAGGTTCTACTATAGGAGAAGGCTCAATGGAGGAAGAGGGTGTTTGAGGATATTTTTGAGGGAATGTTTCATCAAATTGGACATTCCTATGAAAGAAGACCTCATGAGTTGAGGGATCAAGAAGCCTGTAAGCTTTCAATTCTTCACAATAACCAACAAAGATGAGCTTTTTGCTTTTCTTATCTAGAGCCTTCCTTTTCTTCTTTGGGATGTGAGCCCAAGAAGTACACCCAAAAATATTGAAGTAGGAAACATCTGGTTTTGAGCCAGACCATGCTTCTTCAGGAGTTAAATGGTCAAGAGCTTTATGAGGTGTGCGATTTTGAATATAATTGGCATAGTTAATAGCTTCTACCCAAAAAACTTTTGGAAGATCTCTTGAATGGAGCATACAATTTGCCATTTCTTTTAATGTCTAGTTTTTCCTTTCTACAATGCCATTTTGTTGAGGATTATGGGAGACAAAATGTTGATGAATGATACCATGACTTGATAGAAATATGGAGAACTCATTACTACAGTATTCCCCCCCATTATCTGTGTGAATCTTCTTGATTTTGCAAGATGCTTGATTTTCAACTAAGGCTTTAAAAACTTTAAAGTGGGATAGAACATCACTTTTATATTTCAGGAAGTAGACCCAGGATCTTCTAGAAAAATCATCAATAAAGGTTAGAGCATACTTTTCTCCTTTGAAAGAAGGTTCTGGAAAGGACATTAAGTCACTATGGATTAAATCTAGAGGGGATGAGGCTTTTAGAGAACTACTTGGGTGGAAAGGATCTTGATGTTGCTTTCCAAGAGCACATCTAGGACAAACTCCATCAATAGAAGAGACTTGGGGTAAACATGTTACCATATCATGGGTGCTCAAATCCTTTAGGTAGTTGTAACTAAGATGACCAAACCTTTCATGCCAAATTTGGCTTTCAAGATCTCCATGAGCCACAAAATAGGAGGCTCCTTCTAGATTTTGGAAACCTTTGAAGTGAAATAGGTGAGAGTTATGATCAATATTTCCTTTGGCTATAAGAGAATGGGGATCTTGAAAGTCTCTTATCTCAACTCCTATTGGAGAGAAGAGAACAATTTTCCCCTTTCCAGAAGTACAAATCTGATAGACAGAGAGGAGATTTGTGGCAATGTTTGGAACATAGAGAACATTATTTATAGAGCCACCATCAATGGTTATGTCCCCTTTTCCTTTGACAGGGATAAAGGAAGAGTCACCCACTTCTATGCTACAAGTAGAGCTAGAGGAGATAGAAGAAAAAGACTTATCTGAAGCAGTCATGTGATGAGTAGCTCTAGAATCTAGGACCTAGTAATTAGAGGAAGAATTGGAGGTTTTTCCTTGAACATTAAGGGCTTTTCCTATTTGCTTTTTATTGTCTATATTTTGATCCTTCATAGCTGCCTCTAGTTGTTGTAATATTTTCTAGCATTTGTTTGTAGAGTGACCATTATTTTTGTAGTGAGTACAGGTTATGGGGGTCTTTTCCTTATTTTTGAATTTTTCTTTAGAAGAGGTGGAGGCTACTAAGGCTTTTGAGGAAGAGGAAGAAGAAGAGATTTCATATCTAGCAAGTTTTGTTTCTTCCCTAGTTAATCTATCACAAAATTCTTCTAAAGAAGGCATTTTAAAGGTTGCACCAAGAGCATCTTTGGTAGATATAAAGGTGGTAGCAAAATTTTGAAAAACACCATTTAGCTTAGAAAGGATTAGATAAATGCATTCTTCTTCAGTCTTAGTCTTCCCACTACCTTTGTATTGAGTGAGGACTTCTTTGAACTTGGTGAGGAAGTCAACAATACTACTAAAATCTTCAGGAGACAAAGATGTTAGTTCTGCTTCTAGTTGCATTGATCTCATCTGATCTACTTTCCCAAACAAGGTCTTTAGTTTCTCCCAACTTTCATGAGGATTTTTGCAATCTGTAATGTGAAACCACAAACTTTCATGAACATTAGAGCTAATAATACCCATTGTTTCGTGCATCTTTCCTTTATGAACAAAAATTTCATATTCTTTCTCAAATTCTGGTTGCTTTTCTTCTAGCAAATGAGTAAGACCTTTTTGAGAGATAAGATTTAAAATTTTAGGTTTCCAAGTGTGAAAGTTATGAGGGGTGAGAGGTTCAATTGAATTCATCATTTTAACACAAAATAAAAGTTGAAGTTTTAATTAACCAATATATCCCCCCTTAGAACTTCAATTTTTTTATTAATGCAATTGTTATAAGGGAAAAAATGAAGCTCTTCAATATTTAAAACTCAATATACCCACCCTAACAAGAGGGAAACTATAAGTATAATGAGGTTTGTAATATTGTTCACTTTTGAAATGCCAAATCCTCTTAGTTCCTCTCAATACCCGCCCTTACTTGAGGGAAACTGTAAGTATAGAGAAGAATTTGTCAAGGGTTGTAGGCTTGAAATGCAGTGATTTCAACCAGATCTTAATTTGGATTTTCTCAATACTTGCCCTTACGAGAGGGAAACTATAAGTGAGAGAGATATCCAAAAAAAAGGTTGAATGAAAAATATATGCCAGGCCTTTATACCAATTGCCTCCAAAAACCCGCCCTTACGTGAGGGAAACTATAAGTTTTTAGTGGTAAAGATACATGGAACGTAGGCAAATATATTTTGAGGAAAAAATTATAAGTTTTTAAATATTTTTGATATCTTATAGAAATATGTAGAAAATTTAAGAGATAAAATAGTAACACATTTCTAAAAAAATATATTTGTTAAGGTTAAGAATTAAATTAACAAATATGAATTTTGAAGTTGATTTAAAAAATAGAGAATCTTCTTTTGAAATATTTTAATATTTCAACAATAACATATCTTAGTTACTTAAGTAGAACCAAATGAAGTTAGAAGAAGATAGATAAAAAGTTATATAGCTCTTCCTTAAATATTAATTATTAAAAATTTATAAACATAAAAGGAGTGTAATTTTTAATTAGAGAGTGTATTCTATATGAAATATATTATCTAATATTTCAACAATTACACCTTTTAAAAAATTACCTAAAAGGAAGAAAAAAACTTTTTAGAAGAAGATAGAAAAAAATTATACAACCCCCCTAAAGAGACACAAATGTGCAATAAATTGCACATAAACCCTCCCAAAAAAAATTATATTATAATGGTTACAATATGACTACGAATTTTCAAAGGCTCTTTTGAAAAAATTAAAAGGCTCTTTGAAAAGGAGTCAAATTATATACTTCGAAATCAAAGTTTCTAATAACCTTTACAAAAAAATAGCAAGGAGGAATTTAAACTTTTCTTAAACAATGCCTTATGGCTTCTGAGAAAAGAGATGTGCTCAAAAAAAGGAACAGGTTGATCGGAGTAGAGGAGATGCTCAGGAAGAAGAAGATGCCCATGGAACAGTCTGCAAGAAAAAAAAAAAAATTGTGTCCTTCCTTCCTTAAGATGCGTCGCTGGTTCGAACCAGGTGGAGTCAAACAAAGCAGACAGGAGGATCCGAGGATGCCGAGAAATCTAAGATGCTACCTGCGCAGAGAATATTAAAGGATCCAGAGTATTTTATAAAATAAATAAAAAAATTATACCTTAAGTTCTCTGGTTTTTCTTCCAAGACGTGAGCTCGAAAGAGGCCACAGAGGTGAGCGCTCTACCAGAATTAAAGATGTTGAGTCCTCTGAACAATATTTCTTGAGTTCTCTAGTTTTTCTTCTGAGATGTGAGCTCAGAAGAGGCCATAGAGGTGAGCTCTACCAAAATTAAAGACACAAAGTCCTTTGAACAATATTCCCTACCGAACAAGTTAAAGAAAAATTTTCTAAACTTATGATGAATCAAGCAATGATAGCTACGAACCAGAGACCTTGAGAACAACAGAGTATTTATGTTATTCTTCTACCAGGTGAGGAGTATATATGGAGCATCATTGATAAAGAGCATCGGATCCAGGTATCACCCAGTGTTGAAGAGATGGAGATACATTGTCAATGGTGCCAAGGGTGACGTGGAGGACACCGAGAGCCACGTCACGGGTGGCGTGCCAAGCCTCAACGTGATTCAAAAAAAACTCACACTCGTAGTTGTTCTATAACATTCGGATCTAGTTAGAGACAATAGAGATTCATGGTATATGTTAGCTAAATTTTAAAACATGTTTCGAATCTTAGTGGGCCAAAAAATATGGAGCCACAAACTAAGAGGAAGCGCCAAATAAAATATTTGGGGACACAAAAATAAGATGCAACGCCAATAAAATATTTGGGGCCATGAAAATAAATAAGATGCAACACCAATAAAATATAAAAAAAAAAAAAAGCGTATTTAATAGCTTAGATAAGAATAAGAGAGCATATTTAATAGCTTAAAGATGCTATCTAAGCATTTCCAGAGATGAGCACTATATTGAATCGAAATGAGGGATGAGATTTTGAAAAAAAAGAGGGCTCTTCCTTTTAGAATATAACAGTTGTAGGCATACAGATTGTAAACCCTAGAATGAAAAAAGGAAGAGCGCAAAAATATCAAAAAAAAATTACCCTCGAGCATGAAACAATATCAACCTTTTTAAAAAAAATGCAATACATATATTTCCAACAATAAATATTTTGCTGAAAAAAAATTATGGATAAAACTGACTACTGCATTATATCAAGCAAGTTAGTCAAAAAAAATATCCAAAGCAAATGAACCAGATCCTAGAACCTTCAAGAGAGAATGCTAGAAAAATCTATCCTGCTCTGGTACCATGTTAGAATTTCACAATAATAGACATGCAAAGCATTACACAAAAGATGAAGAGAAGAGTGGAACTGATTGATTTATTCCAAGGATCAACTTTGTATAAATAGCAAAGTTGATCATTGAGAGCCATTGGATTACAACAACTCATCAGACCTGATGAAGACACCACTGAGAGTTCTCCTGACACATGGAGGAGTGGAGACTCAAGTGTGTCTATCCTAGTGGAACTTAAGAGAATATTCTCTTATTCTAACAAAAAAGTGTTTTATTTTATTTTATTTTATTTTATTAATTTTTAATACATAGAAAAATTGATGATACCATTGGATGCTATCACTATAATAGAAAAACTATAATAGAGAAATTGATGACATTATTGAATGTTGCTACTATAAATCCTTAGTCCTTTAGGTTAGACAAGTTAATGAGACATCAACCTTCCAACAAACCAAAAGAATTTTATTTTACAATATAGTCATAGAAAATCCGCTTATGTAGAGGAGTTGGAGAGCAAGTGGGTGGTTAAAACTCTCCAGTTGAAATCGAGAGGCCTCATGTTCAAATCTCTCCCCTCACATGCTTCGGATATGCTCTGTACAAAAGGTTAAAATTATCACATTTATAAAAATGAAATATATAAATATATAAAAGGAATCAAATTTTAAGGATGGCAGTTCATATTTTTAGTAAAATTCTTATGTCATAGTCTGTTTTTACCGTATAAATATTAAAAACTCTCTTTATTCTATTTTGTACATGTTTAAATTGAATAGTTAAAAAAAAATCGCATGAAAAATAAAAAATAATAATAAAATCCACATACTCATTGCCTTTTAACAACGTGATAAATTCAATTCACAGTGGCAAGTCAATTTGGCAGTCAGCCGGTCAAATCATGCAAATTTTCTATTTTTGTGTAATGTTTTTTTATTTTTTATTTTTTATTATAAATTAAATTTTTTCCTTTTTACAATTCAAAAGTGTATAAGTGTAAGTTTAGTTATCAAGTTCTAGTTCGTATTCGAATTCGACACTTTTGAAATTCGAAAAAAATTTGTCGTAATTAAAAATTCAAAATAAAATTCGACATAAAATTCAATACATATAACTAATATATTATATTATCATAAAACCATATATAAAATATATAATAAATATTTCAAATATAATATAAATGTTCATCTAATTTAGGGTTTCAGTCAACATGCTATCATAAACCATATATAAAATATACAATAAATATTTCAAATATAATAATAATATAAATGTTCGCCTAATTTAGGGTTTTAGTCAACATGCTATAAGAAACGCATGCCAATGATGCATGCTTTTGAGAAAACGCATGCCCAAGTGGGACTATTTTTGTAGGGCCTCAGTCGTCAATGACCACGAGAAGCTCTGTCATGAAAACTACACTGAAAGCTCTCCTCTCTGCTTTTGTTCCGATCCGCTGTGTGTTGTCCTCGTAGTAGGACATTCTTCGACAAGGTGTCCCGGGTTGAGTTTTCTATCTTTAAGCCTGGTTTCGTAACAATAGCAACAACATCGTCTAAGTTTGGATCCGTAAAAATTGTAAATCATCACCCCTCCGGTACTTCAGATCGTGGGTCAAAATAAAGAACTCCATCCTTGTACGCACCTCCCCTCGGACTAAAACCTGAATTTATGGTTTGTTCACGCCTCTGCTCTGACTAAAATCCAAATTTAATGTTTGTTTGCGAATTTGTTTGTCAAGATTTTAAATTCAACTAATTTCGAATTTCATGTTAAAAATTTGTCGAATTTGATAACTAAGCGCGTAAGTATAAATCATCTCTGGCTCGATTGGTGAGTAAAATGTTCTTGTCGATAAATGGGCAAACAATAGTAATTTACCAAACAAATTTTAAGTCCTCATAGTGGATTGAATTAATTCAACAACAAGAGGGACAAGATTCTTCGTATTGATAGATATTGAATTAAAATCTCTCTACGAGGAAAACCAAATCACCAAATTTCATCGTGAAGTTAGCAGAGAAACTGACATGTCATAGCTTTATTTTCTTGCGGGACCCAACCATTCATGGAATTGAATGAGAGCAGTTTGTTATCCAACACTCATAAGCTATTTAACCTTAAAATTTTAAAGTAAAAACTTAGGGTTTTTCAAAAACCTGGGTGTTGGGTGTACTTATTTTGCTTCCTTATTTTTCCCGCTGGTACTGAATTTGGTTGTTTTTGTGGTTTTACTGTTGTTGTTTTTCCTTTGAAAGTTTTTTTTTAACTTTCCTTACTTTTCCTCATTTTTTATTTTGAGCTTTGAAAATATTTTATCCTTTTGGTTCTGTTATGCTTCTAATTTCATGAACCCAACACTATTCCTTTTTCTAAGCTATTGTCGGTCTTGCTCAAATAAAACTACATAGTTAAATTGTAGATGAGATTGTGTGTTTCTAGCCAATTCATAGAATATTTTTGGTTCGTCCATATTCACTTCATGCCTAATATTAGGTTTTGCTCCTAAGATAAATTTGTGAACCTTCATCCTCTCATCATAGGGTAGTACATATTTAAACACTTTAACCAACTTCTGATAGTACACCTCAATCGATTTGGTTCCTTGTTGTAGGTTGCTGAATTCTTCAAACTTTGTTACATATAAATATTTTATAAGGAACCTTTTCTTGAAATCTGTAACAAAATCCTCCTTCTTTAAATCAACTGCTTCAATTTTTGGGTCCTCTTGGAAGGTCTCCCAAGTGGCGCACAAGAGCGATGATTTATCTTTGGCCTGAAGCGATATGATCCAGGTCGATTGGTAAAGGCCCTACATAGACTTAAACATTGAAAAACCCAGGCCAAAAATCATAGGCCGAACATCATAGCTTAAAATATAAAGCTTCCATTTGCAAGAAAAGTTTGAAAAATGCCAAACAACATAGTTCAAAAATATAAAGCTTTTATTTGCAAGCAAAGGCCGACAAAGGTCAAATAGCATACCACCATTTTTAACAATCCTAAGGTTTAAATACCATAACACAGAGGTATTTAAAACTAATCGAGAGTAATCCCCCCAACCTGAATTCTCTTTGCAATAAAATTCTCCTTCAAAGGTTGGATCCTTCCTTCGTCCTTGTTTCATTACTTACCATATCCAAAGAGGAAGAATCCTCCTTCTTCCTTTTCCTCGCCCTCTTAACATGGAAACTCATCTACCCCAAGCCCCAAAGTCAAATTTGGAATAAATATCATCTATCAAAAGTAAATTTGTGCTTACCTAAGATGGCAAGGGGGGAGATATTTGAATTTAAATATGATTCTTCCCTTTTCAAAATATATTTTTCTAAGTAGAACCTTTCATTTCGTTACTAAATCTATGAAAGGTAAAAAAGGAGAATTAAATAGAACTTTAAAGCATTAATATTTAATATTGAGTTCAATTTAATTCAAACCATAAAAGACATTAATTATATTTATGATTTGATTAATTCCAATAAAATACCTATACTAATGTCAAGCATTAGTATGGTATTTAAGTGGTAAATGAATTAATAGAACATCTATATCTATTAATCCATTCTAGAGGGAATTATTACTAAATCCACCTACACAACGATGTACGTGTAAACAAATGTGAGTCAATCAAATGCATAAAATAAGGTGGGTAAAGTCATTGTTATCCAATTTTCTATCCTAGCTAAGACTTATGGTAACTTCTAGGTTACCAACTTTTGGCTAAGGATGGCTGGATTGTTGACGATCACCGCAAAAGCAAGAATGCATACCTATATGAGGGTAGTTGTTCATGTTACCTTGAGTTGCCATATCATCATTTCCCTTCTAAAGCATCCCTTTCTTGGTGGTTGATTCTACCTCTTCCACCCACAAGTGTACCTGGTCTTGGAAAAAAACATAAACAATTGCATAACCATCTATAAGCATCAAAACTAGGCATCAAGTTATCTTTCATCAATACATAGTCTACAAATGTAAAAATTCCTACTAAGGCAAGTCATGACACACTTGTCTTGCTCATTTTATGGTATTTCTTTCTTAATGATAGATGTATTAACATCTAACAATGCATTTTCTCTACCATTTTTCTTCTCCTAAATAATGCATGGTACTTCAAGAGAGTCTTCAAAATATAATAAGTCACATTATTTAGGTTCATCAAGAATGTATATCCTTAAATATGAATCATACTGCATAGATGATTCCTTATTAATATATTAAACTTATTGTACTATGTCCTTTAAGCTTTGATCTACTTTTTCTTCATAGGATAAAGCATACAAAAATCGGCATTTCTTCCAATATCCTTCCTTGTTGATCTTCATTCTTTATTTTCTTTCATTTGTCTAGACCTATTTTTTGGAAGTTGAAAACCATCCTCATATGTATCCATTTTTAATTTTTTCTTATGATTTTCTACATATAATTTTGCTAGACTCTTCTTAGGGCATGATCTTATAGTATGTCCCACCTCATGGCATCTTCTACATCTAAAAGATATATTTTCAAAATCTATGGTTTGGGTCCACAACTTACCCCCATACTTAAGAATTATTGTTTATGGTATAGGTTTACTTATATCAATCATTGCCAATATCCAAGCACAAATAACCAAGAATCCATCTTTTATAGTTTCTAAAATATTAAGGAATTCTTCCAAAGTGTTGCCTATTGCCTTAAAGGTTTCTATTTCACAAAAATAAATGGGAAATCCATACATATTAACCTAGACTGGTACTAGGTATAGATTTATATTTTCAAATGCAAATCCTTCATATTAATGGGTAATGAAAAGTTTACTCTTCCTATAAATCAAGGACTCTCTTTTAGGATTCTATCTCTTACCTCCCTAGAACTACAAATAGATAGGAAAAACCTTTTGGAAGAAATGATATAATCACTCTTGGAGACTTTGAACTCCTATAAATCAATTTTCTCAAGGCTAAAGCCCTTGCCAAGACCCATTAAATTTATCAAAAACTACCCTAGCTTTGAGATATGAGGATTACTCCTCTATGAGGTGTTTGACTAACCTCTACTACTAAAGATGATTCTAAAGACTTAACTATAAATCGGTCCATGGGAAGGAAACTAAAACTCAAAATCTTCACAATATTCTATAGCAATTATAATATAAGAAAAAAGCCTAAAATAATTTGCAAGCAAAATTTCTAAGAAAAAAAAGGGGAGAAACAAATTTAGCTAAAAAATTCTATGCCTATATCTCACTGAAACCCTATCCCTCCATTGCTCTTCCCATCATCCAAACTATGGCTAATAGATATATGCAATTTCATTTTTGTGACTTGAAAAATTGTCACTACCCTTGTTTTGGATGATTGACTTCATTTTAGTATTGCTTGGATTCCTTTATATAACCACTCATTTTAAAGCCCTTGAAATTTACACAAATTAGTCCAAAAATCATCTGAATCAGATAACCCTTTAAGAAGATAAGGCTCCTAAATTATGAGACATTAAAAAATAATTGTCTTAACACTATCCTAGTTTTGAACAACTATCTTTAGCCCCCACTTCTATTAACACTTCTAATATTTGCTTTTATTTTTTCAAACCAATATCTATATTAGTTTCCTTTTTACTTTGTTCTTACTTTGAGGAAGATTTATTGGATGAAAAGAAACATTTTGTTTTAAGTTTATGTAAATGGGGAGAAACATTTTATTTTTAAATATTGTGCATATAATTATATATAATAATCATAATCTATAATGAATGAAAACAAAAATAAATCAATGGGATGTAGAAAAGATTTTTATTTTATTTTATTAATTTATTATTATTTTTTGACCCATTTCAATCCCATATAACCCATTAAAAAAGGATTGATTCTTGCTTGAAACATGTGAAGATAGTTGACAATAATATTACACCAAAACGAGGTCTCCACTGGAGTAAACGGGATGACGGTGGGTGGGAAGGCTTCTACGAGAGAGCACGGGAGCGCCAGCAGGTCGAACCATGGGCACAACAGGGTGGAGGGAGAGCAACCAGAGTCCGGGGGCACTGAGGAAGATGGTGTCAGCCATGGCAAGGATCCGCCAGACAAAGGGGGAGGTGGACATCGGAAGTCGTATGCTCAGGTAGTGGCTTCAAAAACCCTAAGCGGCTATAGAAGCCCTAAGTCATTTGCTCAGGCAGCGGTTTCAGAAACCCTAAGCGGTATCTTCACCGAGGAGCTATTTTCGGTCGGGGACGAGTTGGACATCTCGGCGAAAATTCTCTCAAGCTTCGTGGAATTCAAAAAATTTACCCTCATTGGAAAGTTCATTGGTGGTCGTCCAGATATGGAGACCATTCGCAAATGGGCGTCAGGCAAATGGAGAACCTCTGGTCACATGGAGTTGGCGGCCTTAACCCGGGGTTTTTTCATGATTAGACTGAACAACGAGGAGGACTTCTGCAAAATCCTGTCTAGAGGTCCTTGGTTCCTGGGCCGTAGGAGTCTCTTTCTAAGGAAGTGGGGTATGGACTTCAACCCTGATACCCAGAACATCAACATTGCTCCAATATGGGTCAGGCTCCCGAGTCTCCCTCTTTTCTGTTGGCATGAAAATGTAATTAGAGGTATTGCCCGCTCCATTGGGGAGTTGGTCACCATTGACCCTCCCACCAGAGCTCGAACAAGATTTGTCCAAGCCCGTTTCTGTGTTTTTGCGGACTTGGCGACGGACCTCCCCTCCTCCATCACTCTCCGGTCCGGAGGTTCCATTCTCCACAAGCAAGTCATTACATATGAGAACAAACCATCTTTCTGCCCCTAGTGCAGTTCTCAAGGGCACCTCCAGCACAATTGTCCTCTTCAAAAGTCGAGGAAAAAGAAACAGGAATCCTGTAACCCCTTGGAACACGGTGATGGTCAGACGAAGCCCCCTGCTACGAAAGACCATAAGTCTCCAAGGCCACCCAAGGACCTTCTCTAATCCTCCTACCTAGTAGATGGAATCTCCCTCCAATCGGACTCTCAACTATGTGTTGCTAGCACCCTTCTAGGACCTCAGGAGGAGAAGGAATAGTCCCCCCCAACCCATACTTCAGTACCAGAACCCTTCCGAGTCCCAAAATGTGCTATGTGTTTCTAGCACCCTTCTAGGACCTCAGGAGGAGAAGGAACAGTCCCCCCCCAACCCATACTTCAGTACCAGAACCCTTTCGAGTCCCAAAATGTGCTGGAAGATTACCTACTAGGAAAGAGGGGTGACCCCCCCCAAATCACCACTCAGTCAGAGCCTCCCAGGCTCCAGGACCTGGGCCCTTTCGATTTCAGCCAGTCCCAAACCTTGCTAGAAGATTACCTCCTGGGAAGGAGGGGCGTCAATCAGATCGGACATATTAGCCCTCGAATCACTAGGAGCCGAAAGCAAAATGTGGATTATGGAAGTGTGAGGAAGCAGGGCCGACCTCCCAACAAAGATAGAAGAGACAAAGAGACGGCGGCAGACATCGCGAATGGCTCCCAATGTCTGCTATTTTCAGATGACTCTGACACTCAGACGGGTGATATGCATGTACCTAAATAAGGGAGGCAAGAAGATCTTCAGACTATCCAGACGATTTTGAAGCAGACCCAGGAGAGTCAGAACTCGGAGGATCTGAAGTAGCTGTGATATGACTGAACTCTGAGGATCAGGAGGATCCGGATTATCTGTTTCCTTGTCTGGTGTTTAGCTGGTTTGTTTTTACTCTCTAAGTTTCATTTTCTTCGGCTGTTACTTTTCGTTATCCTGTTTAAATTTTGGTTTGTTACCTGGTTAATCAGGCATAAATGCCTTTCTGTAGCCTTTGGGCAATTAGTTTAGGGTTTACGATTTCTGTAATAGGCTTATACATTCAGCCAGGAGGCATGATACATCATTTAGCAAGGCTGTTTTTGTACATAAAGTTTTGAGATCCTCTATAAAAACCCACTGTTAAAATAATTACCAAAAAAAAAAATATTATTATTTTTTAATACACAATAAAATTGTAAAAACTAGATAGACTGCTCGGATTCGTGGCGGCTACCGATTCCACCATGTAAATACAAAAAAAAAAAATACACAATAAAATTGATGACATAATTGGATGATGCCACTATAAATCCTAATCCTTTGAGTCCCTCATCCTTTAGATTAGAAGAAGTCAATAGGACATCAACCCTCCAACCAATTAAAATCATTTTATTTTATAATATACTAAAAAAATTATCATAAAAAATATAAAAAATCACATTTTAAGGATGACAATTAAGATTTTTTATAAAATTCTTATGTCATAGACTGTTTTTACCGTATAAACATTAAAAACTCTCTTTATTCTATTTTGTACATGTTTAAATTGGGGATGAAAAATAGAAAATAATAATTAAATCCACATACTCATTGCCGTTTTAACAAGGTGATAAATTCAATTCACACTGGCAGTCAGTCCGTCACATCATGCAAGATTTCTATTGTTGCATAATGTGTTTTTTTTTTTAATATTTTAAATCGAAATTTCTTCGTTTTTACAATTCAAAAGTGTGAACGTGTAAACGGATATATATAAATCGTCTCTGCCTCGATTGGCGGATAAAAAGTTCCTGTCTATAAATGGGCGAACAACAGCAATTTACCAACCAAATTTCAAAGTACTTCCCATAGTGGATTGAATTAATTCGACAGCAAGAGGGACAACATTCTTCGTGTTGCATTTAATATCTATCTCCACGTGGAAAATCAAATCATCAAATTCCATCGCGAAGTTTAGCAGAGAAACTGACATGTCGGAACTTTATTTTACGGCTGCGGAGCCAATCGTTTAGGAAATTGAATGAAAGTAGTTTATTATCAACCATTTAATGTTTTTTTAATGTTTTTTTTATCTGCAACTACTCAGGGTCAATTTTTTGGGTTGCTTCCTTTAATTTCTATTTTTCTGTTGAGATAGAAATCACTGGTTGCTCCGATGACTTGACTCAGATGGAAACCACTGGTTGCTGGTGATCCGTACCATCATAGTTGGTCAGAAGATTCAATTCAGTTTACTACCTTTGCATGCAAAGACAAGCTGAGTCTCTTCTTGGTAAGTGCCCAACCAAACCTGCACTTTCCAATCCACCTAACCCTTATGGTAACAACTATTTAACTGAAAAAATTTAAAATAAAATCTTAAAAAAATTTCAAAAAATTTGGATCTTTTATGTAATGATTTATTTTAAATAAAATCTAAAAATATAAATATATACCATTATAATATCTATATATTGTCTTTACAAGATTGCAATTTATTAATAAACACAATTCACATAATATATAGCCCTAAAGCAAATATCGTTTGAATTTGCAACATTTTTAACAACTTGGCATTGTCACGTTATCGGATCCACCTTAAAGTAAAGGCACAATAACATCAATTTTAAAGCAGAAGAAATTGCACCAGCAATTCATGACAGTCGTTGTATTCATCCTGATCTCAAGTATATATGGGCTACCAGCATTGGTCAGTTTCCCAATTCTTCTCTACTTTACATCCTTGCCCATAACGAGAATACCCTCTAATCACTTTCAAACCGGGAATCCCAGTCCCTAGCAGGACGTCATACTGGGCACGATTCTCTGGATGAGCAAGAGTAGAATAGGCCTCCTTAATCTCCATCAACAATTGGCTCCTTAATCCTTTACACTCTGAAGAAACTGCATCCGGATGAAACTGCTTTGCAAGTTTCCTATATGCGGCCTTTATTTCCTTGACGGTTGCACCCTGCCTTATCCCCAACACTATATACGGATTCTTTGCTGGTGTTCCTTCTGCTCTAACACTGCTCGCACAAACATTTTGCGGAGACTTAATTCTCTTTACATAAAAAGTATTACTGCACAACCCAATGCAACTCATGGTTGATATTCACTACAAGAATGAAAAACCTCGCAATATCTCTGAGTCTAACTCATCTAAAATCCGAGTTTATATTATACAAATTACGGCCGAGGGGATAAGTCCAAAATGTCGATAATTGCTTAAGTGGATGAAGAACTCCGAAAAGCTACATCGGCGCCGCTGAGAGAAAGAGAGCGTTCAGACGGGGAAGGCATTGAAGTTGTAGCAAAAACACAAAATGGAAACAACAAAGCGTCTACTTTCCAATGCCGGTCAGTAAATGTTGTTGACTTTTTATGGTATTTTTTTTTTTTTTGGTTAAAGAGAAGGGGTTAAATGCACACCTGTAATACGCCATGGAAAAAAGAGTATGTAGATTCTCAAGATTATGTTCAGATAACAAAAGACTTTTGAGGGAAAAGTTGCTACGGCCGGGATAAAAAAGTGAATCCGACTTTTACGAGAGCCTATCAACGTTGGGCAGCCCCATCGCTCTTTAGGTGGAATCCACGTTCCAGCAATAAAGCAGTTTTCTTTGTGGGTGGTCCACAACTTCAAAGTGTAGACGAGAGTCGTAAATTATAGTTTTCGTACATGTTCACACTTCAATTTCTCCAGGACTCAATTTTCATTTTACATTACTCATAGTTATTTATTTATGACCTTAATATTTAGTAGTCTTTTTAGTAAACTGTGAACTGGTAAAAAAACCTAAATAAAAAATATATTATTTTTAAATTAAAATTAAAATTTCTTTTAATAAATATCAACTAAAATGTTTAGGATAATACTAATTGTCATTTGAGCTCATAATCGGCTCGGCACTATGATTATTATATTTTGTCTTATGAGCAATGCGCACTTTACAAGAGGATTTGTATCGTTATATTATTTAATGAATAGTCTTAATGACTATCATGGATATTGGGTACTATGATTATTATATTTTGTCTTACTAGCAATGCGCACTTTATAAGAGGATATGTATCATTATAAAGAGTCTTCAAACTTAGAGGTAGTTTGTTTGAAAAGGTAGTAGTTTGATTTAAATTCTTTGAGTGTAAGTTACACTGGTGATGACGGTATGAATTATGAGCAACTGGTGATGACGGTACAAATTATGAGCAACTGGCGATGATGGTACAAATTATGAGCAACTGGCGATGATGATACAAATTTTGAGTGATCGATGGTTCCCTTCACATCGGGTCAATAACGAAACGGAATAGGTTTGGTGGAAGCAATCCATGTAGTTTGAATGGTACAAATCTTGAGCGATCGATGGTTCCCTTCACATCGACTCAACAATAACCAAGCTGAATAGGTTTGATGAAAGCAACCCTCTAGTTTAAACCATGTGCTTGTCAAATACTAAAGTAGTGTGGTTGTGACCAACTCTACTATGTAACCGAAAAAAAAATATTATATATTTAATGAATAGTCGTAATGACTATCATGGATATTGTGGCTCTAGTTTAAACCATGTGCTTGTCAAATACTAAAGTAGTGTGGTTGTGACCAACTCTACTATGTAACCGAAAAAAAAATATTATATATTTAATGAATAGTCGTAATGACTATCATGGATATTGTGGATTATTATATTTTGTTTGATGAGCATACTCCGTGAGATGATTATATTATTATTGTATTATTTAATGGTCAATTTTAATGATTGTTATGGGATATATTATTATATGAGTATTTGATTATATTTATTTTTGAGAAAAAATATATTGAATTAACAACATACTCTATGAAGAATAAATATTATCACACATGCTCTATGGTTGTATAGATGTATATGCTCCATAGATGTTATTTTTTTTTGGATACATAGGGGAGTTGGTTACATCCACACTATTTTTAGTAACTACCAAGTGTAGGGTTCAAACCATAGGGGTTGCTCCCAACAAGCCTATACCACCTCATTGTTGATGACCTAATATGAAGGGGACCATCGATCGCTTGGGATTCGTACGGTCGTTGTTGGTCTACCGTGCACTTAGAGGAGTCATATTATACTACTACCTTAGCAACAAGCATGCCTCCAAGGTTTGAACCTAGGTCTCTTCTTGGTAAGTGCTTGACTAAACAAATAATTACCAATCTATCTAGCCCTTTAGGACTTCTTATAGATTTTAAAGCTATTTTATTTTTACTTTACTTTAATATATAAAAACCAATACACAGTTTCCAAGTACCATCCTTCTTCATGACTGATAAGATAGGAGAGTTTAAAGAAAAAGTGTTTGGTTTAATGAAGCCTTGGTGCATGATAATAAGGGACCACAAAACCAATTGAATATTTGTAGATAGCTTAGTAGGCACCTTGTTGCCATTCCACTAAAACTAGGGTTTGACAATTTCTCAGGCCTTCCAAATGCTTTTGGAAACAAATGTGCCTTGAACTTGGACCAATAATTTCATGACTAGAAGTGAAGACAACCCAAGCCCTTTCAAAGATTTTTTCTTACATAGGGTGCTTGAGGATTCTAGAGAAAAATATTCTAGGTTTCATTACCTTGCATAACCCTAATGATCAATTTAGCACATAGGACTATCCCTTGCCTTTGGGTATTGAGAAGACCCAAGCCTCCATATTTCCTTGGTAGGCAACAAAACTCCTAGGCCACTATGTGGAAGCCTTTTTTGTTTGTTGAGGTTCATAAAATTCCTTGAGGAGCTTCTCCAACTTCTAGGAGGCTTTGGAAGGGGTCCAACATGAAGAATAATAAACATGTATGGCAACAAGAATTTTAGAATACACCCAAAATTTACTAACTAGAGAAAAAGGCTTAGAAAACCACTTGTGTAGCTTATGCTACACTCTGTCTAAGACATATTGCCACAAAATTGAGAAAGAATATTGGAATCGAAAGGGAATGCCAAAGAACCTAAATATTTATCCATATTGGATCCATTTCCAAATATATCGACTGAACCAAGCAGGTTTTGGTAAAAAGGATTGTCTATAACATTGAGGTTTTTGCCACTAAATGTTGGACCTTGAGGATTCACAAAAAGTGTTTAGACATTGCAGTGCATTCTCAATATTGATTTCCTTTTTAAAGAGTTTTAGAAAGGAATAATCTGTGATGAGGCCAGGAATTGTCTCATCCATAAACACTTTTTGATACATTTTAACTATTTGATTTACCCTTTTTACTATGATTTTATGTTAATTATGGAAAAAATGCATTATATAATGTTGTTTGCATATTATGAAATGACAAAGTGCATATACTCTGTTTTACTGTTTTTACTACAATTTCACCTATTTTTTAGTTAATTAATCAGTATTTTTATAGCAATTCAGACCTTGTTTGAATATTTGATGCTTGGTAATATGGTGTTCCTTTGGTTAAACTAATTCAAATAGAAAATGGTGCCAAGAATTTGTCCACTGTAGCTGACTGTGCAGGAAAACAGGCTGTAACTGTGACAGTTCCAGCCAGCTGTACATATACAATAGGGATTGGAATTAGTCACTCCAGCAAATGCCATGGATGTAGAAGGGTGTGCAAGAGAGAGGAGAAGTCAACACATTACTCCCTACGCATTTGGACCACAAATTAGCAAAAAACGGTCACATGCCTGTTGTTCTGGAGCAGTGCAGGAATAAGCGACACAGGAATAGGGAATAGCGCAGGAACAACTAAAAGTGGTCAAAAAGCGATAAATTAGTGGAGGAAAATTTTGAAAATTGACTAGGAGGTTGTCCCAACTCATCTTAACATGATTTCCTCAATAAATGCAGCCCAACAATAATGAATGGATAATGTTTTGACAAAGTAAATTCCTGTAGTCTAGGAAACAGTTATGTAATCAGTTGTAAATCCCTACAAAGCAGTAACCAAGCATATCAGTATTAGATTATAAATAATAAAGCTCCCAAATGGTCGAGCATAGATATAGACATATAGATAGATAGGCAATAGAATACCAAAAATAGCATAGAGTGAAATTTTTTGTAGCAGAATAGTAATTTATAGGTTTTTCCTGCATTACTGTAATGTATTTTCAGATTGAATAAAAAGGTGCAATCTTCAGTTTTCAATTAGTATGTTGAGGTTGATGATTAAAAACTAGTTTCTCTTAGCATAACTCCTCACCTTCTTCTGGTTCTGGAAAAAAGGGCCACTTGCAGACTAGAGGAAAGCAGCTCCTGACATAATTTCTTGCTGAATTCTTGCTACAGCAGGTTAGCAGAATTATGCTAGTTTTCATTTCTTTAGTAGTTTTCAATATAGTTTTTAGCAGTGGACATCATTTTTTGTATTTACAACAATTCCCAAATATTTTGTCATTTTTGCAGTTTTATAGTAATTGTTGATTCAATTTTGCATTACACAACAATTTCCAAATATCTTATCATGTTGCAATTTGGCAGTTTTTGTTGATTTAGTATTATAGTAGTTGAAATTCTATTTTGACATTCTCTAGTTGATTTACTTTCATGCAAGAGTGTGTGTGTTTTAAATTCTGCCCTTTAATTTTCTGTCATTTCAATTTAGCAACATTTCATTTTCTGTCATTTTCAGATTCTGTAATTTCATTTCCTACAATTTTGTTTCTGAAAAAGTAAATAGGAGTTAATTTCAATTCTTAGGAAGTTAAAGGTCACAACAAAAACCCTAAATTCTAACTGATCCACCAATAAAACCTGTTCTTGGATAAACTGAACCTACAACTATGACACTTCCTATCATATACAGCCTTTGGACACCGCCTTGGATTGACACACAGAATGATTAAATGATGAATGATCAACGACCCTCATCATTTTTGGTGCCGTTGTCGAGGAACAAACGGTGTTGTTACGAAAAGTGACATAGGTCAAAAATTGTGTTACAATTTTTGTTATATTGTATTTCAATTTATTTATTGAATAGGCATGAATGCATAGGCCAAGAGACGAAAGAGGGAGGTTTATTAGAACTAGTTCTGAACCACCAAGGCATTCTTCACGATTAGATGAAGAATTTCCAGAGCAAGAAATACCTTCTTCACCAACTAAAGCTTTGGACAGATTAGAACAAGAACTTTTTGCAACACTTTCTACTAAACATTCCCTTAAGACTGAACCATCCACATCAAACTCAAGAAAGAAAGCAACTATGGCAGCACCACTACCACCACTAGGTGGGTATGCTGATGATCCTCCTAAGACTTTTGAATATCCCATACGGTTGGATCCAGCTCTAGATGCTCCCATGAAAACTATTTCTCCATCCATATTGCCAATTTTTAGGGGAACTGTTTCAGAAGATCCTGATCAATTTTTGTTTGAATTCAAAGTGTTATGTCAGACTTATGACTACATAAATGATAATCAAAAATTGAAATTATTTCCTTCCACGCTTAAGGATGCTGCCCTCCGATGGTTTATGAGTAATCTTGAACCTAATTCAATCTGTACTTGGGATGACATGGAGACTGCATTTTTGCATAAATATCAGAATTACTATCGAGTATGAAACAGAAAATATGAGTTGTTTCGGATCAAGCAAGAAGAAGATGAGAGTTTAGAGGATTACCTTGATCGCTTTGCCTTTGTCCAAAAGAGATGTGGTCCTGTAGAACCTGATTTATTAAAGCCTATCTTCTTAAGAGGATTGTAGGATGAATCTAGGGAAGTGTTAGATTTAATGGGAAAAGGATACATAGATCAACTTGACCTTGAAGATATTGTGGAGTTATGTAGAAACTATTCCCGCACTCACCAACGGAGAAAGAAACGAAATTATGGCAATAATGACATAAAGGAATTGATGGAGGAAATGGCTAATTTAAAAACTGATATCCTTGTTGAACTTAATTTTGTATTAGGTGAGAGAAACATAAAATTCAATTCTACATCACCTTTACCAATTTATTGCCCGAGATGCAGGAATAAGCATGCTTTGCAAGATTTCCCTTTAAACAAAACTTCTATTTGTGGAATTTGTTCCAAGGAACATTCAACAGATAGATGTCCTTTGTTGCCTCATCTAAAATATGTCTTAGGCACCTAAATAGAAGAACTTAATGCTATTGGGTAGAGATCTGGTGGTGGCTATACACAATATCCCAATGCTCCTCGGTTTCCAAACTGGGGACAATCTCCTTGGAATATGAACATGCCATGGGGACATGCAGAAGTCCCTACACAACCTTGGAACCAACCTTGGACAACTCCTCCAAATTGGTCACATTCTAGATGAATGAACCCACCTTGGAATACAACTCATCCATAGTGGACACAACAAGGACAAATATGGGGACAACAATATCCACCATATCAAGGACAACAAAGGTATCAAGGGCAAGCTCAAAACTTGTTGCCAGCTCCTAATACAAATTTTTAGGGAAGAACACAACATCAACAAACGCAACCAGTAAAACAACCTCCACTCCTAGCTCATCCTGTGACTAACCCAAATAATACCAGATAAACAACCCTTGTTTATGAGGCTGAGTCTGAAGATTCTGCTGCACTTCATGTACTTGACTGTAGTAACATCCAGCTGCATTTAGGGAAGGTTTTACCTGAACCTGTTCCACCCACCATTGAAGAAATAAGTTAGAAACAAGAACCTCCAAATCAGGAGACAATGCAACAAAAACAAAAAGAAGAAGTAACAAAAAAAATGCAGGAATCTTCTCCAGTAGAATTACCATACCCTGAAAGGTTTGATCATAGTGATACTGCCCCTGAATCAGAATTAGTGACATAACTTAAAAAGATTTCAATTTCTTTCCCTTTTTTGCAGGCAATAAGGGATGTGCCTTCACTCAAAAAAACTATTCAAGAGTTATGTATCAAGAAACCTGGTAAAAAGAAGGCCTTTCCTAAAACTATTCAGGTAGAAAGAAAATTAGCTGATTTATTGTCTGGAAAACTAGTTCCTCCTAAATATAGTGACCCCGATAGTCCAATAGTTACAATTACTATTGGATTAATGCAAATTCCTAATGTGCTAATTGATCTTGGAGCTGCAATTAATGTTATGACTAAGGACACAATGCAAAAATTGCAGCTCAAGAATCTCAATCCTACCACCATAGTTTTGGAAATGGTAGATAGGTTCATTGCTAAACCTGAAGGTATCCTAGAAGATGTAGCCATTGAAGTCTCTTCTTGGGAATATCCTGTAGACTTCTTAGTGTTGTAGCCTAAAAAATCAGTCAATGGATACCCTATAATTCTAGGATGACCTTGGTTGGCTACTGCAACTGCTTTTATAGACTACAGGTCAGGAGAAATGACCATTTCTAATGGTGTTGACCTAAAGAAAATTTATTTGTATCCACCGGCTCAACCTTCAACTAAATTTTTTGGACAAATTTGGTATCCTGAATCCGATGAGAACAAGAAACCATTGCCACTTTGGCTACAGTTGTAGTTAAAGAACATATTGAGGAAATCACTACACCTGAGAGAGAAATATTCGAGAATGAAACCGTCCTAATTGAAACATTACAATTAGAAGGACTAACTAATGATCAAACTCTTGTTCATCGGTTGTTGTGGCAAGAAGAGGAACAAAATTTAGAACCTCTATCATTGTTAGAGTTAAAGTGCACTATGCCTTCACCTTGACACTTGTCAGTTTGTCTTGACAAGTGTCATGTGTTGAATATAGGATTATGCCTATATATTGTAACCTATTTTTATCAATAATTAATCCCTTCAAGTTTTTCCTCCTAACATTTGGTATCAGAGCAGGCTTTCCCTACCCTATGAAACTCTTGAGGG
Organism: Wollemia nobilis; assembly: GCA_028583015.1. Taxonomy (NCBI): domain Eukaryota; kingdom Viridiplantae; phylum Streptophyta; class Pinopsida; order Araucariales; family Araucariaceae; genus Wollemia; species Wollemia nobilis. The sequence goes on from JAQPPZ010000229.1 coordinate 3,714,576, forward strand.
GGGATTTCCCTCATGGAAATCCTCCCTCCCCTTGATTTTTTTAATTTTTTTTTACCAAGGGAGTATGCTCTCCATCATTTGATGGATCAGAAACCAGATGGTAAAAATTTTCAAGTTTAGGAATTTTTTTTTAGAATTAATTTTTATTTTTTTAGGGTTCTAGTTACAGATTTGCTGGTTCTCTGTTCGGGCCCAATGCTTTGCAGCTCATCTAGATCGATCGCGATGGAGGATCAATTTCCCAATCACATGTCTATGGCATAGGTGGTGTCACTACTTTAGTCTCAAAACGACAACCATGATTTCCCAAAGATTCTCCACCATGTGCTTTCAAAAGTTTCATCATTTTCTGATGATTAGCACCCTCTACATCAGCAAGTGGCATGGTGCTCCAGCGATCTTGAGCATTGACACGTGCCCCATGGCAAAGAAGGCACTCGACCGCTTCAACTTTGCCAAAAAGTGCGATGGCATGGAGAGCAGTCCTACCGTCTTAATCCTGCGCATGCAAAAATGAAGCTAGAAACCATTTTTTATTTGGAAAAAAGTCTAACATTGTAATACAACATTTGTACCTGAGAAGAAGAAATGCATTTTTCAGTGGTCCTGTACAGATGGCGGTCCCCCGTATGAAAATAATGCAATCAGGCATAACGGGAGACGTCGTGGAATATTGTTGAAGCAGGATGGAGCTATCGTGAAACAAAAGCCCTTCTAATTATGTGAGCTATTCAGTGGCAACTTGTTTGGTGAACACGGTGCTTAGAAGCACCCAATGTTGTGTTTGATATTTCAATGGCTGTTGAGGGTGCGAACCAGGCAGTACCATTGTTGTGCGATGGGAGGCCATACAGGCAGCAAAGCAGCGCGATGATAGTGCCCTAATATCTGACGCTACGAATCCCAATCCTAGTCCTAGTCCAGCCGCAGACGATCCCAGCTTGGAGTTGCTACTTTCGCAGTTAAAAAATCTTGGTCGCATTACGGAGGTTGCTGCAGACGATCCTAGATTGGAGTTGCGAGGTGTTAAGCGCCTGATATTTGTCAAAATTTGGCATTCTCCAAGGAAATCCAGCACAGGAACATTTTTGTGGAAGGATAAAATGGTGTAGTCGACGTTCAACATCAATCCTTGGGTCGTAGGTCTGAGGCTCTGGTAGAAACCCCTCGCAGCCACGGTGCCTTGTTGACATCCGTAAAGTGTGAGAGAGACGGTCTATTTTTTTGATCGACAGCATGGTGGAAAGTATTTGAAGCATCTCAAAGAATACGATAATCTTTTCCATGGCACCACGTACCGCAAACTTGCAAGCCGTCGGAGAAGATGATAACCAGTTGAGCGTCGGCATGGTGGGAGATGATCGCGAAGGTGCGATATTCTGCAACGATGGTTTTTTTTTATGTGAGAGAAGCGGCATTTTTTGACGGGATAATATGACCTTCGAGAATGTGGATGTAGCCATCATGGATGTTTCGAAGTCGTCTGCTAAATGCTTTGTGGTGGAAAAACACATTATTTTGCATGTGGTTTTAGAAGACTAGAGGTCAAACCACTACTTTTGCAATGGCCTCGACCTGCGTTGGATCGGCGAAGACCCCGCGGTACGCCTGACCGTCATCCGCGACAAGTTTGAGGGTGTGCTGGCGACGTTCATGCGACTGGGAATCCCCACGATGGCGGTCGTCTGTGGCCATGCGACGATGGGCAGGTTCAGTCCACTACCAGTCATAGTCCTCCTTAACAATAGTCCTCATGTGCGGATTTATAAACTGTCAATTCTATTAAGTAATGCGCTGGCCCCCATCACTTTATTTAAAATATTTTTTTAATTGGCCGACAAAATATAATGCGCTCAATTTTAAAAAGCAATAACAATATAAGGGTTACTTAAACTAAAGAATTTCATTGAAACTCCCAAGTCAAGCATCTTTTTCCAGAGCACAACTCGGATGGGTGACTACTTGGGAATGTCCAAGAGCTGCACATACTTTTTGAGGGTCATTGTGTTTGATTTGTTGAAGCATCAATTTGTATACGCCTATAGGGGTATTTATAGTCGTTGGAAACGTTTTTCCATGACGGACACAATTATGGTGTCTTATTGTAATTTTGATGCTGTTTCAGTTGAGTTTTTTAGCCTCAAAGTTCTTCTACCTTGGAGTGCACTCTCGGTTGTACCCGACACTTCCGAGGTAATTTTATATGTGATCCTTGTACCTAGTGATCTTTTCTATACACTTGGCGAATGCAGCTGCTGGTTACCCATGCATTTCGGTGGGATGACATGGTCACCATAAGGACACTTATACTAGGGACTACAGACAAAGACACCCTAGACTCTATCTGAGGTCTTTTCCGGATCTACTTCTGAAGACTACAGACGAATACACTTCAAAAGATTCTATTCTTTTCTTCTTCTCTCCTCCTATGTTGATCTATGGCTCATTTTATTGTATTGAGTGCATTTTCGGCAGAGACCGACACTCTTATATGGCTCATTTTTTTCTTTGTATTAGGTGTATTTTCGGAAGAGACCGACACCTTCTAGATTGAGTTCACCATGAGGAGGGATTTCATACTCATGGTGAATCTAGTCAGTGACCTACGAGAGGCAACATCCTCTGAGGATGACCTGCAGAGGCAACAGACCCAGAAGTGGCTGACCCTGAGGCACCCATGATGACCCCGAGGCACTTAGACGGCTGACCCAGTGGCAACAGACCCATGGAAGTGGCTGACCCTAAGGCAACAGATCGAGATGTATACACAGTGAATCTAGCATTATTCACAGTTGGAGAGCCAAGCGCAGAGAGCACGAGCCTAGACCAAATCGGCAATAAAGGAGGATGTAGATTTTTTTTTTAGAAGTCAACATTAAGGGGGAATGTTACCTAATGTTGACTTGTTTTTTTTCTTTAGTTAGGATAGTGCACTTTAAGGGGGAATGTTAGAGTTAAAGTGCACTATGCCTTCACCTTGACACTTGTCAGTTTCTCTTGACAAGTGTCATGTGTTGAATATAGGCTTATGCCTATATATTGTAACATATTTTTATCAATAATTAATCCCTTTAAGTTTTTCCTCCTAACAGTCATCAATGCCTAATCAGAAAAGATCATTCATTCTACCACATGGATGGCATCATCATCTCCTTAACACCTTCAAATGTCCCCTGATTCCACCAGGTATCATTTTTGAGATAGATTCTAGATTATTTCATACTCTACAACCACATCATTGTCCATTAAATGCATTAATTAGTAACTATGAAGCAACTAGTTCTATCTATTCAGGGATCAAACAAATTGAAATCCAGCCAGGTAAATTTTTGAACATTAATAGCTGGCTAACTGAGGACCAGGAAACCAAATTATTTGCAGTCTTACAAAGACATGTTCAAGCTTTTGCATGGAACTATAAAGACATGACAGACATTCATCCTTAGGTATGTACACATAGGATATACACAGAAAACGTAAAACCAGTAAAGAAACCTCAGAGACGCTTGAATCCTGCTCTAAAGGAAATTGTGAAAGAGGAAATTGAAAAACTCTTAGATGTTGGATTCATTTATCCAATTTTAGACAGTAAATGGGTTTCACCACTGGTCATTGTTCTAAAGAAAAATGGTAAAATGAGAGTATGTGTGGATTATAGGGAGTTAAATAAGGCCACACATAAGGATCATTTCCCATTACCATTCATAGACCAAGTATTGGATACCCTTGCTAGAATTTTTTTTTTCTATTTTCTTGATGGTTTCAGCGGGTATAACCAGATACAAGTTGCCCCAGAAGACCAAGAAAATACTACCTTTACATGTCCTTGGGGAACCTTTGCTTATAGGGTTTTACCCTTTGGTTTATGTAATGCTCCAACAACATTTCAGAGAGCTATTTTAGCAATTTTTTCTGATTTAACCAATGAAAGTGTTGAAATTTATATGGATGATTTCACGGTGTTTGGAAATAGTTTTGAATATGCATTAGAACAGCTTGAAAAAGTACTGATTCGCTGTGAAACATACCATCTCTCTCTGAATCCTAAGAAATGCTTCTTAATTATGGAGGAAGGAATTGTCCTTGGACATCATATCTCTTCTTATGGAATCAAGGTTGATCCTAATAAGGTTGAAGTCATCAAAAACCTCCCTCCTCCACAAACTCAAACTGATGTACGCATTTTCTTAGGGCACATTGGTTTTTATCGCAGATTCATTGCTAATTTCAGTACTATAGCAAATCCTATGTTTTCTCTACTCATGAAGGATTCTGAATTTGTTTGGTCTTCTGAATGTCAAACTTCTTTTGAAGACTTAAAGAAAAAGTTAACCACTCCACTTGTATTAAGAGGTCCTAATTGGGAGTTACCTTTTCATATTCAAACTGATGCTTCCAATACTGCTATTAGAGTTGTGTTAGGACAGATTGAAAATGGGGAACATTATGCTATTTACTATATCAGTAAAAACTTGATAGGAGCTGAGAAAAACTACACTACCACTGAAAAAGAATTCTTGGCTGTAATCTATGCTATTAACAAATTTCGACACTATATCACAGGGTACCAAGTATTCATCCATATGGATCATACTACAATCAAATATTTGATGAATAAACCATTGGTTAGTGCATGAATTATTTGTTGGTTGATTCTGTTATAGGAATTTGATGTTACCATAGTAAACAAGTCTGGGAAATCTAATGTAGTTGCAGATTTCTTATCAAGAATACCAAATGTAGATACAGGGGAAGTTGTGGAAGATACCTTTCCAGATGAAAAGTTGTTTGCTATCTCTGTACAATCTCCATGGTTTGCAAACATAGCTAATTACTTAGTCATAGGGAAGATTCCTCTTCACTTTACCCCCAAACAAAAAAAATAGTTAATCAAGCAAAGTTCTTCTTTTCAATGGATAGAGGGCTTACTGTTTAAATGCAGTCCTGATCATGTTTTACACAGGTGTATCCGCCAAGATGAAGTATATGATATCCTACGGGCATGCCATGATGAACCATCAAGAGGGCATTATTCAATCAAAAGCACTATTCATAAAATCTTGGGAACCGAATATTATTGGCCATCTTTTCATAAAGATGTAAAGAGGTACATTAGACATCGTGATGCCTGCCAGAGAATGCGAAAACCTACCTTTACTAATGAAATGCCATTACAACCTCAAATAGGAACAAAACCATTTGAAAGATGGGGTTTAGATTTTGTAGGACCCATTAATCCTCCTTCCCAAGGCAAAGTGCATATCTTGGTATGTACTGATTATGTTACCAAATGGGTAGAAGCTCGTGCCTTTAAACATGCTAGAGAAGAAAAAGTTGCTGATTTTTTGTATTCACAAATTTTTCTGTGTTTTGGAGCCCCATAATCTATCACCACAGATCACAGACCCCAATTTACTTCAAAAATTATTGAAGCCTTCACTCACCTCTATTAAGTCAAAAACAAAAAATCCTCACCTTATCATCCACAAGCCAATGGCCAAGTTGAAGTGACCAATAGGGAATTAGAACAAATTCTGACCAAAACCGTAGCAGTTCATAAAAGAAATTGGCTGGACAAATTACCAGAAGCTATTTGGGCTTATAATACCACTTGGAAATCTACCACTGGATTTACGCCCTATGAATTGGTCTATGGAAAAAAACCACTTTTGCCTATTGAGTTTGAATTACTAACTCTTCGAACTACTTTGGAAGTAGATATTGATCTGTCACAGGCACAAGAAGATCGTATTCTACAACTTGATGCATTGTATGAACTGTGCATGGATGCACTACATCATACGGAGATAATCCAAGCACAGTGGAAGATGTGGCATGATAGTCACATAAAGCAGCATAAATTTTAGCAAGGTGACTAGGCCTTGTTTGATTCACAATAAAAGGATTTCCCTGGAAAGTTGTAGACCAAATGGCTTAGACCTTACCAAATTGAGGAAGTGTTTGATAATGGAGCTGTTCGTCTTACACCTATTGATGACTCACAACACAAGTTGGTGGTGAATGGCCATCGTCTTTGTATGTACCACAAACCATACAACAAGGCAGAATTTCTCAAGCAAGTGGAAAGTTTGGATGTACACATTTGGGAAGAAAACACTTCTTCCATCCCAAATTTAGCAGATTGACACAAGATTTAAATTATATATATATATATATATATATATATATAAAATAAAAAAATATAATAATAATTCAGGAAGTGAAAACCTCTTTGAGGCACTCCTGAGTTGGGTTTACATGAAAATCGATTTTTTGGCATGTTTACCTAGTTGGTTTCACTATCATTGTTCGGTTTTGTCTCATGACCGTGGTTTTGTCTAATTTCAGATTGCACCTACCTAAGTTCAAAGATCGATTAGCTGGAAATCTCAGCAAGAGCACCTCGAAATGTAGATAAAATGGTTATAACAGGTATGTGTCTTTTCATTCTCTGAATAATGTAAATCATTAGTATATAGTGTAAATATCCTTGATTAGTATAAAAGCATGTAAAAAGGGGGAATCCAACATGGAAAGTACTTGTCGGTAATGCCTCTACCTAATTTTGCTCTAGAATGAAAAAATAGAGGTGCGCTAGAATAAATAACCTGTTATATTCCAAAGCATAGGAATAATCCATAAAGCGCAGGAATAAACTGTTTATATCCCAGAGCGCAGGAATGATTTAACAAGCATAGGAATAAATTGTTTGATTGATTAAGCGCAGGAATAAATCACTAAGCGTAGGAATGAAAAAACTATTTATGACACGTGGCCTAAGGTGAGTTAATTGGGTTAGAAGGAAAAAGACAGGTCACCGACTCACGGTTGCATGTGACAGATAGCGTCCATAACAAAAATGAGTGAAGTCACAGGTGATAACTTCACATGCGCTGCCACATCATTATGCTACAAGTTCTGAAGTAGTTCCTGCACTGCTATTATTCCTGCTACGGTGATTGAAACCCTAAACCAGATGCACGCTCGTCTTGTTCACCAATTTATAGAAACTACAGAACCAAAGGCAAGAAATTATGCCATGGGGGGAAAGAAAATTACAGCCGAACCTAAAAATATTAGCTACCTGGAAAGTGACCCTACATCCCTACAAATATTCGTTAATGGAGGATTTTTTCCGTTCTTGTGAAAATTTGATGGCTATTCCGAGGGCTTGGCGGTAGAATTCGCACGCACATTCCGAAACAATCGAGTGCACATTAACGGGATGACTATCCAGGTAACTCCTAAAATACTCAACCAAATCACTGAATTACCTCTTCAGGGTTTGTAGATTGTAAAAACTGGGAGAAATATTTTAAATGACCTAGTTAATCAGTTTAAGGAAGAAGGGGATGGAGAAATTGAGTTCTTAATGCATAGAAATGTTTGTAAGGGGGTAAAAAGACCTAGTTTACCAGTCCCTTGGAATGAAGTTGCAATGTGGGTTATGAGGTACATCACTTGTGATGGCCAATTTCTTATTGTATCTGGCCCACACCTTCGTATCCTCAACCATCTGTGCCATGGAGCAGTCAAACCAGAATGTAGGGTTAATATGCCCTTATACCTTTTCCAGGAGTTAAAGGCTATGGCTCTAAAATACCAAGAAGGGAAGGGAATCCCTAAGCACCATGGGCTCATCAAATTGATTTGCCAGTATCACTTTAGGGATAACCCTAGAAATTTTGACTGTTTCTTCGCCCCTTGGGCAAAAACAAATGATTGTAATCCTGCATCAGAGGAAGAAGAAGCAGAGGAATAATTCGCAGGAAACCCTAGTCCAAAACCCTCTAAAATCAAAATTTCTCTTTCTCCTAGTCCCCCATCTTCATGAACTCAGAAACAACAAGCGTCCACATCTGGTTCTCAATCAAAAAGAAAAAGGGTAACATTTGCAGATACAGTACAATCTAGCAGGGAAATTGGAAATGCAAGTGAACATGCACCTGCTTTGGAATCTACTCCTGAAACAATAGCAACATCTGTAGTTGCTCCAGAACATCCAAAACTTGTATCTGCTAAGAAGTATCCAAGGTCTACAGGGTTAAGAAAGTCTGCTAGACTTCAAAAAACTAAAACCCTACCAGAAGAACTAATAGATATCACAGACCCAAATGAAGGAGAAATCAGAACAGAGGATGCATAGGAACCAATTTTTGAAATGGAAATGAAAGACACAGGGATACAATGGAACTGGATACAACTATGGATGAAACTTTAATAAGCCCTGTATGTCCATTAGTTGATTATACCGACTCTGATTTTGAGGAGCCGTTAAAATTTAATTCTAAACCATTTGAGGATGATGTGCATGTTTTAATGCATGATGATTCTGAGTAGTATTCTGAGTCTGAGTTTGAAGAGGAAATCGATATCCACACTCAATTGCATGCTGCAAAGAGTGTTATTAAAACCTAGACTCATTGGATTGAGCAAGCTGAAGAGATCATAAAACAAAAGGATCAAAAAATTGATATGCTTCAGTAGAAAATTCAAGATTTGTAGAACCAGTTGTCTCAAATGGAATATCAATCTACAGAGTTACCAAAAGCATCACCTGATGAATGGGCCCAGATTCTCTTAGATTTAGCTGAACATTCTGAACCAAACATAGCACCTGCATAGAGATTACCTAACAGAGAGGAATTAGGAATGGCAATATATGAGATGAGAGTCCATCAAGAATTTTGTTGACAAATGATACTGCACTTCAGCAGGAACCACAGACACCTTCTGTAGAGGAACAAGAGGCTGCAGCACAAGATCAGGTATCCACACTCTCTCCTCTCATTGCTATTACAACAGAACAAGGAACACAAATAGATTTTCCTATTGTAATACCAACTGTGGAAGTTGGTGTACAAGTGAATATAGTGGCACAAATGCAACCTATTGTAAGACCCCCAAACACAGTGCCTTTAACTAGGTACAATGAAGACCTGGCATATTGGATGACTCAGTGTCACCAGTTAGAGGGTAAGGTTGCCACTTTAAACTCTGAAGCAACCAAAGCAGCAGAGAAGAAAACAGAGGTGAATAGGTTAAAAACACAGGTGCAGGATGTATGTCAGATTGCAAAATATGCAATATAGTGTAGAAGACCACCTAGGTTTTCTAGCCTCCTACTTAAGGAGAGATACCTTCGCTGACAAATCATGAGACTTGCTTATGAGATGCCTCATCAGTTGAACACTCCTGAAGAATTCATAGATGCATTTATGTAGAGTCCAATAGAGCAACAAAACCTGTTATGTGAGTTATTTTTGCATAATTTCTTTTTGCCAAAAAAAAGTATGTTCTTGCCTCACATTTATACAGGTGACTTACAGCTTAGAGCCTTCATGTCCACTCTGCAAAATTAGATTTACTAGGACACAAAAAAGAAGTTCACTAAGGAATTGGAATCACTGGCTGTTTTACTTATCAGACCTGATCCCCTGAATCATAGGGATTGTACAAATGTTCAGTATACCTTTATGAGGGATATCAGAATAAAATAGCTTTATCTAGGGAGCCTTCAAAAATGTATAATCCAGTTTAAAAATTTTTGTGCAGATTTCTTTGATGATGCTATGGCAGCTTGTAAAAATATATGGGGTGAGTTATCTATCTCTCTACAAAAAATAGAGCCAATTTCCCCCACTAATTTGATGTGGTCAAGGAGAAGGGTAGAAGGCATTGTCCAAATTATATCAGAAATTAAGGAGCTTTGGATAGGTTTGAGATATAGGATGCCCATAATTATCACTCCTGTCCCCTACTTCTTTGATACTGACCCACAACCTGATATGCACTTCCAACAGTGGTTTTAGTCCATCAAAATAGTTAGTGGATTCTATAAAATTGGTGGCACATTACTCAAATTTCATGAAAGATGTCTAGACCTGGATCTGTGTGCCGTTGTCGCTGTGCAGAATGCATGAAGGCATGCATTACCATAAGTTGGGGGGAAATGATGAGGCCAAGAATTGCCTCATCCATAAACTCTTTTTGATACATTTTAACTATTTGACTTACCCTTTTTACTATTATTTTATGTTAATTATGGAAAAAATGCATTATATAATGATGTTTGCATATTATGAAATGACAAAGTGCATATACTCTGTTTTACTATTTTTACTATAATTTAACCTATTTTTTAGTTAATTAATCAGTATTTTTATAGCAATTCAGACCTTGTTTGAATATCTGATGCTTGGTAATATGGTTTTCCTTTGGTTAAACTAATTCAAATGGAAAAGGGCACCAAGAATTTGTCCATTGTAGCTGACTGTGCAGGAAAATAGGCTGTAACTATGACAGTTCCAGCCAGTTGTACATATACAACAGGGATTGGAATTAGTCACTCCAGCACATGCCACCGATGCAGAAGGGTGTACAAGAGAGAGGAGAAGTCAACGCATTACTACCTATGCATTTGGACCACAAATCAGCAACAAACGGTCACCTTCTTGTTGTTTCGGAGTAGTGCAAGAATAAGCGACGTAGGAATAGGGAATAGCATAGGAACAACTGAAAGTGGTCAAAAAGCGATAAATCAGTGGAGGAAATTATTGGAAATTGACCAAGAGGTTGTCCCAACTCATATTAACATGATTTCCTCAACAAATGTAGCCCAACAATAATGAATGGATAAAGTTTTGACAAAGTAAATTCCTGTAGTCTAGGAAACAATTAAGTAATCAGTTGTAAATCCCTACAAAGCAGTAACCAAGCATATCAGTATTAGATTATAAATAATAAAGCTCCCAGATGGTCGAGCATAGATATAGACATATAGATAGATAGATAATAGAATACCAAAAATAGCATAGAGTGAAGTTTTCTGTAGCAGAACAGTAATTTGTAAGTTTTTCCTACATTACTGTAATGCATTTTTCAGATTGAATAAAAAGGTGCAATCTTCAATTTTCAATTGGTATGTTGAGGTTTATGATTAACAACTAGTTTTTCTTAGCATAACTCCTCACCTTCTTTTGGTTCTGGAAGCAAGGGCCACTTGCAGACTAGAGGAAGGCAACTCTTGACATAATTTCTTGCTGAATTCTTGCTGCAGCAGGTTAGCAGAATTTTGCCAGTTTTCATTTCTTTAGTAGTTTTCAATATAGTTTTCAGCAGTGGACAACATTTTCTATATTTACAACAATTCCCAGATATTTTTTCATTTTGCAGTTTTATAGTAATTATTGATTCAATTTTGCATTACACAACAATTTCCAAATATCTTGTCATGTTGCAATTTGGCAGTTTTTGTTGATTCAATATTGCAGTAGTTGAAATTCTATTTTGACATTATCCGATTGATTTACTTTCATGCAAGAGTGTGTATGTTTTAAATTTTGCACTTTACTTTTTTGTCATTTTAATTTAGCAACATTTCATTTTCTGTCATTTTTCAGATTTTGCAATTTCATTTCCTGCAATTTTGTTTCTGCAAAAGTAAATAGGAGTTAATTTCAATTCTTAGGAAGTTAAAGGTCACAACAAAACCCCCAAATGCTAACTGATCCACCAATAAAACCTGTTCTTGGATAAACTGAACCTGCAAATGTGACACTTCCTATCGTATACAACCTCTGGACACCAGCTTGGATTGACACACAATGATTAAATGATGAATGATCAACAACCCTCATCAATCTACAAAATGCCCATTGGCCAGTTATTGAGAGGTGTCTATAAGAGTAATCCCTTGCACTCTCCCTCAAGAGATAATGTCAGCTAAAATATACCCATATCCTTTAGCCACCAGAACATAAAGAGCAGGAGAAAGAGGGAAACCTTCAAAAATGGATCCATGAAGTCCAAAGGATGAGGATTGTTGGCCATTAATCAAAAGGTAAGTAGACACATTAGAGAAGAGCATTTGAATAAAGCAGAGGAATGTTGGACCAAACCCTATCAGTTGCAACATGGCCAAGATGAAGGGCCATTCAATCCTATCATATGCCTTAGCAAAGTCTATTTTAAGAAAAATGGCCTTTTGTTGTGACTATCTTGCCCATTCCATTCCTTTCTAGACAATATTAATATTATCCAAGATGTATATAATCTTAATAAATTTAGTCTGCTCTATTCGAATATTCAAGGGGAGCATATTTTTAACCCTAAGCGCAATGGTTTTGGCTATAATATTGTAAGAGATATTTGGTAATGTATTGGGTTACAAATGTCTTCAATGTCCCCTATTTTTGGGATAAGATTAATTTATCCCTATTGACCAAATGGCCTAGGAAGTTGGTTATGAGCGGTTCTAGATAAACATGGTGCAAATATGGTCCCATAGTATCCTAGAGAGTTTTATAGAATTCACAGGGGAACCCATCATATCCTAGAGCCTTATCATTGGACATGGAGAAGACATATACCTTAAGCTCCTCTTGTGATAGACGACTATCATGGAGGGCTTGCTGGGAAGTAGAAAGACAATAAGGAACCACTTTGAGACATTGTTGAAGGGCTTGGGCTTGAGCCAATGTGGTTTCTTGAGTTTGAAATACCTTATAGTAATAGTGGAAAAAAACTTGAAGAAATTAGGAAGCTCTATAAAATTATGTTGCCCTTCACAAATTCACTTGATTTTTTGGATTGTATTTGTTCCTCAAAGAGATTGAAAAAATTCCATTGAAACCCTATCCTCAATTTTGATCTACTAGAGTTTATATTTGAGCTGGGTGGCATGAGCATCTACTAGCTATTGTTGATTATGAAGCTTGGCCACCTAAAGTTGCAGCATAGTGTAAAAATATTGAGCTTCTATATTTAGTGTGGTGTGCTAGAGCTCCAAGGTGGTAGCCTTTAATGAGTGATAATGAAAGAAGGCTAGTTGGTGCCTAAATAATGAAGGAAGTGAGTGGTTTTTGGAAAATTACCATTGGTAAAAAGTTAAAAAGAGTATTTTACCTTGGGTAAGATTACTTACCTTTTACCTTACCTGGACGGCAGTTGGACGGCAACATCTTTGGGCGGCAAGAGAATTTTATTTTAATTTCTTCTCCCTTAATTTCTCCTATTCCCCCCTTTTCTCTAGTATGGTTATTTTAATGTTTATTTAAACTTTGTAACCTTATGTTAATGGTTAATGCAATATTCACCTTTGTATCAATTGCTCACCTCCCACATTTGGTATCAGAGCCGAGAGCCGAGACCGGCCCGAATCCCGAGGTGGTGGGGCCCGTAGTTCGAGGCGACGGCACGGATCTCGAGGCAGCCCATAGGAGCCGAGGTGGCATGGATCCCGAGGCAGCCCGTAGGACCCGAAGAGGCCCGTAGGAGCAGATCGGCATGATTCTCGAGGTGCTAGAGCAGATCGACATGATTCCCTAGGCGCTGGTGGAGCTGGACGTTGACGAGGCGACACGTTGGAGAAGGCGTCACGTGGCCCGAGGTGATTTGTTGACGAGGCACATGGCCGCTGGAGCACACGTAGCTCGAGGTGGTTCGTTGACGTGGCGACCTATGCACGGCCCGAGGTGGCACGTGGCCCAAGGCGGTTCGTTGACGGGCGACCTTCGCGCGGCATGTGGCAAAAGGTTCTTCACAGCCTACGATTGCCCGTAGGCAATCAAAGCACATAGTGTGCTTTGCTCTTTTTAAAGAGCATAAACATCGCCGCATAGGCGATGTGGGACTATTAAGTCCCAAATAAATCCTTGCTTCGCGTCGAAGCGCGAAGCCAAAAATTGCTTCGCGTTCGACGCGAAAGCAACAAGGAAAGGGAGCCAGCTAATGCTCCCGGATCTGCCCGGTAGCACAGCGGCTACCCTTTGCCTTGACTCCCGCGAGGTCGCACGATCGAACCTCGGCGGGGTCATTCCTTTTTTTGCTTCGCGCTCGAAGCGCCACCAACAAGGACAAGGAGCCAGCTAATGCTCCCGGATCTGCCCGGTAGCACAGCGGCTACCCTTTGCCTTGACGCCCGTGAGGTCGCACGATCGAACCTCGGCGGGGTCAATAGTTTTTTTTTAAAAAGAAAAATTTCTTTAAAAAAAAAAAACTTTAAGGTAATTTAAATTTTTTTTATGATTGACATTTCCTAAGAGGAAATAGCTGTAAAATTTTTAAATTTTTTTTTTTTGAAAGGTTTTTATTTATCATTTAAAGTTGATGATTGACATTTCCTAAGAGGAAATAGTTGTAAAAAAATTTTTACGCTTTAAGAGGTAAAAAAAATTAGAAAAATTTCCTAAGAGGAAATCTTTGTAAAAAGAAAATTTATGGGAAATTTTCTTAAATGATAAGATCGGAAGGATGTTACCAAGCACTTTGTAGTTTGTTCATCGAGAACAAACGCTGAAAGCTTTGATGAGCACGTGAGAACACTAGGCATAAATACAGTCTTTTCACGAGTTGCAAAATGCGGTTATTGCACAACAGAGAAATCCTGATCTAGGATACGAAGCAGATTCAGAAGATAACTCCTTTGGGAGAAGATTTGAACAATCCGACACAATGGAGATTGCTCCACAAGGATCTGAATATACTCATTATTGTAATTCAATTGAAATCCTACAACCTCCTTCTCCTAAAATTATATTGATCAATGACAACGATGAACAAGTCGTTGACAATTTTGTAATTGTTGAATCACAACAACAAGAGTGAGTTGTTTATGATTGTAAATCAAGCAAGGCTTGATAGTTTGTAAAGTCTTTTTGAAATAAGACTATATAAGAAAGGTTTCTTGTTTTAGTAGATAATAATGGGATCAAATAACAATCTACCAATCCCCGAATTCAGTGGGGATAATTATGAAGTCTTGGTCCATCAAAATGAGGACATTACTCATAGGAAAAGGACTATGGGATAGTATTGAAGATGGTTACACTGCTCCAATAGATTGGACTACTTTGAGTGCAACCGACAAGAAGATCTTCAAAGATGCACAGAAAAATAACTCTTTTGCCTTATACCATCTTCAAGCGGCATTAGATCCAAGTATCTTTCCTAGAATTGCATCTTACTTAACTACCACAGATGCATGGAATGCCTTGAAAGAAGGATTCCAAGGAAGTGATAAAGTGAAGCAAGTCAGGCTTCAGACCTTAAAAGAGATTTTGAAAATCTCAGAATGAAGGAAAATGAAAGAGTCGGTGACTACTGTGTACGAGTCAAAGCAGTAGTTGATATGATGCAAACTTTAGGTGATGACACACAAATTGAAACAATTGTGAAGAAAGTGTTGAGAACACTTCTTCCTAAGTGGAATCACATTGCCATCATAATTGAAGAATCAAAAGACCTTTCTACTCTTACATTTGATAGTTTGATTGGATCATTAACATCACATGAAGAGAGACTTCAAGGAGCACCTTCAACAAGCTATGGAGGTGATGACAAAGCCTTCACTTCGAATGAAGCTGCAAGATGAGGACAAGGAAGAGGCCGAGGCTGAGGACAACAACAAAGAGGCAAAGGCCAAAGCAACTCCTATAGAGGAGGCAATCAAAACAGAGGTGGAAATCAAAATAGAGGAGCCAATCAGAACCAAAGCGGCAATGCAGGCCATGGAAATCAAGGACGAGGAAGTAACAAGACTAAAACAACTTGTTTCAATTGTGGGAAACAAGGACACTTCGCTCGTGACTGCTGGTCAAAGACTTCAAAGGATCAAAGCAGTCAATATGGCTCATTCTACGGAGAAGAAGAAGGTCCATCAAATCTTTTTCTCTCTTATGGACAGTCAGATCAAAATCTTAAAGATACATGGATTTTGGATACTTGTTGCTCCAACCACATGAGTGGCAAAGAAAATCTCTTTGCTACATTAGATTCAAATTACAAATCCCATGTTAAGTTAGGGGATAATAAATCTTTGCAAGTTGAAGGCATTGGAGCTATGGAAGTTCCAACAAAAGAAGGCCTTAAAAAAGTGAATGACATATACTATACTCCACGGCTACAACACAATTTGTTAAGTGTTGGCCAAATGATGGAGAAGCATTACAAATTAGTTTTTGATGAAAGAAAATGTACAATCCTTGATAAAAACAATTGTAACCGAGTCATCACGAAGTACCTATGACAAAGAATAGGTTATTCCCTCTAAAATTTGGTGAGCCGAGGGGGAGCTCAACTTGCAAACATTGCTATTACAAATCCAAGTGAATTGTGGCACTTGAGATATGGTCACCTCAATTCCGCTAGCTTGAAAATGTTAACATCACAAGCTATGGTGACAGGACTACCAAAAATTCAAGAACATAAGAAGGTATGCGAAGCATGTGCTTTGGGAAAGCACTCAAGAACGAAGTTTCCAAGAGGCCAAGCGTGGAGAGCAAGCTATCCTCTTCAGCTAGTACATTCGGACATCTGTGGTCCAATGCAAACAAAAAGCCTTGGAAACAATTCTTATTTTCTAACATTCATAGATGATTATTCTAGAATGTGGTTGGATCTATTTTCTGAAACATAAAGATGAAGCATTTTATTGCTTCATAGACTTCAAAAATAATGTAGAAAAGCAATGTGACTACTATGTCAAATGTCTTGATAGAGGAAGAGAGTACTTCTCAAATGAATTTTTAAATTATTGTAAGCAAAATGGGATAAAAAGGCAGTTCACCATTGCCTATACCCCACAGTAGAACGGTGTGGCCGAGAGAAAGAACCGCACCCTTGTTGAAATGGCACGAACAATGCTTCAGACAAAGCATCTAACATACAACTATTGGGCGGATGCAGTGAGAACTAGTGCATATATTCTAAATAGAAGTCCGACTTCTAGTTTAGATGGTATCACTCCTTATGAAGGATGGTACGGTAAGAAACCAAATGTCAAACATTTTCGAGTATTTGGTTCTTTAGCTTATGCACACATTCCTGAGGAGAAGAGAAAGAAGCTTGATCCCAAGAGTCAAGCATGTATTTTTGTAGGGTATTGTGAATCAACCAAAGGGTATAGATTGTACAATCCCAAGACACATAAAATAATTATCTCCAGGGATGTAATTTTTGATGAAGGGGGAGAATGGGGTCATAAAAAATTTGTTGATATTGACTCTAATTCGGAAAGTTCCACATTTGTACAACCCAAGAAAAGTAGTGGAAAAAGTTCCCCTCCACAAAGTCCACATGAGGAATCTTCATCAAGTACATCAAGTGGTACACCAAGTCCAAGAGGGACTTCTTTGTTGGCACCCCCAAACTCTCTGAAATGATTTCATAGATCTGTAAGCGCTCCAAGTCCGATGGATATTGATTGAGTTTCTCAAAGGAAAGAGACAAATAAAGGAAAGCGCATACTACAGAGTCATCCATCTTCTCAAATGTTGGATAGGAATTTCCAACAAAGATACACTAGGAGTCAAGCTAGTGAGATGGACGACATTTTGTCAAGACTTGAAAATCTTCAAATGTCGGGAGATGATGAGTCTCATGAACCAAGGGGTGATGTAGTCAATTATGCTTTGTTGGGCTGCTGCACGACTAGAACCATCTAGCTATGAAAAAGCATGTCCTGAAAGTATATGGCAAGATGCCATGGAAGAGGAAATATCCTCAATTAAAAAGAATGATACTTGGGAGCTTGTGAAGCTTCCCAAGGGAAAAAAATGTGTTGGATGTAAATGGGTCTATAAGACCAAATTCAATGCTGATGGAAGCATTGAAAGGCACAAGGCAAGATTAGTAGCTAAGGGTTTTACTCAGAAATATGGAATAGATTATGAGGAAACCTTTGCTCCGAGTTGCTCGACAAGAAACAATCAAAACTGTTCTTTCCTTGGCAGCCCATAAAGGATGGAACATTCAACACATGGATGTGAAAAGTGCATTTTTAAATGGATACCTGACAGAAGAGGTGTATGTACAACAACCTCAAGGTTTCCAAGAACAAGGAAAAGAGAACCTTGTTTATAAATTGAAAAAAGCACTTTATGGCCTCAAGCAAGCACCACGAGCGTGGTACTCACGAATTGATGACTATTTCAGCAAGTATGGTTTCACAAAAAGCAAGAGTGAACCAACTCTATACTACCTGAAGAATGGAGTAGATATCCTCATAGTTTGTTTATATGTGGATGATCTAATATTTATGGGTAGTAATAATAAAATGAATATGGAGTTCAAAAACTCCATGATGAATCAATTTGAGATGAAGGATCTCGGATTAATGAGATACTTCCTAGGAATGGAAGTACATCAATCAAAGAATGGGATCTTCATATGTCAACAGAAATATGCTCGTGACATGATTCAAAAATTTGCTATGCAACAGTGCAAATCAGTTGCAACACCAACGGGACATGGAATCCAGCTAAGCAAAGATGATGGAGCACCAAAAGTTGACATGACCAATTTCAGAAGCATGGTTGGGAGTTTAATGTTTCTCACCAACACTAGGCCAGATATACAGTATGTTGTTTCTCTAGTATCAAGGTTTATGGCATGCCCATCCGAGCTGCATCTTCAAGCAACCAAACAAATTTTACGATATGTAAAAGGTACATTGGATTTTGGAATCCATTACCACAAGTCTAACTCTGTGAAGTTAGTTGGTTATAGTGACGACGATTGGGGCGATAATATAGATGACAGAAAATCTACATCGGGGAACTGTTTTAGTCTAGGTTCGGGACTAATAACTTGGAGTTCCAAGAAGCAATCTGTTGTAGCATTATCATCTACGGAAGCTGAGTATATAGCCATTACCCATGCTAGTACTCAAATCCTCCGGTTGAGGAAAATCCTTGAAGAGATTGGCGAAAAACAAATTGGTCCAACCAAACTGAATTGTGATAATATTAGTGCCATACGGTTGGCATATAATCTGATCCACCACAAAAGGTCAAAACATTTTGATATGAAGTATCACTTCATAAGAGATATGGTGGAACAACGGATAGTTGAGCTTCAATACTGCAGCACTTTGGATAATCTAGCGAGACATCTTCACCAAAGGCATGGCTAAAGCTCAATTTATAAAGCTGAGAGACTGTATAGTCAGTCCTCTCAACTTTAAGGGGGAGAATGTTGGAAAATTACCATTGGTAAAAGGTTAAAAAGAGTATTTTACCTTGGGTAAGATTACTTACCTTTTACCTTACCTGGACGGCAGCATCTTTGGGCGGCAAGAGAATTTTATTTTAATTTCTTCTCCCTTCCCTTAATTTCTCCTATTCCCCCCTTTTCTCTAGTATGGTTATTTTAATGTTTATTTAAACTTTGTAACCTTATGTTAATGGTTAATGCAATATTCACCTTTGTATCAATTGCTCACCTCCCATAGTGGTGTGCTCCAACACATTATTCCATCAAACAATCCATCCATTGTGTGTTAGTGGGTGGAGCTCTAGGTGCCAGATGTGTTGGACATGAGCAATAGACGATGTATGATTAAGCAGTGATATGTTAAATTAAAACTAACTGCTCAGAGTTGACCCTCCACCTCCCACCCATTTAATGTAAAAGCATATGGGTGATTGGTTGAAGAGTACAACCTTGGATAGTGGTTCAATCGAGAGTGAGAATAGTTGGTAAAGTAAATGCTAGTTGCTTGGATAACATTATCCTATCAAGACTTTTGAGAATTTTTCTAGAACCAACATGCAAGTTGGACCACATATGCCATATGGTGTTGATACAGGAGTGCCCTACATTAGGATCATAAATAACCAATTTATTGAGCATATGAAACCAAGTTACCCATTTTCACATCATCAAACACATCAGGTGCCCACCACTCTTGTTTGTGGCTAGCTCAATCATGTTGAAATCATCGTACATAAGCCACATGGTAGAAAAGAGAAAATATACCATCCATATACATAAATGGATATGCTTAATGACATCATTGGAAGCATAAACATTAACTATACCAAATTCATGGTTATTGAAAAAAAAATCCTCTATAATGCATGACAAGTGGGGTCATACCCATGAAATATTAGGTGGGGCTTCCAATAGGGAGAGAGGAAGGTGGTGATGGCACCTTAGCCTTTCTCATCCTAAATATGAGGGAAATGACTTTTTGACCAATTGACCCAACAAAATGCTATTAGCAAAAACACTAAAATGTTTATCTCCTACAAGCATAAAAAATCAAGTTCAAAAAACTTTTGATGAATTGTGTGTAGAACATATTTGAACTTGGGATATATGAGGCCCCATACATTCCAAGAGATAAATTTCATTGAGAGAGGGAGTATAATGATATATCCTCACCATAAAGGAACTCCAATGCCTTGAAAAAATTAGTGTCCTTAGGGTTAGGTCTGTAACTCCCTACCTAATTATTGGAGAGGTGGAACCTTTTATTTGATAGAAATTATCCTTCCTTCATATCTTTATTTGGGCTATGATAGTAGCATGATATTGTAGGAGACTAGCGAGGGATCTTGCTTTGGTGACCATTTTGGAAATCATATTGTTTGCTTTTGGGGTATGACTTTATGGAGGCTAAGGAGATTCTTTGGCAAACACCTCTGGAATTGATGGACCTCCAATTGGTTGCACCTTCCCCTTATATATTGACTATGAAACTAAGGTAATACCCATATTCATTGATGGTTTGGTGTGTTGATATTTATCTACACTAGTATACATATTTTTATGTCCTTCCATAGTGGTCTAACCATCCTCATTGGATTGAAGGGTTGACATAATGGTTTGCATGGGAGTCGATTTATGATTATTATGATGTATAGGTTGACAATCCTTTATCTTATGGTCAGCTGCATGGCATCTAAAATAGGTATTCAATAGGTTAATATAGACCACTCTTTTCAAGATAATGGAATCCCCAACCTGGATATCCATGGATTCTTTGAGGTCTATAGACAAATCAACCTTGATATATACCATTTTCTATGAGTGGGCATAGAAATACTTAGCTTTTACTAATATGATATGCCCTAAGGCTACCACTATGTAGACCAAGAAGGAACAAAGGAGGAGGAGAAGACTAGGGAACTTGAACTAGACTAAGACATTAGAATATCTCTCTTCTAAAACTAATAAATATTTAGTCCATGTAGAGAAGACCAATAAGGAGCTCCTCATAAACCATGGTCTTTGGTCATAAATAGACTTTGCATGAGCAGAATCTACAAAGAAGAAAAGAAAAACCCCTGTTGGTCGAAAATCTACACCTAACAAAAAGGATATTGCGAGAAGGCTTGCCCACATTGCAAACCTCGACCAACATTGAACGGTTTCTAGGGCCTCAAAGAGATAGGATGGTCAATCTCTGAAGATGGTCAGTTCTTAAAAGATTTCCTAGCTACCTACACTTGGGGGGTGAAAAGGAAAAAATAAAGAGAGAAAACAAGGTCATAGTCTGAACTAACAAGGACGAATTTGGCCACATTAAGACACATACATGGTAAGTAGATGTTATTGTAGAAAACACAAGTATATTACCTAACAGATAAACCAACCTTACTCTTGTATACCCTTTATCACCCTCTGTTGCAAGTGAATTCTAGAACCAATGAATGAAATACAGGAAATCTAGATAGTAGAATTATTGCATGCACATTCAACTAGCTTTAGCAAAAATAAACTTACAAAATTCACACGCACATACACAAGAGTCAATTTGGAGACCAAATAGTGAAATACTTGTATTTTAGAATAACATAAGCTTTACATATGATTTGTAATGGCTAAAGAGTTTCCCTTAGGAATGCCAAGCATTCAAGAATAGATAAACCTTACAATGAATGCTGCATTGAATACAATGGGTGGTGGATGAGACTATCGAGAGATGCCAAAAGGGATGACCCCACTAAAAATCCTTCTAGATCTTCTGCAATATGTAATGGATGGTGGTTTTAGGGAGTATGCTTGTTAATTTACATGAATCTAAACTCCAAATTAGTATGATTCCTCCTAGAAACTCTTGTTAGACAATAAATTTCATCCACCTGCACCTGGAGTATTAATTGCATGAGAGGACAGGTTGATGCTATCCATTTGATTGATGCGTTATTGTGCACTAAGTAGGACACTGACCCTATTTAATGCCAACTCATTTTTGTGTTCCTTCTTAAATGAGGATGCACACTTTTTTGCAGAGGTGCCTTGGATTTGGTGGGAATTCAATAATAGGTGGACCTTTAGGATTTGCCTATTGTGCCAGCGATCCAAAAATCTATCTTCTAGGTTCTATTTTCAATAGGGTGGGATTTTAGGCTTTTGCCATAGTTTTACTTTGGGCATGAATTTGGGGCCTGTCAAAGGATGAAAGATGATAGATGACTGAAATTTCATTGAGATCCAAAATTAGATGATCCTTCACCCTACCACTAGGGTGGAACTTTGGAAGTTGATCCCTATCCGAAGCCATCCTGCTTATCTGCTCATATGCATATAGCTCCTAATTTTCCACCCAACCATAAGGGTGGGGTTTTGAATTCCATTGGTTGGGACTACTGGCCCATTTTTATGCCCACCATCATCCTTGATGATTTCAGGCCTAGTCACTGGAAAAGTGCCACAGATCATCTCATGATAAAAATTATGTCTACCCCTACTGATTATCTGTGGTTGGGTGAAACTTTGGGGATCGCTTAAAACCTGAGCCTGATAGATTCCTCTTCCCTTTTTAATATTGCCCAAAATTACTCCGCCCTCACTGCCACATACATAGCATCATTCACTACATTCACAAAGGTTTATTTTCAATATTTAATGCTTAAGGGCTTGGATCCAAAAACTTCTCTTAACATATTACTCAAACCATCATCTTCGAAAAAAAGAAGCTAGTGGGTAAAGGCATCCAAAATTTTACCCACACATCTAACGGCTCACAGGGGATTTTTGTGGGAATAGGAAACCTAGATGACCTTTCTTCTGAAAAAGCACAACAAATAGGGAAGAATGAGGACATGGATAGAGAGAAAAAATTGGAGAAGAAAGCAGTCAGGGATGGCTACGAGACATAGGATTTAGATAGGCATACCAATGCAAAATAGTATGCAAAAATAGGGCATAATAGGAGATGAGGAGAAAGAAGCAGTCGTAGGAAGAAATGGAAAGTCACTAACGAGAAGAGTTAGCAAAAAAAGCCATAAAAGGAAGACAAAGGAAGGAGTTAGTGAAAATAAAACAAAGAAATGAAAGTGAAGGAGACCCTAGGGATATTCAATGACATGCTCATAGCAAATTGTCTGGTCCATGGGACATCCCCTAAGACAACCTTCCCATCAACATACTCTATGATAGCCTAGGACTACTTCAAGAATAGATAGAATGCAAAATATACTTGTACATCCTATTATAGCTCTTGATTTTTATGCAATCCAGTAAGGAATTCTTTATCTTATCAAGATGCATCATGGGAACCTTAAATTGCATTATTTGACTCATTCTTTGATCGATTGCCAATGTTGCATAGGAGGCAATTTATAGAGTGATTATACTATCCAAACATAATTTTAGTGTCACCCTCAAAATATTTGATATGATGTGGATCCTTGATAATAATATTGCTTTTTAGGTACCTCCATTTGATTTCATGATTTAGATTTTGTATTGGGGTGATTCATGCATGAATCTTGATGTGTTTTCTCTACGGGATCACAAATTTTTGGGAACAATATCCATTGGGTTATGGGGTCACAACAACAAAAAATAAAACCTAAAAAAACAATGAAAAGAAGAAAAGATACAAAATGGGAGAATTGCTTCTTCAAAAGGAGAGACATCACCTATGAAACCATCACACATTTGGCCTTGTAGTTCCTAGTAGTTAACTAGCTAACGGGACCCCAATGGAAATAAACACCTTGTAACCTTAGCTAAAATGATATTGGTTATTGTGTGGCCCTATACTTGTTGCACCCTTTATTTAATTGCTATCTTATTTACACAAAATTACGATGTGATTCACATACCCAAGCCAAGGATCCTTCTACAGCCTATCCGGTGAACTTGGAGTCTTCAAACAAAATGATTCTAAACTTGAGCTGCTCCTCGTATCCAATTTGGCATTTCCAGCTACCATCATTAATTGCTCTAGAGACTCATCCAAGTTTCATGCTTGGTATCAACACCTTCGTATTTTGCCTATGCACTACTTGTATGGATATTGGCCTTGCCACCTTGGTACATGCTCCAATTGGTGAGACTTATAGGAGTGGGTACCAGAATCACACTATGTATGGGTTGGAATACACCATCACCCATACCTCATCCCTCTTGGTAGGAATGATGGTCTCGATCATGATCCAATATTCACGATTTTTCCCACTTGAGTCTTCTTAGTTATGGGGACTTCAACCAAGTTACAACAGATGATTGTACGATACAATCTGGGTGGATTGTCCATGCTACCACCACCTTTCTTGAATTCAACCTAGGCTTACACATGGGTTGTTTGGTGAACTCAACTCCTTGTTGGTTGAGAAGTGATCCTTTTTGAGGAAGCAGTGCTATAGGGGCTGCTTAAAATGCCACTATGGTTGGATTAGATAGGGGTAAGGCATTATGCATATATTTATCTATAAGAGAGGTCTCCTTTTTCTCATTCTTGCAACTACTGAATCCTTGTTGAGATTTACAAACAACAACATTGTTCATCATGGGGAATGAACAATGATCAAAGTATTGATCTTCTTTCCTTTATTATGGTTGGATGTTAGGTTTTTGCACCTTTGATTCCCAACCACTATGCTCTCCCTCTTCTACAACTAAGAGCTTCATTTTCATCCTACTGACCTCATTAGTCAACCAATGGATGTCCATACCCAGCTCTTGTTGTGTCTGTTGTGCGTTATTGTGGGATATGAAGGGGAAACTCCCATCATAACTTGGTTTTTAATAGGCATGAGCCATATAGGATGGGTTGAGGAGATGCAAGGTAGGAGAGGTTGAGGGATTTCCATACAAGGAATATTCCCAACCCAAATTAGCATTCTTTTTGCTTGGAATGCTTCCTTGAAGATTTAAGGAAACCCTTTTTCTCTTAATTGTTGAATGAGGAGGCTAATGTCAGGGTCAAAATATTGTACATAGCATATGTAAGCTTAAGCAGGTGATGGCCTAGCTTCATAGTGTATCCCCCTATATATTATTGTGAAGCAAACATTAAAATCAACCGTGCTTTCATAATGGACCTGCTTTATTAATGTAAGTTGAGTGAGTAGTTGGAAGGGATCTACAAAAGTATCAAATGTGTTGATGAGGGATTCTACTTGGTCTACCCATGTATGAATGCTTACATGCTCCAAATATTTGAACCATAGCGATGCTCTACCTTTGAGAGACAAAGCAAGGAGCCTAAGCATGATACCCTTAGAGGTAATGCTATGGATGGTAGCCAAGGAGACCACATCCTGATAGTGTTTGTATGCAACACTTTCTCCTAATAGTGTTCATATGCAACACATCCTGATAGGGTTTCCTTGGGGATGTTTTGTAGATTCAAGATATTCAAGGGGCCTGCATCATTCCATCAAGGATAACTCTGCTGAGCCATCGTAAGACAAGTATTTCAAATCTTCTAAGATTTTATTTTGCGTTAGAGTTGATAGATGAGCATACTTTCTCTGCCAGTGAGGTCAAGGCTGCTCATCAGACCTTGGGTCCTCCGAGAAAGTAATATTTAATAATAAAGTAAAAAATATAGCTGGTCATGAACCTCGAATAATATTCCAGCAAAATAAAGAAGTTTTGCCTCACTTTAAAAGCAACCAGTTATAAAAATATGGTTCTTTATGTAGCAGAGTTGCTAGGTGAACACATAGATACTGCACAATAGAGTATCACCAGAATTTGTAAGCAAAAAAATAGGTGAGACTTTTGGGTCCCACCGGGCATTCCAAAAATTATTGGGCAAAAATCTACACCTAACAAAAAATATGTTGTGAGAAGGCTTGCATGCCTTATGAACCTTAACCAATATTGAATGGCTGTTGAGGCCTCAGAGAGGTCAAGCGATCGATCTTGGAAGAAGGTTGGTTCCTAAAGGAATTCCTAGCTACCTATACCTAGGGAGGGTGAAAAGGGAAAAGGAAAGAGAGAAAACAAGGCCATAGCTAGAACTAACAAGGGTGGATTTGGCCACATCAAGACACATGCATGGTAAGTAGATGTTGCCATAGAAAATACAAGTAGATTATATAACATATCAACAAACCTTACTATTGTCTACCCTTTATCACCATTTGCTTCAAGAGAATTCCAGAACCAATGAATGAAATGCAAGAAATCCAGATAGTAGAATTATTGCATGCACATTCGACTAGCTTTAGTAGAAATAAACTTACAACATTCACACGCACATATGCAAGAGTCAATTTGGAGATCAAACAGTAAAATACTTGTATTTCATAACAACATAAGATTTACATATAAATTATAATGGCTAAAGAGCCTCCCTTAGGAATTCTAAGTGTTCAAGAATATATAGACTTTACAATGAATGTTGCATTGAATACATCAGGTGACAAATGAGATTATCGAGCAACACTAGCAGGGACAACCCGACTGCAAATCCTTCTAGATCTTCTACAATATACAATGGATGGTGGCTGTTAGGAGTATGCTAGTCATATTACATGAATTTGAACTCCAAATTAGTTTGATTCCTCTTGGCAACTCTTGCCAGACAATAAATTCCATCCACCTACACCTAGGGTATTAATTGCATGAGAAGATAGGTTGAGGCTATCTATTTTATTGATGCATTACCATGTACTGAGTCGAAAATCGAATATTTAATACTAGCCTGTTGTTGTGCACCTTATTAAATGAGGGTGCACACTTTTCTAAAGAGGTGCCTTGGATTTGGTGGGAATTCAATAATGGGTAAAACTTTGGGATCCACCTATTGTTCTAGTGACCTAAAACTTTGCAATCTATGTTCTATTTTCAAAAGGGTAGGCTTTTAGGATTCCAATATAATTTTACTTTGAATGTGAATTTGGGACTTGTCAAAGGATTATGGATGCCCAAAATTCCACTGGGCTCTAAACTTATATGATCCTTCACCCTTCCACTATGGTAGAACTTTGGGAGTTAATCCCTACCCAAAGCCATATTGCTTATCCAACCATATGCATCTGTCTCCCAATTATCTGCCTAATAATAAGGGTGGGGTTTTGAATTCCATTGGTTGGGACTACTAACCCATTTTTCCACTCACCATCATCCTTGACAATTTCAGGCCTAGTCACTAGTGGAGTGTTGTGGATCATCTCATGGTAAAAATTGTGCCTACTCCTACTGATTATCTATGGTTGGGTAAAACTTTAGGAATTACGTTTAACCTGAGCCTGACATATTCCTCCACCCTTTTTAATATTTCCCAAAATTCCTCTGCCCTCGCTACCACCTACTCAGCATCATCCACTACATTCACGAAGGTCTATTTTTAATATTTAATGCTCAAGGGTCTGGCTATAAAAATTTCTCTTAACATATTACTCAAACCATCATATTTGAAAAAAGGAGTTGTTAGCTTTTGATGCAGTGTGCAATGGGAGATAGCAATCACAAGATGCAGAATAATATGAAAGAAAGTAAATATGCGAGATGACTAAAATATGCTATAAATAGAAATGATGGAAATGAATACAATGTAGCTATGGAGGAAATGGACACTCCATGAACAAAGCTATTGGACTACATTGCACCCATCACCAATATATGGTGATCTACACAACACTATGCTACTACCTACGAATATGCTCTGAGCTTCTATATTCTACTTGTTACAATGAGGCCCTTTTTATATAGGAAGATAGGTTCCTTGGCCAACACTCTACCTAGTTGTGCAAGGGACACCTTGCACATATACAACTTGCACATTGACACTTGTGCATTTATTACATTGCATGAAGTAACTAGATAACTTCCCCCTAAAGTAATCTAATGTCCTAAGTATGTACCTAGGAAGGTACATTTACATGACCCAAATGATGTAATATAATCTATTTCTAACACCCCCTTGTATTACATTATTTGGGTATTGAAGACTTTAGTCTTCAATGTGGATCTTCTTCCATTGGATAGTGGAATTTGTATTCTCCTTCATTGCTTACTGTGATTAGGTTCAACAGGTAATTTGTGTCTTCATATGATGCAAAGTAAGCTGTAGCTGAAGGTTCTTCTGCCTTTTGTATGTGTTCAACTGGTTCAGTCTTCATGATGCCATGTTTCTTTCTAGCATGTCTTTTCTTCCTTTTCCTCCTTCTCCTGTGATTCTGCATTGGTGTTGGTGGAATTTTTGCTTCATGACAAGTTAGTCTATCATCACAATAATATTGTTCTTTATTGCTAGCTTGTTTCTTGTGTTGAGTAAGTACAAACACAATTAATGATAGATAAACCATCAGACACTCTTCTGGTGAAAATATAACCAATCTTTGTGAGTTCCACCATGTTGTGAAGAGGATTTCATGAAGATAACCAATCAATGTTGTAAAGTTACCTTCTTTGGCTTCTTTAAGAAACAAGGAGAATTTCTCTTTGTCGCTAGTGGATAGATACTCGTATCCTTATAGAGTATCTATTAAGTTTTGAGAGTAGAATTCTACTTCATGGAATAGTTCTTCATTATTGAAAGCTTTTCTCAAGATTTCATCCATGATAGATCTTTGAAATAGTGATTCTTGCTATTTCTTAGAATTGAATTTGATAGAATCTTAGTAGTCTACCTTATAACTCCCTATATTAGGATATATGATCCCTAATTGAAGTATATAAGCTTGATTTGATAAAACCTTTATTAATCCTTAGGTTTGTAGGCTTCCTTATGTCTCCCTAGTAATAATATGAGAGTATATACACCTAATGGAATTTTAGGTTTTGTAGAAAGCTTATATCTTCCCAATTATATAGAACTTGATAATCTTTGGTAGATGCTATTATTATCAAGTTTTGTAGAATGCCTTATGACTCCCTAGTGATTTTGGAATATGATATAGTGCTCTTGTAAATTGTAGTTCAATTTTTGGTTGATTTTGTAAAGTTTTGTAAATATCAAAAATCAACTTTTCTAACACCTTATTACTCCTATTGAACTAAGCACTTTTCCAATTTTGAAGAGGTTTTAATGTTGGATTTCTTTTGTCCCTTTTTGTGAAATTTTGAGACAAGAATATTATAAATTTCCAACCTTAGAAAATACTTTAATAACCTCTTTTAATATCCCTTTAGGATTTGATTTTAGTGTATCTAATTTCCAATAAATTAATTTGATGTAGTAACCCTTATAACTCCCAAATTTTGGAAAATTAGAACACAATAATATTTGCAAATATTTTAAAATCAATTTCTAGTAGAAACCCTTATTACTCCTAAGTTTAATATTGCAAATATTATATTGATTTGATAAATTATTCCCTTTGATGTATGGCTTTCAATATGGTTAAATTCTTCTAAGTTTAACCTTGATTTATCAACCTTATAACTCCCAAAAATGAAAGCACATTTAAAATAGGGAATAAATATTACCTTGCAATATACGAATACCGCAATAATCGATGCTATTTTTGGATGTGAGATGGCTGCAATATGAGTATCTTTACTTTGACCATTCCCTCCAATGGAAATCTTGGAATCCTCCTTGGATTTAATGCTTCAACTATGGCACCTTTAATCTCTGCCTTTGACCTCCCTTGACCAGAGCATTAAAGGCTCTTCTCCTTGCTTCCATGCTGCAAATTCGGCCCTGTGTGCATAAAATGTAGAGTGTTGAATGAGGATGAGTGAATGCTTGAAAGTCCTTGGTCTTTGGCACCCTTTAAATGGAATGGAATATTGATTTAAGTGCCAAGTGGCACATCCATTTTCTTCTTGAGCGCTTGAGGAATGAAAGATGCTAGATGACACTTGTAGCCTCCTGTAAGTAATGCCTGGGAGTTACATTCTTTAGGTGAGTGCTTGTTCTCTTTGTAGACAAGTGTCTCATACGTTCTCAATGTACCAACCTATTGTTAGTAATGTTTCTTTGACCAAGATGAGCGCTCATGGATGGAATATTAGGGTTTTCTTCCAAGTGACAAGTGTCACTTCCTCCTTGTGCATGGGCCTTTGCTCCTTCAACGTAACCCTTCACTATCCTTATTAGAAAAGCTTGGTCTTTTTATTTTCTTTGTTGTAGATACTTTTGATGGTGCCTTGAGTGAGAAGCAATGCTATGGTGGAGCTTTGGTGGAGCCTTGGTGGAGCTCCAATAATGGTATAGAGTGCTCCTACGTACGTCTTGCTTTGCTTGCTTTCCTTCAACCTGTTATGCTCCTTTTGTAGACCTGAATATAATGCTTCTCCCTTCTTTGCTTTTGTGCCTTGATTGCTTGCAGGTTCGGCTATCCAAGAAGTAGGGAATATAACCCTTCTATGGTGCTCTTTTGCCTTGCTTGGAGTGTGCAAGTATTTAGCTACCATTGGCTGGTTTACCCTACGGATATTGTGCCTTTGAGGCACCTTCAAATCTGCCCTCTTTCCTGTATAAACCAGATTAGGATAGTGCAATACAATGTAACAAATTTATGTATAAAATAACCTTTATTGCACCCTCTTTTGCACTCCTTTTTTCAGGTCTGAATTTCTGGTTTTGTGGCAGAATTTTTGAATGCAATGTAGGGGTTTTGAGGTTGTCTCTTTGATTAGACACCTTCCCATTTTTTCTTGGATACTTTGATGACAAATCCAAGCTTAGATAGAAGTAGATAGAAGCTCCTTATTTGATGCAATTTTTTGCACTTTTCTCCTTGCAACTAACCCTGTAATGCTTTGGATTTGAGACTCACCAAGTCTCAATATTTGAAGCTTCTATTTCTGATTTTGGTTAGTTGTCTTCTTCTCCAAGTTTTGGAGGATTCTAACCTGTTTTTGTGGCTTCACTTGGCCACTATGTGTTGCAGATTTTTGTGCACTAATAGTGTCTTTAGACACTTTGTGCTAATATGATTTTGTGCCTTTCTCAAGAACACAAACACTAAGATTTTTGAGAGTAATATAGTAGTGCAAATGAATCTAATAATATTTCACTTTTAATGCACTAACAATCTCACCTTATCACTCCAATCAACTCTCAAAATAACTTATAAGTGCACTTAATCAATTTACTGCAACTAATCAAGAATAATTTGAAATGAACCTTCAAGAGTTATTCTACAATTTCACTACAATTAATATTGTAGGACTTAGTCTTCTTTTTCTTTTCCAAAGTAGATGATAGGTAGTTGATAGATAGTTGTAATTTTGTAATCTAATCAACTCCAAAGCTAATGTGCAAATGAACCTTAAAAGGAACTTTTCCCTTTTTGCACTTTTGAAGACTGTAATCCAATTTTCCTCTTTTGCAACTTTAATCCAAATAAGGTGCTCTAATGAATCTGATAAGTAATCCAATTAATGAATCTACTTGCACCAATAGTTGCTTACCTTTTTGAAAGCTTTTGTAGAGGATGTAGATCTTGGTGTCTAAGATCACCAAGTTGTTGCCTTGAGTAAGATCTTGCAACTCTTTGTAGGTTATCCTAAACAACTCCTTCTTCACCAAAATATGGTCTCAAACTTTCTTTCACGAGCCTAGGATTTGGTGGCTTGTTCTCCTCTTGTAGTCTCCTCATTTTTGTTGTAGATTTTTAGAAGTCTTTATCTCAGAAAATAATGCCTTCTTGTTGTGAGAGGTAATCTTCAAATCTCTTGGATTTGGTAGGCTTCTCCTATCTTCAAGTCTTCTTGTCAAATTTTGACTTCAAGCAGGATCTTCTTCTCAAGATTCTGAATGTCTTGAGGTCTTCTGAGATTTGGCACTCCTTGCCAAATTCTTCTTCTTCTTTTGGGCTTGTTGTCGGATGGCGATAATTGTCCCAAATATTTCACTATATTCTGTAGTGAATTTCTCCAATGAGTTCTCCTTTGATGATTTCTTTAGTAAGGCTCTCCAAGCCTTTTACTGGATGCTCATTGAGACCTCCCCAAGGTCTTTGATATTGCAGCTTCTTCTGGTCTTCCTTGAGACATTTTCTTCAACCTTCTGCTCCTAGAAGTGTTGGTGGTGAGATCTTCTTCTAGATCTCTAATTCTGCTACTTCTGGATTCAAGCAGGACTCTCCTAGTCCTTCTTCTTCTTCCAAGACTAGAAGTTCTTCAATGAGATCTTCTCCTAATCTCTTTACCTTCAATTTTGCTTTAGGTGCTGGATTGATTCTGAAGAAGATACTCTTCCTAACTTTCTTGTAGGAAGTTTCCCAACTCACTGAATCTCCTTTCCCTACAACAAAGTATTAGTACTAAAATCTTAATCTACTTCTGAATCAGATACTCTCTTCTGGAGTCTTCTTCAGGATCAAGGCTTATGTGGCATTTTTTTAGTATCAAGGCTTCTATGGCCTTTTCTTCTAGATCAAGGCTTCTATGGCATTTTCTTCAAGATCAAGGCTTCTATGGCCTTTTCTTCTAGATCAAGGCTTCTATGGCCTTTTCTTCTTATATGAAGTTCTCAATCTAGCAATGGAGATCTCTAGTCTCCTAACTTCACCATGACTCTTCTCCAGAAGTCTTCTTCCATAGTATTATTTTCTTGCACAAGGAACTAATATTTGCACTATGAAGGCATGCCGACCTTCGGGCAATGAAGTTGAAGTCTCCTAGATTTCTATTGTAGGAGGTGTCCCAATCATCTGAGAATTAATTTTTTGCAACAAAAGAAACTTTGGGTAATAGTTAACAAATTCCAGATATCCTGAATGATCTTCACTAGTTGATTTGTCAATCTAGTGGATTGAATGTTGAGTCCTAGTCTTCACGAGTTTTTCCTACAACTCTATGGAAAGACTCTAGCCAAATGTAATCTCAAATTTTTTGGAACTGAGATTTATTTTAGTCCTCACTTGTGGCTCTTCCTAATTCTACCACCTAGACTCTTCTAAGAGTTTTTGATAGTGGCTGGTCCAGCAATGCGTCAGGTTGACAAAAAACTTAGGCTCAATGATAATGGTGGTTTTCCTATTGATCTACTATGGCTAGATCTACCGTGGCTATGATACCATTATTAGATTTTGATATAGTGTGCAATGGGAGATAGCAATCACAAGATGCAAAATAATATGAAAGAAAGTAAATCTACGAGATGACTGAAATATGCTATAAATAGAAATGATAAAAATGAATACAATGTAGCTATGGAGGAAATGGACACTCCATGAACAAAGCTACTGGACTACATTGCACCCATCACCAATATATGGTGATCTACACAACACTATGCTACTACCTATGAATATGCTTTGAGCTTCTATATTCTACTTGTTACAATGAGGCCCTTTTTATATAGGAAGATAGGTTCCTTGGCCAACACTCTACCTAGTTGTGCAAGGGACACCTTGCACATATACAACTTGCACATTGACACTTGTGCATTTATTACATTGCATGAAGTAACTAGATAAATCTCCCCTAAAGTAATCTAATGTCCTAAGTATGTACCTAGGAAGGTACATTTACATGACCCAAATGATGTAATATAATCTATTTCTAACGGGAGATAGTGGGTAAAGGCATCCAAAATTTTACCTATAAAACCTTGGTAAGGTTTTGAATCAACTTGAGCTTGATTCCATGATGAACCCAAGCCAAGTTTATCGAATCCCACAAAGTCGATTCATTGGGAATGTGCCCCACAAAATACCCATGATAAATGATTCTAGCCATTTACAAGCATTGTCAACATTTTATAGAGGTAAAACTATATTAGGGGATGAGACATTACCTCATGGACCACATTTAGAATGAATTTTCTGGGATGCTTGATGGATGCAAATTTTTCTTGTCTTTTCTCACATAATGCCAATGCTAATGACTAGCCTGCTAGGGTTGGGAGCCACATAAAACTACAAAGGAATGACCAAGAAAAACAAAAAAAAACTCTGAAACAATCAAGAGTGGATTCACATGAGAGTTGTTATATTCAACAAAGAATTATGACTTCCTACCTTAGTGCTAAAAATTGTCACCTTCCTCATCAATCTCGTTGGATGTTGTATGGGGATTCACATCTTTGAAGTAAAAAGCTTTTATTTATGGAAGTAATGATAGGGATAGATATTCAACATAGGGATTATTTGCTTTTTGTATAGGGACTATTTTTCTATATTTGTAATGTCTATTTTTTAATATGGGAAATTGCTAGAATCATATTAAGATAGGTTACATACCCTATCTTGGGATTCTATGTCTATGTTAGTATTTTTCCTATTTTGGACATATGTACATATTTTCAAAGAAACTTTATTGCTTAAATATTAAGTTGGATTGAATACCTATAAACAAAAAGAAAGAAAAATAAAGTATATTAATCAAAATATGATCATAAATATGTCAAAAATTATATACAACGTCCATAAGCTAATGGGACATCATATCTATCTATATATATACATAAATACATGCATGTCTATGTGTGGCCCTCATACTTGGGAGGCTATGCGTAGTACTTGTGATACATCAAGCTACTATTATAACATTCTCAATCTCAATATATTACCTAACTAACATCAATCTAGATCTAGATATCCTTTTGCATGGCAAGACTCTTTCTTTATATGGCTATCTTTCTTATACGATACTTATACCTCTTCTACTTTTCACATATCGACTTCTCCTCCATGTGAGCTACCTTTATCCTCATAAAAATACCAATCCCTAGAGCTTGAAGGAGTTCACATACATAATAGAAAGGAGTGAGTAAATCTACATACCTCCTTACCACTTGAGAAATTATAGTAGATAGTACACTAGTAACAACATTAGTAGGAATCTAAATAATAATATTATAAAGGTCTTGTACAATGAGATATCTCCATATAGTAGTGGTGCCTACTTGAATGTTAAATTATTATTTTTAGTTACATGATATATTCAGTATTTATTTTATATGTGTCAAAGTCAAAATTATAGAAGTAAATGTGAAAATATTCTAATCCTTGACTACTTGGATCATCATGCACATACATAGATTCCATGGTAACTCCATCCATGCAACTATAAGTGTGTTATCATAATCTCTATTTTTCAATCTGAGCATTGGGATAATCATCATTTATTCCACCATCTGTATATAATTACCTTGACTCCTTTACTTGGGGCACCTATATATTCTATGTCTAAATAATTTTATCAATTTTTTCCTTTGTGCTCCATATTTTATTCACTTCATGTATAAATAAGAAACTTATATGAATCTATATATATGTATGTATGTGTACATTCTCATTTTTGCCTTGGTCAATGGACCCTAATAAAATGAGTATAGGCCTTGAGATTCATAATCTTATATTGCTCCTTAGGTTTTCTTTTATTTTTCCAAGTCATTACCTAGGATGGGATACATATTTATTTTCTAAATTTGATACACATTAGATCCACTACAATACCCTTAGGTTAGTCTTCACCTGATAAAAAATCAATTACAATAGACATGATAAATGATAAGACAATCCAAAACTTCCTTACTATCATACCAAAAGGTGCCTATAAAAATGTATTAAAAGACATTACAATGGATAAGAATGTATTAAATAATTCTTATCCTAATCTAACTTATTAAAATATGTGCTACTAATCCATATCATTCCTCCCCACTAAGGAAGCATTGGTCCCCAATGCGTACAAAGGTGGAAGAGAAATATGGAAAGAGCCAGGAGTATCGGGTACAACTAAAAATGTACTCCTGTTACAAAATATAAAGACCAAAATAAATTTTTTTACAGGTCTTTCGAAAACCAAAATCTGGCACTAGTGTTGATTCAGGCTCGAAAAATGCTCTCCAACAACTATAAACACTGTTATACTGATATACGACTGAAATGGGTCTCTCAATTCGGTATAAGTAAGAAACAATTGATGTTGGAAGAAATGCAATAGAATATTCCTCAAACCACCTGTGCAAAATGTGCCAAGCTAGAAATTTACAAGGCTTTAAATTTTGGTTTGAATGCTTGGAGGCATGCATTGATTGATGAGGTAGCGTTGATTAAATTTTTATTTTGAATTTAATGATGGGTCGCTTATGCAATTAAAGGTAGGTATTAATGAAAGTGGGATGCACATTTAATTATTATGCAGAGAAAATATTAAATTAAATAAATAATTTAATGGATCGTGTATGAGGTGCATGCATTAAAATGTGGGCAGTAGGAAATGTTTTATGAAGGGGGTAAATGATGTTAGCACAACAATCAAGGGTGGTGAGAGCCAGATACTGGGACATTGATCATAGAGATATCCACAAGGTAGAGAATGGAATTTTGATGTTGAAGTCAAGGCCAATGGGTAAAATGATAGGATGTAGATCGAGTGACATAGCCATTGATGACTACGATGTGGTTGGACATATATTGCATGGTAGACATGGGTTGATAGATGATGTTAGGATGAGAATTCATCGGCAAGGCAAGGGTGACTATAGAGAGTACAAGAATATAGGATGAACAATCAGATAGTTTTTTAAACATGGTGGCTGAATTATGGGATAACCAACTAATAGAAAGGACGACAAGCAATGGGCGGGAGAGCAAGTAGATCTACATGATAACACATCTACATTATGTGCAATCTAAACCACAAAATGGTAAAAATAAGTACAATGTGGGATAAAATCCATGACGGAGTTTTGAAAACCTGTAAACAGCGCACCGACCAAAAAATCGTGAATCGTCGAGATGCATAATGGGGAAAAAAAAGAATGGAATGTTGAAAAAGTTTTAAAACCTTTGAAATGTTGTTTGGAACACCATATTTTTGTTGTGCACAGAAAAGTATGTTATTGCCACCAAACAATGTCGAATTGTTGCTGGGAGTTGCAGGAAAGGCCAAAAATTGCTTCGAAGTAGTAAAAAGCATGATGGGCATACCAAAAATGGATCATATTGAGGCCGTAGTGATGGGAATATCAAA
The DNA here is from genome assembly GCA_028583015.1 of Wollemia nobilis. Classification (NCBI taxonomy): domain Eukaryota; kingdom Viridiplantae; phylum Streptophyta; class Pinopsida; order Araucariales; family Araucariaceae; genus Wollemia; species Wollemia nobilis. Next base: position 3,751,431 of record JAQPPZ010000229.1, read on the forward strand.
AATATATTGATGTGTCGAAAAACTATGTGAGCACATCAAAATGAAGGAAAACTGTAGAAATAGGTGAATTTTCTTCATTGAGAAAATGTGGGAATGCTTGAAAATATTCGAATCGCCTCGCGACACGCTCATAAATGATAAAATGGTGCTGGAATATTTTGGCTCACTATAATACGCTAAGGAAGAATCTAAAAAATTCAAAGAATTAATGTCAAAATGTGAGGTGGGGCATGCAATGTGAAAGGGCCATTGTAAATACAAGGAGGGATCTGAAACGTGCAGAGTGATGGTGGAAAAGCACTGATTATGTGAATATGAATCAACAGCCAAGCGAATAGTTTGATGTGTAGATGGAGGGCTTTGTGGAAAGTGGAAAACATCATTGAGGAACCAAAAGTAGCTGGAATAGCACGTAACCTTTGAAAATATTATGAAATATCATGCTGAAAGTGTGACGTGCATTTGTAAATTGTCGAAAAAATTGAACACATAGGCATAAAAACTATAGAATACGAGTGGAGAAGTGGTGGTGGCCATGAAGGAGCTCAAGAAGGCAGAAATGAGTGATGGAGTAGCTGCGAATAATGCAAGAAATAATAGAAAATTTCAAGAAAGACAAAAATAGTGTTAGGAGCGGTGATAGACAAAAATGACAATGCGAGCTTGGAGGTACTGAGCGATGAGTTATCTGGAAAGCAATAATTAATGCTAAATGAGCGTGATGCAATAGAAAAATATAGAAAATCACCATAGTAGATGTGTGCGAGCAGTTCATCAAGAGAATAATGAGATATGTGGGTGGATGTGAATAGTGAACAAACTGTATGCAATGGTTGCAAGGGGTTGGCATCCTTCGAAAAGAAGGATCTGCATGTGATATGAACTATCAAGATTTAGCATGGAGCATCAGGTGGAGGCTATGATGGAAATGACCATAATGGCAGAATAGTTTTAGGTTCTAAAAGACACAAAAGAATACGTAAAAATGTCATATCAGACGAAAGACTGCCTAAAAATTGTAGATCGATGGAAAACATTGCAGGGAACACAAAAAATGTTCACTCAATAAAACTTCAATGATGGCCCCCAAATCTCTCAGATATGGTGGTTTTCTCTCCTTTCTCTTGCCAAATTTTGACTTCAAACTAGATCTCTTCCTCAAAGATCTGTCAATCTTGAGGTCTATTCCAAAATACCTTGTGATTTGTCAATCTTCTTACGAAACCTTCTTCTTTGGGCTTGTTGTCAGATGGTGATAATTGTACCAATTCCTTATCTATCTCGACCTTCTCCCTTGGTAGTAATTTATCGAATGAGTTCTTCTAGGAACTACTTTAATGAGGCTCACCAAGCCTCCTTATTTCTTCTTGATACCTCTCCAAGGTTCTCAATCGTGTAGCTTCAAAATATTCAATGAGACCTTCTGTGGCCTCTTCAATCTTCAACTATGGAAAATTTCATACTGAGATCTTCTTATAGGATCTCCTGAATCTACTACTATTGAAATATACAATAGAAATTTTGTTAGTTCTTCTCAATGATCAATCTTCCAATATGGAAGTTCTTCAATAGGGCTTTCAATGGACCTCTTCTTCAATATGATTTTTTTAGTCTTCAATGGAGATCACCAATCTCTAGTCTTCATTAGAACTCTTCTCCTTGAGTCTCTTCAATATTCAATGGGGTCTTATTTCTAGGACTTCCTTCCTATATTTACAATATTCAATGTGGCTACCTTGGCCACTAGATCTTGTTCTCAATATTTCAACTAGGATTATTCAATATGCAAATATCTCAATGGGACCTTTCTCCTTAGAGCTCCAAATATCCAATCCTCATTTTTTTGCAACAAAGAATTAATCCCTACACGAGGAAAGTAACATCGAACTTCATGCAGTAAATATGGAGTTATTATCTATCTATTGTAGGAAGATTCCCAACTTATGAGAGTTAATTTTCTACAAGAAGAAAAACTTAGATGGTAGTAACCCAATATTTTTCTTGAAATCTTCTTTTCTTCTTTAATAAAATAGTAGAAATGGTAGTAAAAATTCCTATGACTTTATAGAAATTAATATTCACTAGTTGGATTGCCAATCTAGTGGATTCAATGCTGAGTTCTAGTCTTCTTAATATTTTGGAACTCTATGGAAAAATACTAGCCAAATATATCATGTGGCTTTCTCTACTTTATATTGTTCTACCTAGAGCTACTTCTATCAAACATCTATTGTGATGATTATTTGCATGCAGTGGTGCACTATGGCTAGTCTAGTTTACAAGTAATCAACAATAGCAATTGTGATTACTTGTGGCTTTCATTTAATACACCATGGATATGATACCACTGTTAGATTTTGGATCCTTAAAGGAAATGCATTCACAAGTATTGAAATAAGCATGCAATATTATAACTATGATAAAGAAAACTTAACATGCATGAAAATATGATAGAAAACATTATACATTGCTCTAGAAATTGTAGCATAGGGGTGTAATATTCTAAGTGGGGAGGTGGTTTACAAGGCTTAGAATGATCAACTTACTATTCCCAATCGATGGACCAAATCATACAATTGTACAGTCCTCACAACTAGCAATGTGTGACAACTAAACAACTTGTACAGAATCCAAATCGTACCATTGTATGATTCTAAATTCTATAGTGATAGATATTTTACAATTTCACACTTAGCCAATCCTTCAAATTTGATTTTGTAAGCTTTCGTACACATTTTTGTAACTAAATAGTTTGATTTTCCAATGCTACCAAACCGGGTAAATTCCCTTCAATCGCATAAACTGCCAAATTGGGTAATTATCTTTTGTACGATTTGTATGAACTCTGGTGTACAATTTGTACAAAATGAAGGTACAACCAAGTACTAAATTTGATATTCTACTAGACAAGTCTCTCAAATAATTTTTTTAAGGGTTTAATATGGCAATTAATCCTAATCCCATCAACATGCAAAGTACTTTATCAAGGTTGAGAGAGTTCAATATCCAAAGGTGATGTCCAAAAATCATACAAAAGTGTTCAATACATATCCCTTGATGTTATCATCATCCCAGATGATTCCTCAGAGCCACACCAGAGCTAGTTTAATCCAATTTCTCCATAGCAAGGCATAAAATAGCCATAACAACCAAAAAGAAGTACATGAAATAGAATTAAACTGGAAAATGTTATTGTTCCATTCGAGGATTGTACAATACGTGAGAGAAACCATAAAATGTGCTCAAGCTATATTATTTTTCAACAATCTATCAACAATAAAAGATATGCAATAACAATTCACAACCAAGAATTAGTAATTTCCCATAACTAGAATAAATCTCGATCATAACCATATTCTAACAAGACTGTAGACACCAAAATAGCACCATTCGATTAAGTGACTACAAACAATAATCGCATGCACATACATAGCTTTCAGGGCAGCCTTTAGAGGTCAAACAGTGGTCTTGACCACTTGCATAGCAGTTCGGAAGGTCGAAAAGTGAACAGAGTCTATGGTCTTCAAACGTCAAAACCTTCAAAGCCTTAAACAAAGTCTTTAAAAGCAAACTTAGCAAAAGGAGGGGAGCCCAGCCTTGGACGTCGTGAAATCGCGCGTCGCGATATCACGACGGTCGCAAAATCGCGCGTCGCGATATCGGGATGGTCGCGATATCACGACGGTCGCGATATCGCGACCGCCGCGATATCGGGACGCGCGATATCGCGACAGACCCCTGCCTTCGCGCCTGCCAGACACGTAAACATATAAAATCATGTAACCACTCAAAATCTGACACGTCATCAGTTAAAGGCAGAGTTAAAGCAAACATTAAAAGTGATTTTAAAAAGCAAATATCCAAAGAAAGCATTCAAAGAAATTTACGACGAGCTTTAATGGAATAACAAGCGGTTTCAAAATATCCGATCCGAGGCCATGCCTCATAACTTCGATCTGTCAGTGCGAGCCATGTCCCATAATGGCCCGATAAGGATCAAATCTGAGCGGCCCTTACGGATTTAGGGTTTTGAACATTAATGTGTTAGAGGCGAAATCCTCTATAAAAACTGGCTCGATACAATGAAAAAAGGATCGCGAAGCATTTTGTTAACACAACGAAGTCTTTGCTCATTTGGATATCCGACTGTATCAATCTAAGTTCACCTTCTTTACATCTAGAATCTCTCACAAATAGAGGTTGGTGGGTGATTCTTAGAAGAGTGAACCGGACTTTCACACCCGACAGTGGATCACTGCATTCCACTAATTCGACGACAACACACGACCTTAGATCTCGAGCCCATTCCTAGTGGATTGGCGTCGAGACTAAGTGTAAACCAGGGGTGGCCCGCTTGGGCAGCCCATGAACGTTTCTAGTTAATGCAATATATGCTGTTCTCTTTCGAAATACATTGCAAAAACTAACAGTATCGAAATAGCTTATTCTAGAATATATCGTGTCATACGTTATATGCTCGAATGCGTCTTGCAATACGTTTTATCGAATATTGTCATGCAACACAATGAAGTGCTAACTTGCAGGCAACAACATTAGAATCAGTTGATTATTTTAATGACTTGTCCATGTCTCATGTATTGTCTTGTCTTCAAGTAGAATAAAAATAACAGTTTACGTTTTACATCCTCGGATATATGCCATTTCGAATGTATATTGTTCTCTATTCTCGGCAAAAGTTGCAGTTTCACGAAGAGTTGTTTTATTCATGCATCTGATCTATCTTCATATGTATGCTAAAGTCAGAAGGTTCTGCCCTCTTGTTACAGGTGCTACTAACGTTCTTCTCATGTTTTTGAATGCAGGGTAAGCGGCTGAACGCAAGATAGGCAACGGCTAACAAGACTCATTAAACATCAAGTGGCGGCAACATTACAGCCCACCCATTTTACATGTGGGCATGCGGAAGGGGATCACTGTTCATCTGTTGTAACGAACGTAACGAAGAGAGACTATTGTAACCGAGTCGGAATTACGTTAATAAAAAGGGTTGTGCTCCTGTTTTTAATTTAATTCTATCCGTGTTATTTCATGCATCAATCTAGTTCTATTTTATTGCATCTCGGTGTTTTATTTCCGAAATCTCATGCTTTCAGTGGCGATCACGGTGGGACCCAGGTCCACAGTTTTTATTTTTGGATTAAGTTACTGATCTAAAAATTGCTTTTTACAGGTACGCTATTCGTCTCACCCAGGGACGATTACGAATCTGCGCATTTTTCAGAGAAAATCAGAGACATCCAGTTAGGCAGAAAAGAGGTAGGGGTTTTTATAGCTTCTGTCAAAATTTCTGTTTTTCGGTCTTCTGTTTTTTTTTTAGTTTGGACGGCTTAAAAATTGTTTTATACTTTATTTAAATAAGGGTAGAAGAATTTTAATTTTTCTTGCTTTATTTAAATAAGGGTAGAAGGATTTTAATTTTTCTTGCTTTATTTAAAGAAAGATAAGAAGAATTTTAATTTTTCTTGCTTTATTTAAAGAAAGATAAGAGGAATTTTTTTAAATTTTCTTGCTTTATTTAAAGAAGGGTAGAGGATTTTTTTTAATTTTTCTTGCTTTAGTCGTAAACTTTTAATTTTCTACTTGCTGTTTTCCAGTTTGTAGTATATGTCTGGCATAGGGAAAGATTTCTTTTTCGGTTGCTTGTTTCAAATTTGCAAAGTAAAATGAATCCCACACACCACGTGGTACTTTAAACCAAGGCGTTGGTCGTAAAACCCCAACCCTTGAGCAAGACCAAAGGTGGATTCCATTATCACTTTGGCTTGAGATATTGCATCCATTACCTCGATCGCGACTGTTGCTAGACGTAAATCCTGACGAAAGCTGACCGAGTGTTGCTGGGGTGATTCCCATGCACGCGAGGATAAGTCTTCTATGGTAGGTGTCATAAACAGAGCGATTCCCCTTCCGTACCGCCTATGTTCCACGTACCATCTGCTCTCACGTACCTATAGTCTCCCTCACGTAAGGGCGGGTATATAGAGAGGTTGGTATATCGGTCCAGAAAATGGTATATTGAAGGGGCGACCATTTATGGGAGTCATATGAGCCAACATTATGCATTTAAACGTTCTTCCAAAATTGCAAACACAAAACGAAACATCAAAATGCACTAAACCAGTTTAGGACACACTATTTAATCCTTAAAAGAGATAATCACGGTTTTGTGTATGTGTGTGTTCATTTTTGCTTAGTGTAAACAAAAAGACAAATCATCATAAACGAGATAAAATCTGCTTAGATAGTAGAGAAGCAACACAATGGTGTACACCCGTAGCCAAGCCCAATCAACGGCGGACGCTGTGGAAGGTGCACAAAGGGAGGGCGCTAGTCGCCTTCGCTTTAACCCCAAGGATTTGGTCATACCACCTTGGCGGCCTGACACACAAGGTAGTCCCCTCCACACCTTAACAGATAAGGACTATGGGGGTACCCCTTCTAGGAGCACTCCTGTTCAGCATAGCACTCAACACACATCCTCCCATGAGGGGTACATCCATAGGAGAGCTCCCTTAGATGCTCGTTATGAGCGGTCACCGTGCGATGAAGCGCTGAGTCAACCTAGGGTTCGATGGGGGGAACCACATGGTTACACTATCCCTCCTTCAACCCCTCCAGTTGTCAGGACTACAAGGACAAATTTAGAGCACAAGGCTCCTCAGGCAGGCCAAGCCAACTCCGTCCGCCAAATCGTGCTCACTTATGAAAGAGAGCATGAGGAAGATTCCTACCTTCCTCAAAAACAATACACATCGCGGGAGCAATACGCCTCTGCACCTGCTAGATATCATGGTCACACTCTGAGGCCAACGCCTCAGATAAATGCCGCCACCCCCATCAGAGAGAGATGGCCTCTAGAGATCTTGGATCACTACGACCAAGATAGATATGTCAGAGAGGCATCTAGGCCTTCTACACATGAGGCGACAAGACCAACTATCTTAGAATCTATCAAACATTTCACACATCGGATGCAACTCACGCAACTTGAGCAAGAACAACAACGGTTAGAGCAATGGTATCTTCTAAATAAAGAACACCTTCAACACCAGGAGGAGGAGTTGTTCCAACACACTATGCAGGAGAGGACTCCAACCCCTCACACACATAAGACAAAACATTATGAGAGGCACAAATCCGAACCTCTTGAGCAAAATAGGGTAGACCACATCGACCCGACAGTCGCGAGAAAAGTCATCCGCCAAGCTCAAATAACGCAGGTTGAACAAGGTCGCCAGGAGTTAGAAAACTTATACATGCGGCGCAAAGCAGATAAGTTGCACTATAAACTACCTGAGAAGGCGCCAACCCCTTGCATCCAAAGAGCACAACGGTATGAGGAGCACAACCCCCGAGGTGCGAGACGAGTCTCTGCGACCTTATCAAGCATCACCCCCAATGCCTCCTAGACATGAGCGGGAGGCTACTCCTATAAACAATGATGAGTGCCTTCCTCGGGGAACCCACTCAGGTTTATGGGCCACCCTTAGAAAGTCACCAAGAAGCCTCTGAGGAATCAGAGCAAAGAGAAGAGCTGGATGAACTGCCCTACCAAGACATGGGGGGTGCTATTCAGCTACCCCTCCATAGGTCCCCAGTTTCTCAACACGAACCAATCAAAGCGGAGGAGCTCAAATCTCCCGATCTATGCAAAGAGCTAGAGCACTTAGAGTTGGTGGAGACCAAGATTTTGGAGCTCCCAAGGCCCAACTTACATGAGGCTCTTTTCGAAGAGGATCAACCTCTAACTGTACTCACTGATGATGCAGTCCTCCATATCTCAGAATCTACAGATCCTGATGAGCTATACACATTGTTCGAAGCTTCTGAGGAATCAGAACAAGAAGAAGAGCGGGATGAACAGCCCCACCAAGACATGGGGGGTGCTATTCAGCTACCCCTCCATGAACCCCAAGTTCCTCAACAAGAACAAACCAAAGAGGAGGAGCTCAAATCCCCTGATACATGCAAAACATTGGAGCACTTAGAGTCGCTAGAGACCAAGATTTTGGAGCTCCCAATGCCCAACTTACATGAGGCTCTTTTCGAAGAGGATCAACCCTTGGTTGTAGGGCTACCTGATGATACAGTCCTCCATATCTCAGAATCTCTAGATTCTGAAGAGCTATACACATTGTTCGAAGGTGAGGATGAAACAGAGATAGCCCACAACAATCACATACGGCAGCATCGACATCCCATAAATATCGATGAAGCATGTCAAATGATAAACATAATACTAGGGCATGAGTGGCGCATAGACCCGACCCACCAGCATCACATGTCGATCCCACTCCTTTGGGAAGGTCGCGAGCAACTTCCACCCAGAGATATCATAGCACCATCGGTGTCGAAGGCGGACCACTGTCCTCCTATCCGTGCATAAGGCCGATCCATTCGTGCCAATTCCTACGAGAGCCAGATCCGGTGCACAAAGATTGTCAAGTCGGGGTACCTCTATTCCCTGAAGAGCAAGTGGATTACACCAAATGCTCCAAAGGTGTTCATAAACCCTTTGGTCAAGCCCAAAAGCTCCAAGGATTATCGCAATCTCTTGGTCACCCCAAAAGCTCCAAGGATTATCGCAATCGCTTGGTCACCCCAAAAGCTCCAAGGATTATCACAATCGCTTGGTCACCCCAAAAGCTCCAAGGATTATCACAATCTCTTGGTCAACCCCAAAAGCTCCAAGGATTATCACAATCGCTTGGTCACCCCAAAAGCTCCAAGGATTCTTGAAATCGCTTGGTCAACCCCAAAGGCTCCAAGGATTATCACAATCGCTTGGTCAATCCCAAAGGCTCCAAGGATTCTTGCAATCGCTTGGTCAACCCCAAAATGCTCCAAGGATTATCACAATCGCTTGGTCAATCCCACAAAGGCTCCAAGGATTCTTGCAATCGCTTGGTCAAACCAAAATGCTCCAAGGATTATCGCAATCGCTTGGTCATCCCAAAAGCTCCAAGGATTATCACAATCGCTTGGTCAACCCAAAAGCTCCAAGGATTATTGCAATCGCTTGGTCAATACCCAAATGCTCCAAGGATTATCACAATCGCTTGGTCAATCCCCAAAGGCTCCAAGGATTATTGCAATCGCTTGGTCAAATCCCAAAGTGCTCCAAGGATTATCGCAATCGCTTGGTCAATCCCAAAACGCTCCAAGGATTTCCACAATCACTTGGTCAAAAATCATGAAAATTCAAAAACAACAAAAATCATCAAAAACAACAAAAATTTGCATCTCATTTCTAGGCATATTCAAATTCATCAAATAGAGAATTCTTCTCGCAATTCATCTTCATATTCACCAAAATCAATCCATCAAAAATACAAAAATATGTAGCTGCATTAAGCATTGCATCCATACATTGCATATTCATGGTCGTACAGGTCAAAGGCACCATAGGCTATCATGGTTCTACTAGTCCATCTTGTTCCACACTGTTCCATTTTACAAAAACAGCAAAAACACCATTCACTTTACCACACTAGAGTCAGTGGTCTCTTAATGTATCAAGAGTTTTTCGTGATTCGGTCATCATTTTGCTCTTTAGCAATGAAATGTATCAAGTCAAACAGATTTTACGAAGGTAGAGTTACACTTGCAATACACCTTGTTACGTAACATCCCAACACAAATTAAAACACATAAAAATTCCCGAGTTGTGTGAACGAAGGATGAAACCTGCACGGTAATCCAGGTTACCATAAGCGAAACGGTTATCTTGCTCATCCCCCTGTGCGAATGACCCCAAGAATGCTTGAGAGTTGGCAAAAGGACAAGCATCCTCCCTACCCAATTCCCTAAGAATCCCAAAGTTGCAAAACGTCAAAAATTTGCAAAATGTCAAAACTTCAAAATTTGACACCCTACAGTGCACATCTCAAAAAGCACAAAGAATAGTGATTATCGTCACTCCATATCCAAATCCCTTGCTCAAGAGAAAAGAAAAATAAATCAAAATAAACAGTGATTATTATCACTATAACGAGCAAGTATCCCAATACAATTGAAGAAAAGAAGGGAGTTGACCTTGAATCCCTGGAACTCTCAACATTCTGACAGGTCATGAGGCAAGCCTCAATACTGGTTTGGTTGATAGCCTATCGGCCACTGGCGGTAAACTTCTCGCATGACGATATATCTATCACATTAACTTGTGTATAGATCAATGTTTGCATGTGGATGAGCTAGCTTATGGTATCCTGGAGAACACCGCAGATTAATCTAACTACATACAACAAAGGAGTTAGTGGAGCTAATTAGGTGATCCTCAATACAGGTTCGGTTGAAAGCCCATCTGGCACTGGCGGTATCCTGACAAATACCACATAAATGAACTCAATTGCACACACGGGGATGTGAAATAACTTGGTCAAAAACAAGTCCGATTCATACCTTGTTCAAAAGTCTTGTAAGATAAAGTACAATCATGGCTAGTGAGTTAAAGCTGTCCGAGTCTCAGAAAACCTTAGCTACATTTCTAAACCAATTGCACTACTTTTCATCCTTGCAATACCATCAAAAAATACAAAAAGAAGAAACACCACATTTGTACATAGCAAAATAATGGAGATCTAAAACAGTCTATGGTGCCATAACCAAATATCACCAAGTCCATACATCCATTTCATTTCTGCATATCACATGCATTTGCATTCCTCATGCATCCATCAAACTAAATCAACATACAACATTGGTAATTATCATACCATATGCATCCATCCATATCAAGTAGCATGCACCCACCAACATCAATCATTGTGCATAAAATCATGACATCTACGTAAAGAAAGAAAATCAAAACAACAAAAACATCACAAAAATGCAACACAAAAAAAGAAGCAATAAGCATTGCCAGACACGAGTGCTCTTGCACTCAACCTCTTGGCATAGAAAATCGATGTCGGGGCTCAAATTCTCATTCTCCTACTTCCCTAAGAAGGCTATCATAGCTGGACCGCTCCACGGGAAGACGGGTTTTTGATGATTTCACCCCATTATGGCATCACCAAAAGGGTTAACACCCACCAAAAATAGGTCCAAATGTCGGGAAATTGCACGTGCTCAAATGGAAAAACATCTAAAGGCACCCTAACCTAAGTCATCTTGGGTCAAGCGACTCGTCGCTTTTCTCACGAAGGTCATTCCCTCATCGATTCGTCGCTTGAGGGGGTAGTCACACTTAGTCACCAATCAACAAGCACACACCCAATCAAGGCAATGACATGCATTCAAAGAATCATTGACAAAGACAATCACGCTCCTGCTTGGGGCAGTAAACAAGCAATCATTAAATTGATCAAATACTTGGCATTCCCGAAGCATGAACACAAGGTTCCCCTGTGGATAAAAGGTTACGCCCTTTGCCTAATCATGACTGATCAATGTCCAAGCTCAAGTCACACCTCACCAAAATAGGTTAACACTTGAAATCAAATTCCTTAGCTCGTCAGAAGCAAGGATTCAAGAATGCATGCCCTTTCCATACTTGGGGCATTAAAAGTTGGTTAGGTTACCAAGAAACCCTAATCATTAGTGCTTTGGTCGTATATTTTTGCTCAGCACTGCGTCACCCGCAGCGCTTCCCAAAAAGGGGCATCTGTAGACACCAAAATAGCACCATTCGATTAAGTGACTACAAACACTGATCGCATGCACATACACAGCTTTCAGGGCAGCCTTTAGAGGTCAAACAGTGGTCTTGACCACTTGCACGACAGTTCGGAAGGTCAAAAAATGAACAGAGTCTATGGTCTTCAAACGTCAAAACCTTCAAAGCCTTAAACAAAGTCTTTAAAAGCAAACTTAGCAAAAGGAGGGGAGCCCAGCCTTGGACGTCGTGAAATCGCACGTCGCGATATCGCGACGGTCGTGATATCGCACGTCGCGATATCGCGACGGTCGTGATATCGCGACGGTCGCGATATCGCGACGCGCGATATCGCGACCATAGCGATATCGCGACCGGTCGCGATATCGCGACGGTCGTGATATCGCGACAGACCCTTGCCTTCGTGCCTGCCAGACACGTAAACAAATAAAAGCATGTAACCACTAAAAAGCCGACACGTCATCAGTTAAAGGCAGAGTTAAAGCAAACATTAAAAATGATTTTAAAAAGCAAATATCCAAAGAAAGCATTCAAAGCAATTTACGGCGAGCTTTAATGGAATAACAAGCGGTTTCAAAATATCCGATCCGAGGCCATGCCTCATAACTTCTAATGTCAGTGCGAGCCATGTCTCATAATGGCCCGATAAGGATCAAATCTGAGCGGCCCTTACGGATTTAGGGTTTAAACATTAATATCTCAGAGGCCGAATCCTCTATAAAACCAGTTCGATACAATGAAAAAAGGACTGCGAAGCATTTTGTTAACACAACGAAGTGCTGCTCATTTGGATATCCGACTGTATCAATCTAAGTTCACCTTCTTTACATCTAGAATCTCTCACAAATAGAGGTTGGTGGGTGATTCTTAGAAGAGTGAACCGGACTTTCACACCCGACAGTGGATCATCGCATTCCACTAATTCGACGACAACACACAGCCTTAGATCTCGAGCCCATTCCTAGTGGATTGGCGTCGAGACTAAGTGTAAACCAGGGGTGGCCCGCTTGGGCAGCCCATGAACGTTTCTAGTTAATGCAATATATGCTGTTCTCTTTCGAAATACATTGCAAAAACTAACAGTATCGAAATAGCTTATTCTAGAATATATCGTGTCATACGTTATATGCTCGAATGCGTCTTGCAATACGTTTTATCGAATATTGTCATGCAACACAATGAAGTGCTAACTTGCAGGCAACAACATTAGAATCGGTTGATTATTTTAATGACTGTCCATGTCTCATGTATTGTGCTTGTCTTCAAGTAGAATAAAAATAACAGATTTACGTTTTACATCCTCGGATATATGCCATTTCGAATGTATACTGTTCTCTCGTTCTCGGCAAAAGTTGCGGTTTCACGAAGAGTTTTTTTATTCATGCATCTGATCTATCTTCATATGTATGCTAAAGTCAGAAGGTTCTGCCCTCTTGTTACAAGTGCTACTAACGTTCTTCTCGTGTTTCTGAATGCAGGGTAAGCGGCTAAACGCAAGATAGGCAACGGCTAACAAGACTCATTAAACATCAAGCGGCGGCAACATTACAGCCCGCCCATTTTACGTGTGGGCATGCGGAAGGGGATCACTGTTCATCTGTTGTAATCGAGAACGTGTAACTGAAGAGAGATACTGTAACTGAGCGGAATTACATTAATAAAAAGGGCTGTGCTTTTGTTTTTAATTTAATTCTATCAATGTTATTTTATGCCTCGATTTAGTTCTGTTTTATTTGCATCTCAGTGTTTTATTTCCGAAATCTCATGCTTTCAAAGACTATCCAAATTTAAAATGGGGTCTTATATAATGTTGCTCAAGCTTTTCCAAAATAGTTATTGAGGCAATTAGTTATTTACAACTTCCCATGCATAACGAAATGCATTAATTAAGACTTTTACTAAGTCTAACACCTTAATAATCAAATAAATGTGCAATTAAAACTTCAAATTACATTTTCCATGCATTTCATTTTATTTCATTGCACCTTGTATGTTTTACCTTCACCTTGTACAGTTTGCCCTTCTAATTGTATGGTTTAATCCTACCTATACGGTTTACAAAACTTATCAAAATTGTCAAATTTGGGTAAATCCTTCTATCACTTCTTCTTTTGGGAGGTGGATTTGCTACCTACATCTACCCTCCCATTTACTTTGGTCGATATCCTCACTGAATCATATTTCTATTTTAGCTATAACTCGTAATCCATGACTAAAACTTTTACATCATCCACTTGGGTTTAAATAATTATGCATTAGTTCTTCAACTTGTCTACGTAGTTCCCAATTTCTACTACTTTCAACCCATGGTTATTAGCTTTCTATTAGATAGTATTTAGGAGTTCCCTCAATTGCTTTTCATTATTAGTGGCACTCTTCTTTAGCTTCTCCTATAGGTGTGCTTCTGCTCAAGCTGCTACTTCTGTTTCTTCATTCTTATCTATAATGATCTGCAAAGGATGATGAATATCTACCTCCAAAGCATGAATAATATCCTCCTTAGCACTCAAATGTGCTTGCTTCTCCAGGACTATCTCATTATATCTTTTGTTGTCCTATGTGAGCTCTTCTACCTTCTTAGCCTAGGTTTCCAGTTGCTCATATTTTTTGGTCAACTATATTTTTAGTTGTTCATCCTTTTCTCTGAGTTGAGCCTCCAAATCCTTAATATTTTCTTCTGCTATCTATGAGACCTATCACTTCTCCTATTCAAGCGAACTAAGTATGGCCTCAAAGTCAGCCTTGGTACTTAGTAGTTCTTATAATTTCTTTATTTTCTCTTATGTTGTAGCCTTACTCTTTTTTAATTCTTCCTCCATTGCAATAATTTTTTTCGAGTGGATTTTGTCTCCTCTTTCTAAGCTTCCTTGAGCTGATATATCTACTCCAATATTATGTTCAACCACTTTATCAAATTTGTCAAGAAGTTCAACTTCCTCAGAGTGATAGCCAATTCTGCAATGACCCTCTTATGCTCAAATTTCACTGTATTCATGGGGTAAATCGGATAATTGGATCTATCTAGGTACAACCTCATATGATGCCTATAATTAGTTATCACTCTCTCTTGAAAGATGTCTCTTCCCAACATCGTTGTTACATCTTACCTAGGTAACTTCCATGGGTGTTGTTCATGAATGTCCACAATTCTCCTTGTGTGCTCCTTATTGCTTACCCATTCTCTTATCTTCTCCAACTCGAGAAACATTTGTTCCTACCACAAATTCAACTCTCCTACACATCCAATACAAAACTAGAATTTGGTGCTAGCTATGGCATTTTCTATCTGAAAGAATAAATGTTCCACCTTATCTTCTACTCCTTGCGCATCCTCCTCAGTTTCAATATTTTTGAACTACGGTACTTCTAGGAGATAACTTGTTTGCAACATCTTTAGTTCCTCATATGTAGTAGTTTGTTCTTCTTTCTATTTCGTGTGGTGGCTAGAGCTTCCCCTAAGCTCTAGTAGTACTCTCTATATTTATATTTTCCCATGGTGGAGTCTGTTCTACTATCTTATCCACATCCACATATTCTTCTATATTTACAATCTCCTACTAATATTATTGTTGCTCTATTGATTTTTGGTCTTCTTTCTATTCAATGAAGCCCACCTGTTGCTCTTTGATCACCTACTCCTCTTCTTGATTCTATTGAGCTTCCATTGTTGTGAATTTTACAACAAAAAGTTATTATTGTTCATGTGATACCTTCATATCTTCATATGAATCACTCTAATTTTTTGATTTGAAATTCCCCCCATCATGAATTTGAAATATGGCTTCTTATTTTCTCTAGACTCTTCCTCTAAGGCTTTTAATCTCACCTCAGCTTTTTATTTTTCCTCCTAAGTAGTGGCTACTACTTCCTATGCTATCTGCCTCACTTCTATATCCTACAATATTTTCTAAGAGTCCAAAATTTCAAATTTGTCATGCTAGAAAATCTATGGGGATTCCACCATCTCCTCTACTTGTCCATTTCCAATATTGCAAATCCAGCTTCTCTGAGTTTGATTGTCCCTCTTCTTACTATTTTTTTTGTATAGTCTCAACTTATTTTTATAGGGTGGGATTATTCACCATTATTTCCTATTGTCTCCTTGTTTTTACTTGTACTGGGTTGGATTGCCTCCCCATAATTTCCTTCCTTTCTTAAACTGATTACTGCTCCTATCACCGTTGTTGAAGTGCTTGTTGTTCTAATTCAGGTTCCAACTTCCTAGGCCTTTTTATTTTGGGGTGTACATCCTCATCCAAGGAAGTATCCTCCTATACTATAGTGGTTTAATACTATTTATTTGTTTGAGACTTCTCTGGAGTCTCTTTCTAACTTGGTACTAACTTTACCCACCTCAAGATGGTTGGTTGTCCTGCCTTAACATCCCTAGGTTTTGTCAAACTTGGAAAGTGGATTCCCTTCTCCATAATAGCATTTAACAACAATCCAATGGCATGGAAAGTCATCCCAAAATTCTTTGACCTCTTTGTCAGTACCTTGTGCATCTTCTTCTCTAAATAGGTACCCCAATCATACCTAATTCCTTTGGTGATACCTTTTACGTACTGATCCAACTAGATTGGTATCTTCATGGCTTATGTATCTCCTAATAGTTGATCCATTACAGTATTCATGGGACATGGTCAATATTTCCCTTTCAATTGGCTCTATTTAATTCCTCGGATCTCTACACCTGAGATCTTTACATCTGTCGATGATTTGAAATTGGTAAGTGAAGTGAGGATGTGATGTGTCTCAATTGAATCAACCAAATTCTTAACTACCTCCATGCCATATGATGGTAATCCAAATATCTCTTTGAATATATCTGTCATAACTTCTACTTTCATCGATCGCTTGCCCATATTGAGATAGGTAGTTCTAGTTGTAGGATTATATGCCTGAACCATCTGCAACAGATAGTTGTAGAAGAAGGTCTTATGTTATGGTGGCACTTGCGCTATTACATCTACACAAGCCTCCTAAAATTATTTCCTCCAAGGGTGGTTCTTGTTTTGTTTGTTACTCCACCACCTCCTATATGTCTCTCCTCCATGCTATATGAATGATATATCTGTTATCCTAACCTAAAATTCCTCAGGTCCGCTACTCATATCCTCATATAAATCTAGAAAATGTACTTCACTCCTCAACTCCCTCCTTGGGATCCTTTCTTGTGCCATATCCTCCTCTCGATATCTTGGTGGTGTCCTCCTTCAATCAACCCTCCTGTACCTCTACCCTCTCCACAACCTGTATCCTCCTCTCCTCAAAGGATGAGTACCATGCCAATAATGGGAATAAAACTATTACCTTTGGTATTGCCACTGATTTGAATCTCTCTTGTGTAGGGATCCTGGTGACCATTCCACCCTATTAGCTACAATTCTTCTTAACTGATATCCAAACTCTTCGGCTGAAATCATTTTCTTGTCATTCCTCTGGTTAGCTTTCTACTCAAAAATCACTAATTCCATAACTAGAAGTGTTCAATAAATCATACAGTCTACTATAAATCATATAGTACACTTTCACACTTGTTCCTTGCCCATATGATCGATAACTCATTGCTTTTTCATGCGATTTTAACTTTTTCTCATTATTTTATGACAACATATTGTTCCACACATGTGAAAATTAAATGCAATAGTTCAAAATCGTACAACTATACCCATAATCGTAAACTATATGATCCAAATCATATAACATGTCTCGTTGTACGATTTTGCATGTACTTTTTCCAATTTTGCTTGTACGATCTCTCACTTATGCTTTTTCATATTTAAATTTGACTTGTGCAGTTTATTACTTAGAGAATTTTTCTATTTTTCTCTCCCTTTGAAGAGGTCGCCATTTCCGGTTTCCAACCCACTTACTTCTTAATTGCGTCCTAAGGGATTTTCAAAATTAAGGCATTTTATTTTTTTTCTTTTTGTTTTGTTTTTCTTTTTTATTTTTATTTTCTCATTTCCTAATCTATTTATACTTACCATTGTGGAAATCACACAGTGACATTCACTTGTACGATCCCATCTAATTCTTCTCTTGGAGGCTCGATCTTAACATTCTGAATGGTTGTGTCATATGGTGCCACTTGCTCTATAGGCCGATTCATGTCTACTTGTGATGTTACCGAGTTCCTTGGCATTCCCATAACATATGTACAATTTGGGATTATACAATTGCAATGTGGAGTATCTTCACCTGGTGTCACTCCCTCTTGTCATATAAGTGATTGATCCCTCAATTGCGTTGTCCTTAATACTCTACTATCATTCGAATTACTTCTCTACCTATCTCCTTAGATCAATTCTTGCTCCAAACTTGGTGATCAGATCCTTTGTTTTCCTTGGTTTCTTTCATCTACAAAATGCACTCTTCCTCTACTAGCAAGGCTTGTACCATGGAAGTGTCTTCCCCATCCTATTTCTCTTGACATCGGGCCTCTCTATGCTAGTGGTGATTCCTCCCTCACTTGAGTAATCCTCTATCACCTACCACTATTCGAGATACTCATTGCATTAGGTATGGTCATCCTAGTGGATAATACCTTGTGGGGTTTGGTAATATCCCTCTCATCCATGGTAAACCTTGTAGATTCCTTGTCCAGTTCAAATAAGCTAAGGGTGTATCTCCCAGCCACCTAGGAGTAGGGTTTAGAAACTTCCTCATCCTATTTCTCCTCTAATTGTAACATCACCTTGTCCTTTATCACTTCATGGTCGAATACCTCCCCTTTATGGCTGAAGCCTTAGGGGTCCTTGTCTATTCCTTCCTCCTATTGCTTAGTTATCAGGAGTTAACTCTAGCAACTCAATGTTGGCTAGTGGAATTCTACTTCTTCTTGTACTTGGTGAAAATTGTTGCAGTGCTCTGATTCTATGATCTGCACGTGCTAAGTGAAATATCCATATTATTTCCTCAAAGCATCTTTGTGGAGATGAAGTTGCCAAGACCTCTATATATGCATCAAAAAAATTTATCTCAGAACTTGAGTCATTCTGATTTCTTCTCTCTGTTTCGCCCAATATGTTGATAAATTCATCAGTCTCTACAATATCCTCACATCTCTTCTTTGTCTTCTCAACTATTGATTGGCTATTATATATGCTTGGGTATGAAGGTTGGTTTGACAGTTCCATGATATCCCTAGTTGTAATTGTGTTGATGTACATGCTGGGGGGTCACGATTCTCTTAGGTATTCTAGGGGTTCCCTAGGAAATCATCATCATCACTACTTTCTATGCTAGGTTCCCTTACTATCCAAGAAATTCCTTCATAACTAGAGTCACTCAAATATTGTCGTGCATTACCCTGTGATTCAGGTGATGTGGTCGCTTCCTCAATGTCTCACCAAAGCATATCTACATCTTCATTTATCATTGGAAGATCACTTGGTGGTACTTGTAAACTTATGCTTGCACCATAATTTATTGTACCACTCCTTAGAGTTATCCCTTCATTCTCCTTAGGTTCCCCTTCTAGCTCCTACATCCTAACTATTCTTTGTTCATCCAACCTTCATATTGTACTAACCAATTCCTGGATGGTTTATTCTCTCAACCTTGTGTTATGGCCCCACAATGTCTGATATTCCTCCTTAATTTGTTGAGTTTGTAGTTGCATTATTTTCTTTAATAGCCCTATTTGAGCCAATGGATTTAGTCCAACCAATTCTTCATCAATGGTATCATTCCTATTCTCCTCTGGAACTTCCATTTCAAACGTGTCCACTCTATCCTCATAACGTACTATTAACTGTATCCTTCTTCTTCCTTCAACTTGTTGGGGTAGTTCTCTCTGCTCCACCTAAGGATAAATCATATTTCTATTTTCTTGGGATGTTTCTTCTTGCCTTACCCTATTTATAGGTAATAATACTATTTCCAGATGTCCTCTTTTTTTTGGAAGAATCCATTCTTCATATTCCTCTTCTACTCATTCGATACCATCTACAAATCTGACATGCACTCACAATATTCCTCTTTCTCTGGGTCAAGGTGCCAAATATTGCTGTTATATGGTTGGTCTTGTATCCTCCTATTCTAAAAATAAATCTATAAATCCCGTGTCAAGCTCTTCCTATGATGGACCTTTCTCTCCTTGAGTCCTCCATTGAGATTCTGCTCATCTTCTTCGTTCGATCTCTTTTGAAGAAATGAATAAGCACTGTACTTTGTAAGGCTTCAAATTTGAGCCATTTACAATGTCGAGTACCTCAGTCCCATTCAAGTTTTACAACTTGAATACTCCATTATTCATTACTTCTACCACTTTATAGGGACCAAGCCATAGAGTCTTCAACTTACCGAGCTTGATTTCCCTCTTTCCATTAAACTTTAGAACCAAGTCGCTCGAACTAAGTTCTAACTTTCTCAAGTGTTTGTCATGCCATTCCTTCCTTAATTTTTGAGTTACCTCAATCTCCCCTTATTCCATGAATCTTCTTTCATCTAACTTGATCAATTTTTTTAGTCGCTCTTCCAAACTTTCTTGATCACCCAAGTGATGCTCTACTGTGACTCTCAAACTTGGTATCAAAAATTCCACTAGCACCACTGCATTCTATCCATACATCAATTGGAAAGGTGTATGCTCTATTTTTGGTTTAAAATTTTTTCTATATGCCCACAAAATAGATGGTAGCATTTCCTCCCAATTTGCTCCTTCTATTCCACAGGTTTTATACAAAGTAGATACTAGGACTTTGTTTGTTGCTTCCACCTGTCCATTTGCTCTGGGGTAATATGGACTAGACAATGAGTGCAAAATCCTAAATTCTGCTATCAACATATTAATGATTTCATTGACAAAGTGTCCTCCTCGATCACTCGTGATCTGTAGCAGAATATCAAATCTTGTGATTACATTCTCATACAAGAATTTTGCTATACTTTTGGCTGAGTTTTCAGGTAATGCTCTTGCTTCCATCCACTTTGGTAAGTACTCTATTGCTACTATGATGTATCTATACTTACATCTACGATATATCTTCAACGGTTCGATGAAGTCTAGTTCCCACCTTTCAAATAGTTCTTGGGGTTGTGATGGATGCAATTGGTATGAAACTAAATGGTGCGGGAAGCAGGATCATTTTTTATATTGAATCGCTTTTTGATTGTAAGGTAGAAAACCCACAATAGACTTAATTATATATTTGTTCGATGATGCATTATTATCATATGTGGATTGCATTTAAATACCTAGTCTAATAGTTGTAAGAGTGAAGGGTTGTGACCCTAAAATATAATGAATAAATAGTATAAGTAATTAGGACATGTTAGGAGGGTCCTAACATGCCACCCCATTAAAGGAGCTTTGTCCTCAAAGCTGGAAATTTGGAAATTGCTGCTGGATATATTGAAAATTTTCCCACGTTGCGTCTTCTAAAGTTACACCTTTCCAATGGATTAAAACTTTCGTGATATTGCGAGTACAAAGGTGATGAGAGTGACGATCCAAGATAGCTTTTGGCTCGACTAGAAGTACTCCATCATCAGAGAATTCAGGGAGAGTGGGTTGTGTCATGATATGGGCTCCCATTGTGAGCTTAAGGTGAGATACATGAAACACGAGGTGAAATTTGAAAGAGGGAGGAAGCTCTAGTTTGTAAGCAATGGCCCCAATACATTGGAGAACTTTATACAACCCATAAAATTTGGGTGCTAACTTTTGAGAACCTTTTTGTTTAAGAGAGGATTGACGGTAAGGTTGGAGACGTAAGAAAACCATATCACCCTTGTGGAAACTACGTTCGCTTCTATGTTGATCGGCTTGTTGCTTCATGCGATGCTGGGTGGTGTGTAGGTTCTCTTTTAGGATCCGTAGTATGTCATATCTATTAGCAAGTTCCGTTTCCACTGCATGGACTTTTGTAGTCCCTGGAATATAGGAAGTGAGGGATGGTGGTGTTTGACCATATAGTGCTTCATAAGGAGTCATTTTGATGGACGTATGGTATGAAGTGTTATACCACCATTCCGCTAGTGAAAGCCACTTTAACCAATGGAGTGGTTGAGTAGAAATAAAACATCGAAGGTATGTTTCCAAGCATTTATTTACAACTTCTGTTTGGCCATCGATTTGAGGATGGTAAGCGGAGCTCATACGAAGTTGAGTACCTTGTAATTTGAATAATTCCTTCCAAAAGGTGCTAGTGAAAGTTGGGTCACGGTCACTAACAATTGTGGAGGGCATACCATGTAATTTAAAGATGTTATCTAGGAAGATGTGGGCTATAGTGTTAGTGGTATAAGGATGAGCCACGAAACAAAAATGGGCATATTTAGATAAATTATCAACGACTACAAAAATGGTTGTTTTTCCTCCCGATTTTGGTAATCCTTCAATAAAGTCCATATAAATATCTGCCCATGTTTTTGTGGGTATATGAAGAGGTTGAAGTAATCCTGGAATAGCGAGGGTCTCCCCCTTTTGTCTTTGGCAAAATTCACATTCTTTTACAAAGTTTTTGATGTAATTTTTCATTCCTACCCAATAGAAGGAGGTAGTGGCTCTTTTATAGGTTTTTAAGAACCCTGAGTGGCCTACAGTGGGTGAGGTATGTAACTCATGAAGAATTTTTTCATGATAAGTTGAATTGGGGGTGAGGACCATCCTCCCTTTGTATCTTAATATATTGTCCTTCCAAGTGTATGGAGTTTTGCTACTAGGATTATGTTGAAGTTGTTGAATTAAGGCGTGGATAGTAGGATCATTTATACATTCTTCATGCACCTCATCTACCCATTTAGGAATAAGGGAGGAAAGAGCATGGACTTGAGGCATATCTTCAAATTTTCTAGAAAGTGCATCGGTTGCCATGTTGTCCTTTCCCTTTTTATATGTAATTTCATAATCATAGCCAAGAAGTTTAGTAACCCATTTTTGTTGTTCCGAGGTATTAGTCCTTTGTTCCAAAAAATACTTCAAGCCATGATGGTTAGTTTGTATAATGAAATGTTGGCCAATAAGGTAAGGCCTCCAATGTTGAATAACATGGACAATCGCCAACATCTCTTTTTCATACGTAGAGTGAGCTAAATTCTTAGGATAAAATTCTTTGCTTATAAAAGCTAGAGGCCTTTCATCCTGCATGAGTATGACTCCCATTCCTATTCCTGAAGCGTCAAATGGTTTAGAAAAGCTGGGCATGGCTAGAACAAGGATGGTACACATTGTAGTTTTCAAGGTGATAAAGGCCTCATCCGCTTTAGACGACCATTTGAAAGCATTTTTCTTAAGTAATGCTGTTAGAGGAGCAACGATTTTACCATAATTTTGGACAAATTTTCTATAATATCCCGTTAGTCCAAGAAACCCACGTAGAGATTTTAAGGTTTTTGGAATAGGCCAATTTTTCACCTCCTCGATTTTGGAAGGATCTACCATAACTCCTTCCTTTGAGACAATATGCCCTAAGTATTCAATTTCTTGTTTTCCAAAGGAACACTTTGATATTTTTGCATAAAATTGATTTTCCTCCAAGATTTGGAACGCTTGTCTAACATGGTCCAAATGTTCTCCCCATGTTTTGCTATAAATCAAACTATCATCAAAGAAAACTAATATAAATTTATGAAGAAAAGGGTGAAATAACTTATTCATTAGACTTTGAAAGGTAGAAGGAGCGTTGGTTAGGCCAAATGGCATCACCAAGAATTCATAGTGCCCTTCATGAGTGTGAAAGGTCGTCTTAGGAATATCCTTTTCATTGACTCGTATTTGGTGGTAGCCCGACCGTAAGTCTAACTTGGAAAAATAAGCTACCCCATGGAGTTCATATAATAGCTCGTCTATGACCAGAATAGGAAATTTATCTTTGATGGTCATTTTATTAAGCGCTCAAAAATCGATACATAAACGCCATGAGCCATCCTTTTTTCTAACTAAAATAATTGGAGATGAGTAAGGGATTTTGCTAGGTCTAATGACTCCTGCCTTAAGAAGCTCTTGTACTAAATTCTCTATTTCGGTATTTTGGAGGTATGGATAACGATAAGGTCTAATATTAGGAGGATGATGCCCTGGAAATAGTGGAATAGTGTGATCGTGACTTCGTTGTGGAGGTAGTCCTTTTGGTTCATTGAATACTGCCTTATGGTGTTCTAAAATCTTTTGTAACTCTGGTATCTCATATTCTTTGTGACTAGGTTGAATTGAAAATAATTGGGCGACCATTCCTTTGTTTCCTCTTCGGATAATTTTCTCCATTCTATGCGAGATGATGATTTGGGAAGGTCTTGATTTCAGGCCTTAGATAATATAGGTTTGGTTCTTTGCTATGAATTTCATCCATAGTTCATCAAATTACCATTGGACTACGCCCAAGGTTCGTAACCATTGTACGCCTAGTACAATGTCGCACCCACATAGGGGTAGGACGTGCATGTTGCCTTTCATGTTATAAACCCCCATAGTTAGTTTTATATTTCTGCATTTTCCTTTGCATGCAATTTTTTTGCCGTTTCCAATCATCACTTCGAAGTTATTGCAAGGGTATATAAAACAATTTGCTTGTTTAGCCACATTTGGATCGATAAAATTGTGCGTGCTACCAGAATCTAGGAGCACGATAAGGTTTTGTTTCTTAAAATACCCTTTAACTCGCATTATTTAAGGGGAAAAAAATCCGGCAAGGGTGTTGAAGGAAACCTTTGGTGCATTTTCTTCGTCACTTTCAAGTGTGTTGGATAATACCTCTACTTCGAGTTCAGGTTCCTCTTCAGTAGAATTCCCTTCCTATGTGGCATCTAGAATATATAATTTCCATGAGGCACATTTATGATTTCTGTCAAATTTCTCATCGCAATGGTAGCAAAGACCCTTAGCTTGTCTTTCCTTCATTTCCTCGAAACTCAAACGCTTAATTGGTAGAGCGGGGTTAATTTTGGGGGTTGTGTAGGAGTTTTGGGTTCGTCCATTTTGCATTGGTTTGGGGTTGGTATAAGTGTTTGATGGTTTCCCCCAAGTTGGTTTTGTGAACCGATTTCGTGCCTTAATTTTGTCTTCCGCTAATTTTGCCAAGCCGATGGTCTCTAACATGTTTGTAGGGTTATACATTTACACCTCTATTCAAATTTCTTTTAATATGCTGACAAAACATTCTTGAAAGAAGGTAGCGTCTAATCCGGATGTTTGATTAGCTAGCCTTTCAAATTTTGCTCGCTTACCGAAGTGGTTTGACATAATTTAGTGAGGGCCCCTGTAAAGCTTTGAAACTTGCTAGGACCAAATCACACTAATAGATTCTGTGTAAATATTGACCACGTCGGAGTGTCATTAGTTTTCTTGAACCATTGGTACCATTGGATGGCATCGTTTTCCAAGTGGAAGGAGGTGATATGCACTTTTTGCATTTTTGGAATTTTATTTAGTGAGAAATATTGATCTGCTCGGTAGATCCAGTTTGTAGGGTCTCCTCCTTCAAATTTTGGGAAGTCTAATTTGGTTGTTCAAGGTAGAATGGAATTTTGTGGACCTCCTAATATTGCTCGGTTTGATGACCTGTGGTTGGGTGAATTTGCATGTGTTGTTGCCTGATTTTGACTGATGGCATCAAGTTTAACATCCATTGCAAATATTTTCTCGAAGAGTTCTCTTGTTGTACGGGTATTCTCCTCTCTTTCCTGTTGAACTTCTTCAACGAGCCTTTTGTGTTTCTCATGAATGGAATCCAGTGATCATCGTCCTTCAGCCATTGCGGTTGGTGTAGGTAACGATCAATATGACTTGGTATAGGTGAGCAAAAAATAAAAAATAAAAAATTAATTTTAATTTTTTTCCTTTGCGTTTAGGACATTGAAAACCTTGATGCTGCGTTGAATATTTTATCTTTTTCAACTTATTTCATATCTTAGGAGAAGGTTTAATTTTTTGTGAGGATTTTGACACAGATCTGTGAAGGGTGAATGCTGTTTGCATCCTCGCGAATGTGGAATGGATAAATTTTTTAATGGTGAATTTGCTCCTTGATCTAGCTCTGATCTAGATGGTATGAAACTAAATGGTGCGGGAAGTAGGATCATTTTTTATATTGAATCACTTTTTGATTGTAAGGTAGAAAACCCACAATAGACTTAATTTATATATTTGTTCGATGATGCCTTATTATCATATGTGGATTGCATTTAAATACCTAGTCTAATAGTTGTAAGAGTGAAGGGTTGTGACCCTAGAATATAATGAATAAATAATATAAGTAATTAGGACATGTTAGGAGGGTCCTAACAACAATGGCATAAAGTTCCTCTTCACTAGATTTCTTTCCCTTTAATAAGTGTCAAATGATTTCACATACTCTTTCACATCATTATACAGTGTGGGTCACCATAATCCAGCTAGTAATATTTTCCTTGTGATCACATCCGGTATCATATTCCCTCTTGCTAATCCTTCATGACATTATTTCAACACCACTTTGAATTCTTATTCTATAACACATCTTCGTAAGATACCATCACTTCCTATTTTGTACAGAAATCCTACTATCAATTGGAAGGATGCTGACTTCATAGTCACTTTTTTTTTCTTGGTTGCCATCATTTCTTGTGGCAACTCTCCTGTGGAAAGGTACTGGCCAATAAACTTGTACCATGATGGAAAAAAATTGATGGCAAATAGCTGTGCATCAAGGAATTCATCTAGAACCACTATTCCTATAGGCTCTCCTAATCGTATCTGAGATAGCTGTTCTACAATCACATGCTTCTTACCAGGTCTCACTACAACTTGGAATACAAACTCCTATAGGGTGACGAGACACCTACTGACCCATACTTGTATCATTGGTTTGTTTATCAAGTAAAATAGGGCTTGGTAATCTACATAAAAAGCAAAGGAATATACCAGTAGGTAATGCCTAAACTTTTGGACTTTATATATCATACACAAAGCTTCTCTTTCTATTATACTATAATTTCTCTCCACCCTTGAAAATAGGTGACTAGCAAAGAAAATAGGCTGATCCAGCCTAAACTGTCCTTTTTGTGCCAAAGCACATCTGATAGAAAAATTTGAAGCATCAATATGGATATGGAATTCCTTATCATAGTTTGGGAACACCAAAATTGGGCTACTCAAAAGCTTGGCCTTCAATTCCTCAAAGGCTCCTTGGTGCTCCTCTGTCCATTTGAAATGAACATTCTTCTTTGTCAATGAATCCAATGGATAAGATACATGTGCATAGTTCCTGATAAACCTTCGATAATATCCCATTGATCCAAGGAAAGTTTTAAGTGAAATAACATCATATGGTTCTTCCATGTGCACCATCACACATATTTTATCAGGATCTATTTTTAATCCTTTAATGCACACTATTTATCCTAACAATTTTCCATACAGTACCATTAGGTAACACTTCCTAGGGTTTAATGATATCTATGCATTTATAAACCTACTCATAAATTCACTGAGGGTAGGGAGATGCTCCTTGATCTTCCCATAAATGGACCAATCATCCAAAAATACTTTGAAGTTACTTGCTGCCAACTGATCAAATATATACAATATGATGCGCTAAAATGTAGCTGGGGCATTACAGAGCCCAAATGGCATTTGATTGTATGCATAGATGCCATTATCCATAGTAAATGTGGTCTTCAACTTATCTTCCTCAAATATACTTATTTGATTTTAATCCGAATAGATCCATCCAAAAATTAATAGATCTCATGTCCTGCAACTTCTTCTAGGATAGAATCTATGAAGGGAATAGGGAAGGGATCCTTAATAGTTACTGCATTTAGACTCCTAATGTCCACACATATTCTAATTTTATCCACTTCCTTATTCAAGGTAACCACTATAGGTGATACCCACTCACTAGTCGTAACCCTGAAGATAATTCCTGCCTCCAACATATTCTCTGTCTTTGCGTTCACTAATGCAACATATTTTAGATTCATTCTATATGGTCTCCTCCTTATAGGTTGTGCTCCGAGAATTAGTGTAATCTTATGGAAACATAACTCAGGTGGTACTCCCTTCAAATATTTGTATGTTGAAGCAAACACATCCTTATATTCCAAGAATATCTTAAAATTTATCGCTTTCAGTATAGGGTTCCAATCATCACCATAGTGAATCATCCTAAGTTCATCATCCATCCCTAGATTGATGTACACTATCCGAGGTCCTTCATATTTGATATTCTTTGGCTCACTTTTTGGTTTCTCTACATTCTTTGGGTGTATTGATATTGCATCAATTTTTGCATCTCCTACTGTATACTCTGCAAAATTATTTGGAAATATCCATTTCTCTTTCACCTCCTTCTTAGGTTCCTAGATGACTTTGGTTTCGTCTTATTTTTATTTGATATCCTCTGAGTAAATACAAAGGCATTTGGGATGAAAAATTTGTACTCCTCCATTTGCCAATGAAGAAGCTCGCTATCAGATCTAAATTCATCTTCACTACATTCATCTAGGTACAAAATTCCTTCTCCATCTGGTTCATATCCTTCATCACCTAAGGAATTTTTTGATTCATCGATCGTAGCTACATCCTCATTGAATTTTTGATTAGTTATATTAATCATATATTTGTGTTGTCCTTTCTTGAAAGTGATCTAATTCTTTCTCCAGTTGTGATTAACTTTGGCTACTCGTAGCGATCCTCTCCCCAAGAGAGCGTTGTATGCATGCTTTTGCATAGTAATCACAATGAAATCCAAGATAAACTCTTGGTTAGCTATCACCACTTGTTGTTCTATCAAGACTCCCTTTGTCTCGATACCGTATTGGTCAGTACCATATAATCAGAAACTCGATACCCAAAGATATGGATCACCCAATTTTAGCCAAGTCCTTTCAAGTAGCACATTGTGATGGATCCTCCGTCCATAATAACTTGTGTCAATTTGTGCCCTAGGATCTCCATATGCACTAAGGTAGGTTTCTTTCCCATATCAATCATAAATATAGTTCGATCCATGAATTGGTCTTTCTATTTATTTTCTTGAATTGGTTTGCTTTGTACTTATATCGCCTTATGTGGTTGTATCTCTTCCACCATCGCTTTCTGTAATGATGTAATAGATTCAAATAGTTTAACCACTTTGATCTGTACTATGGTGTTTAAAACCTGTACTTCCAGACTCTGCACAATTGCCTTCTCCTTTGATGGCTTTTTTAGTTCATTTTCTTCAGTTTAACTTCACTTGTTTAGCTTTTAGTGCTTCATATTATAGTATTTTATTTGCTACTTGCTACCAATGCTTTTCCTTTGCTAGCTCTGGATACTTATCCTTTTTAGCTTGATTCCTTGTCATGGCTAAAAATTCCCAGGTTTCCTCCTTAACTTGAGAAACCTTAATATCTAAGTAATTTACATTCTACGGGTTACTTGAAATCACTTACCTCCTTGTGGACCACACCACCTACACATGTGTTTAGAATTTGCTTGTGACGTTTCCTATCTCTGAGGTGAAGGATAGTTTTTCATGAAATGTCCCCATTCTTGGCAATTGCAAAACTGTATGATCGGTCTTCCTTCTGAGTCATATTGCACATGGCTCTATCCTCCTTGCTAATTTGCCCTGGTTTGGCATTCCACCTCTTTAGATATTTTTGTAATCACCACTTGTTGATTGTTACCCGCTTCCTAGGGTCTTTGATTTCTATTATTGCTCTTGGATTTTTAGGACCTGTGGACGTACTCTTGTGTTATATGGACATAGTATCACCTCATGTCCCATCATATTATAGATATGACAATAGTCATTTAGTGGATACTTTACATTTGTATGCCCATTTGTCTTGCATTCTGTGAACCAAATGTCATTCATGTCAGTCTTTCTTCTTTGTTATTTCATAATATTGTTGAACTCTTAATGAAATGATGTTACTGTCCTCTGTATAGTGTCCTCTTCTCCACTATCTGAATAATGGGACTTAGGATAGATAAAATTCCTATGTATGTCTATTTTGATTCACTCTCAAAATTATTTTCATACTTTACAACTTCCTCATACGTTTTTGATGGTACTGCCTTCATATTTTTCTTGTATTTTGGTAGTAATCCATCTACAAACCATCACTTCACCAATATATATTCCAAAGGTATTTGTATCTTATCTACTAACTACTTTAGTATGTGGTTGTATGATTTTACATATTCGTCCAACTTTTACTTAGTCATACATAATTCAGTAATAATGTCTCCATCATCCTTCAAAGGGCAAAATTCCTCAATGAATTTCTCCTTCACTTGATTCCAATTTTGAAAATTTATTGTATTTTCCCTCTTTAGGTACCAATATATTGCCAATCCTCACAAGGTAGCAGGAAATAAAGTTATCCAGTCATCTAGCTGGTCTACACCATTTTCCATCCAAATGATTATACAAGCCTTGATATGTCTTGTGGGGTCTTCCTTACCCTCACTTGTAAAAGGTGGACATCTTTGTTTGGCTACCATATTAGCCATATTTAGAGAATTGTCCTCATCACTTGAGGTCTCCTGTGGAATATCTATTTGATTCCTCCTTGGGGGTGTTTTACTATAGTCATAGTCAAAATTTTTTATCCAAGGTATCTTATTTTGTCCCACCAATTTTTTACCAAACTCATGTGCGTCTTCACTCCGTGACATCCTTCGCTGATGTGAGGGAGATGGTCTTGGTCCTTCCTCCTAAGACATCACACCCTATTGCTCTGGTGCCTAACTCCCATCCTATGCACTCTCTTGCAACCATTATTTTGCTTTCTCAGGTGTCACCATCCAATCTCCTTCCTCATGCATTACTTATTTTTCAACTCATGCCTCTATGCTAGGTGGTTCTATTACCTCATCTTTTGTCTCTATCAGTAGTGTTTCAAAATATCCTTCTTCAGATGTCAAAACTTGCTCTATTTTTGGTTCATGTGTACTATGGTAAAAGTTACTTGCGTTATCTATTAGATAAATCCTTGTGCTCCTTCTTACTGGAATGTTATCTCATACTTCCTGTCTTCTACACCTTTGCACACTGGTTTCTATCATTCACCTCCATATTTGTAGTAACTTTACTTGTCAATTTGACCCATTTTAACAAAAATGCCAGATTCAATAAGGCAAAGAAACCAAATTTAGCACAAGGATGTATTATTCCTAATGGTGAGGTGTTTTAAAAGTCTTAGAATGATCAACTTACTATTCCCAATCGATGGACCAAATCATACAATCGTACAGTCCTCACAACTAGCAATGTGTGATAACTAAACGACTTGTACGGACTCCAAATCGTACCACCATACGATCCCAAATAATACAATGATAGATATTATATGATTTCACACTTAGACAATACTTCATATTTGGTTTTGCAAGATGTCAAAAATTTTTGTAGCTAAACAGTTTGATTTACCAATGCTGCCAAATCGGGTAAATTCCCTTTAATCGCATAAACTGCCAAATCAGATAATTATCTTATGTACAATTTGTATGAACTTTGGTGTAAAAATTGTACAAAAAAAAGGTATAGCCAAGTGATAAATTAGATATTCTACTGGACCAATCTATATCATATAATTTTTGTAAGGGTTTAATATGGAAATTAATCCTAATCCCATCAACATGCAAAGTACTTTATCAGGGTTGAGAGAGTTCAATATCCCAAGGTGACATCCAAAAATCATACAATAGTGTTCAATATGTATCCCTTGATATCATAATCATCCTAGATCATTCCTTAGAGCCACACTAGTGCTGGTTTAATCCAATTCCTCCATAGCAATGCATAAAATAGCCATAACAACAAAAAAGAAGTACATGCAATAGAATTAAACTAGAAAATGCTATTTTTCCATTCCAGGATCGTAAAATACATAAGAGAAACCATAAAATGTGCTCAATATTTATTATTGTTCAACAATGTCTATAAAAAATCAGAGATATGCAATAAAAATTCACAACCAAGACTCATAGTAATTCCCCATAACTAGAATAACACTAGATCATAACCATAATCTAACCAGACTATCAAAATTGAAAATGGGATCTTATATAACGTTGCCCAGGTCATTCCAAAGTAGTTCCTATGTTAGAGTTACTATGCTACAATAATTATTACCTCATTTGGTAATTTGTAAGATTCACCTAGGTAGATTTTATTTACCTCATGGTAAAAAGTAGTTTGTTACTTTTTACTATTAGTATTTACCATTAGGTTATTACCTTTTAACCTAGTAGATATTATTTCTAATATCTACCCTTTGGTTAGTAAGTTATCATAGTCAATTTGACTACGTAGTTAGTTGTTAGTAAGTTAGCTACCTTGAGGGGGGGGCTACCTATTACACATTAGTTAGCATGAATTAGGGATATTATTTTCTAATATCTTGAAGGCTATTCTTAGCCTATAATTTGTACTATTTAAGCAGTTGCATATTAATATATTTTACTAATGCTTACGCTCTATTTTTTTATCATTGGTATCAGAGCGAAGACCTACCTGGGTACTCGAAACACTCGATAATTTTGAGGTGATCTTCAGAAGTAGAAGATGACACTTTATCTTTCCTAGTGGAACCATAGGGGCACAAATCCTAAAATGGTACACCCTCTATATGGGAAATGCTTCTCAAGGTGACATGCTTATTAAGATCAAAACTGATGTGGAATTACCCTATAGCACAAAAATTCAATTGGTGTGATCGTTCTTTCCTAACTGCCTACACCAGTAGGAAATATCAGCCCTGACCTGCGGGAGATGAAAGCTCACTGACTTCAAGGTGAGTGCCAACCCCCAACCTATGGGAGCTAACGGTCCCCTACCTTATGCACTCCTCTAAGTGATGGTACACCTTCGGGTTGCTGACCTCCCACCAAGGCCTCATGTCGGTGATATCTAGCTAGCACACATATCAAGTCTACCAGTGCGTATACTATCACCTACGATGGATAGGTAAACCAAAAACACTGGTAAGTTATCCTCCCAACACAATATGGAATCCAAGACATGAATCTGACAACCAAACCCGTGATTTGAACACTGTGTGCCTGACAAGCTCCTTGCATAGAATTTGGAGTGTACGTGCAAAATCTATCGAAATATAGCATATTTGATCCTGCTTGTGCAAATCCTAAGGAACTTTTATGGGAATTTGCAAGCATGCATCTCAATCGAAGGTCCATATGGTGATGCAGACTACAAGGTGCTGATGTGATGACTTGATTCTTGAAGCTGATATGGTACGATCTGACTGCTCCTGAGCTGGTGGACACTTGGTGAGTGGTAGATGGTAGGCACGATCACCGAGATACACACTAAGTAGCTTATGTGGTAGGTGGCATGTGGTACCTAGCATGACCCTACTAACTAAGCAAGGCTAACATAGTGGCTTTTGATTCATCTGACATGGCGGTTGGACTCGATGAATACATGACAAGCTAACCTGGTAGTTGAACCTCCAACGCACACGTAGCTAGGACTGGTTCGCTGCATCACCTGGTAAAATTTTTTACGTAATGATTTCTCGAAGGAAACCGATATGAAGGGGGCCTCTGTTGGTTTTATATGCTGCAAAAGCAAGCATCATGGTGAATGTGGGACTAAACATCCCACATTGCACCTTTTGTTCCCATCGCTGAGCGAGAAAGAGATGAAAGGGATTTTTATCCCTTACGTCCTTGTTCAATGTGGTAGATGAAATGGTCGAGCATCCAAAAAATAAAACCCTTAGGTGGAGGTCGTAGGTTTGACCCCCACGGCTGAGAAAAAACACATTTTTTTTTAAGATAAAAAGAGTGTTACAAAAGATTGCTCAAGGTAACATTTTTTTTTTGCACTTTATTTTAATTTTAATTATCAATAAAATTAATAATTAAATTAAATTAATAAAAGTTTTAAAATTATTAAATTAAATTATTAACTTAAATTATTAAATTAAATTATTAACTTAAATTATTAAATTAAATTATTAAATTATTTTTAATTATTAATTTTAAAATTATTAATAATTTTAAAATTTTAAATTTTATTGATTTTATTTTAATAAAGTTATTTTATTATTAATTAAATTTGTTGACTAAATTTTTTATTTTTGCAAATTAAAATCAAAATAAAGGACCTATTTTTTTTTCAAATTTTAAACACATGAGAGCTTTTATTTTCTCCACAAAGGGGGATTTAAGACAAAGAAAAGCACTTTTTTTTTTGCAAAATTAGGAAGCCCCAAAATCTTCTCAAAACCTTGTTAATTTTACAAACAATAAAGGATCAAACTTGAATTCTTTTTTGCAAAATTGTAACACAAGGAGACACAAAATTTTGTAAAATCCAAAGTTCAAATTTGTGCATTTGTTTATCCAAGGAGGGATATAACAAAAGAAATTGCACATTATATGTTTTGCAAATTTGAGAAGAAATTGAAGACCTTGGGTCCATAACAACCAAGTCGTGTGTCGACTAGTTCTGGAAAGCCTTTCAAACACGGGTCGTGTGTCGAATTGACTTGAAAGGAGTGCTACTTTGTTAATTTTGTAAATCAAAAGGGGGAAGACAAGCAATTTTATTTCTTTAAAAAATTGTAACACAAAATGAGGAGCACTTAAAAATCAAACCTTGTTTAGTTTGCAAAATCAAAGGGAAAGACAATTGTTTTATGCGACATTCTTTGCAAAATTGGAAAACAAGATGCGGCATAAAATATCAATTTTTTGCACAACACAAATCAAAATTTTTTTGCAAAAAAAGTTGGTGATAAAGGTGCATTTTCGATATTACTTGACACCTTTATTACAAATTGGCAAATTAGGTGCATTTTTGGTTGCATCCAACACCTAAGTGATAAAAAATTTGTGGGCACTTTTTTACTGATTATTGCATTAAATTTCTTGTTCTTTGCAATTATAAGTCATCAAAATCAAGAGCACTCAAAACCCCAAAATTTCACAATAATTTGTGTAACTCATTGCACAGATTTAAAGTCAATTTTTCTTGATATTCTCTCCTAAACCAAAAACCCTAAAATTCACTCTTATTTGTTTGGCTCAAATATCCTCAAACTGATTATTCCTCTTCAGGAGGATTTTTAGGCAGGTGCCATTAAATATCTTTTGGAGTGAATTCTCTATCACTTCTTATTTTTTGGCTTAAATATCCTCAAACTTATCATATTTCTTCAAAGAGAGTTTTCAGGAAGGTGCCATTAAATACCAATTAAGAGTGAAAAAAAGATCATCTTAGTGCAAATTCTAGAACATTCATCATGGCAACTATCAACAAATACCTAAATGATACACAATTGCTCAAAGGTCCTAACTATTCAACATGGAAAACTAATTTTAAAGCCATAATTACCATAGAGGAAATGTGGGATTTAGTGGATGGCACTGAAATAAGACCCACATGAATAGGAGCAGGTCAGAAAGCATGGGATAAAAAGAACAACCGTCTTCTCATGTTGATTCTCCTAGCTAATACTGATGAGATCCAGCCTCACATAAGTGAAGCTAAAAATGGTAAAGATGCATGGGATGCACTTTGTATCATTTTTGAAGGTAAGAATCAATAAACTATTCTAAACCTTCAAACTCAAATTCATACACTCCATATGAAGTTAGGAGAATCAGTAGAACTATTCCTCTGCAGAGTGGCAGAACTAAAGTCAAAGATGAATGCTTTAGGAGAAAAAGTAGAAGATACTATTATGAATTTAGTAATATTGAGGGCTCTTCCAAAATCCTACAAGATGTTAATAACATCCCTTAATGTATCTCAAATAACAATCACCTTTATGGAGTTAGTGAATTTGCTTCGAACAAAGGAAGAAAATCAGCTCCAAAGCGATGAAATGTTCAACAATGCACTTTACTCGAACAATCAACATGGAAATAAGAAAGGAAACTTTCAAAAGGGAGGATCATCTTCAAAAGATAAGGGAAAGCAACCTCAAAAGAATTTTTGCACAAATTGTAAAAGGAAAACTATGACACCAATTAATGTTGGTTAAAAAACAAGAAAAAAAAATGGTAAAGGCACATCACAAAGATAAAATAGACAAAGAGGTAATGTTGCTAGTGAAGTATCTAATTCTAATTTTGATTCTGGCTCAAAAAGACACATAGTGCTCATGGCTAAAATAATATTTTAAAGGGAAACAAATTTGTCACCCTAGGCAAGCACCATTTACACTCTCTTTTTAGTCTTCATAAATAGCATAAGTTTTTGTTTGAAGTACTTGCAATAAAGGGGTGATTGTACCTATTTTAGCCTTCATAAATTGCAAACTTGTTTTTTTTAAGTACTTGTAATAAAAGGGAGAATTTTTTGGTGTAAAATTTGTCTAGGAGGTAATCTTTGTAAAACCCTTAAAACAAAGCTTCATGAGTTGCACATATTTTGCAATTAAGGGGGGATAAACATTTATTTTCCTACTTCACACATTTTTTTTTTTTAAAAGGGAGAAAGACTTATAAGGGTGCATTTTCGGTAGCGACCAACACCTTAGTCACACTTCTTGCAGAAATTCCATTACAACATGTTTTGCAACAAGGGGGGAAACTTATAAGGGTGTATTTTTGGTAGCGATCGATACCTTAGCTACCTTGTAAAAAATTTGCAAAATCATATTATAACCGAATGCATCTTGTATGTAGTGATCTACTCTAGTACACCTAACGATTGCATCGGCTAGTTTTCCATGCAATATGGTTGGATGACAAGATTACAATAAGGATATTTATTGATGTGAAAACAAAGTGAGGAATGACCCACTTTTTTATTAGAGTAGGCAGAGCACTGTGACAGAGCCCGAGCCAGAGCAAAAGCCAGCAAATCAACATAATTTTCACTATATTGAGGTAGCTATATACATTATCCAAATAATGTAATAAGGAGAGATGTTAGAGTTACTATGCTACAATAACTATAAATTATTACCTCATTTGGTAATTTGTAAGATTCACCTAGGTAGATTTTATTTACCTCATGGTAAAAAGTAGTTTGTTACTTTTTACTATTAGTATTTACCATTAGGTTATTACCTTTTAACCTAGTAGATATTATTAATAATATTTAGCTTTTGGTTAGTAAGTAAATTTAACTACATAGTTAGCTATTAGTAAGTTAGCTACATTTGGGGGGGCTATCTATTACACGTTAGTTAGCATGAATTAGAGATATTATTTTCTAATATCTCTAAGGCTATTCTTAGCCTATACTTTGTACTATTTAAGCAGTTGCATATTAATATATTTTACTAATGCTTATGCTCTATTTTCTATCATCCAAAGGCAATTAGTTATTTATAACTGCCCATGCATAACATAATGCATTAATTAAGACTTTTACTAAGTCTAACACCTTAATAATCAAATACATGCACAATTACAACTTAAAATTACATTTCCCATGCATTTCATTTCATTTCATTGTGCCTTGTACAGTTTGCCTTCACCTTGTACGATTTTCCCTTCTAATTGTACGGTTTACTCCTACTTGTATAGTTTACAAAAATTACCAAAATTATCAAATTGGGGCAAATCCTTTTATATATTTTTTAAGCGAAAAACCCCTTACGGGGCCGCCTTGTTCTGAGAGTCCATGAACATGGGGTTCTACACCGTCAAAGTCACCCAAGAGTTGCACCCGACCTTGCTTGCACAAACATTATCAATTGGATTTTGGATACCATATTCAGCTTTTTGGTAGGGTGGAGATTTGAACTTGTGACCTCCCTTGGAGGATTGTCCTCTCCTATCCAACTCACCTACAACACCTGGGTGGTAAAATGCTTTTATCACTTCTTATTTTAGGAGGTGGATTTACTACCTACAAAAATACTCATATCAAAAAGCTCATGAAAATTACAATACTCCTCTCATGGAGTTTACATCTACTCCATGATAACAAAATGAAGCTACATTGTGATTACTACTAGTCTAACCTATGCACTCCAAAATCCTTCCACAAACACTCACAATGAGGCCTTTATATAGAATGATAAATTTCTTGACTCTCACTCAACCCTAAGACTCATGTGCATGTGGAATACATGCTCATTTACATCATTGCACATTCTAACACTTGTGCATATATTAAATTACTCTAATAAAATATTTATCTCATAATATTATCCTAATCTAAATATGTACCCATGAAGGTATATTAGTAAAGAACCAAATGATATAATATATTCCAATAGTTATCACTTCCTTCCTATATTGTGTGTTATGACCTGATGCAGAGGATGAGTCACCTCAATGGCCAAACCTATCACATTCAATCTCAAGCTCTATGTATTTGGATAAAGAAATGGCCAATGTAAGAAAATAGTATAGGGATCATTCTCCTAGTGCTCAATCAATACCTACAAATAGGCCATGAACTATCCATAAAAAATGGAGGCCAAACATACCTCAAGTCACTAACTATTTTTTATCACATCTACCAAGACTATGAAGGTTTGTCTTTGGTAGATTTATCCCATTCATCACTTCCTGCATATAGCATTTTTTATTAACCAGGTATAGAGGAGGAGTCACCTCAATGGTTGGATCTACCACATTATATCTTAAACTTTGCATATCTGGCTAGAGAAATGGAGAGAATTCCCCCAATTTTCAATAAATTCTTGCAAATGGGCCAACTTAACTACCACTTTGTTGGACTACATTAAAGTTTATGCCAACACAAAAGAAGCAACATTGACCCTCTCATCAACACTATAAAATGGAATAGTAGCGGCCTGAGAGAACAAGGAATTATTTTTATCTTTTCGTAAAGAAAACAAAATGCAAATTCTAAAGAGTTGATAAAATTATAGAAACATTAGAGTGAGGAGAGAAGGGTCTCCAAGGAGAATTTTTTGTCATGTGAACCACTATGGAAGAACATACTAGAAAAAAGAAAAAATCCACTTCCAATCATCCCAAGCCTTATGACATCTCTAAAAGAGGTGAAGAAGATCTTGAGGTTCATGGAAGAATGGACATAGTGGATTGGGAACCTCAATGTACATAACTTATTTACCAAGTGGGAGGCCTTGGTGAATTATGTCAGATGTTAGTCAAATATTCAAATTTTACTTACAAGCAAAAAATACAATAACATAAAAAAGACACTAACACAAAGATTATACGTGGAAACATGCAATGTTCAAGAAA
This sequence comes from Wollemia nobilis, assembly GCA_028583015.1. Classification (NCBI taxonomy): domain Eukaryota; kingdom Viridiplantae; phylum Streptophyta; class Pinopsida; order Araucariales; family Araucariaceae; genus Wollemia; species Wollemia nobilis. The sequence goes on from JAQPPZ010000229.1 coordinate 3,790,163, forward strand.
AACCGTGGGGCAATGACAACTTCTTTATTTTATTGACTTCAACAATATTTACATTGACACAACTTGTTTACATGCAAGAGTTGTTCCCATTTTATAGATAAATGAAGGAAGGCTCCAAAAACTATTTGTTTCCTCTTCCAAATGAAGACTCTAAAATTTTTTCATTTCATCTTCTACAGCTACTGTCTAGTGGCTACCCGTATGGAGCTAGATGCATAGAACTACCTGTCTAGATGTCTGAGCTACTCATTTGGACATCTGCATATAGACATCTATAGATACCCATTTGGACGTCTATAGCTAGACATCTGCAGTTTGTAACTAGACATATGTAGCTAGACATACATAAATAGACATATGCATACTATAGCTAGACATATGCAAATAGAAATCTATAGCTAGATTTCTAGAGAATAGAGCTAGAAATATACAGTTGGATATCTATAGCTAGACATCTAGAGACTACAACTAGACATCTATAGATAGACATCTACAGACTATAGTTAGATGTTTGCATATAGATGCCTACAACTAGCTTTTGTTGAATAACAATAAAGATCTGGATAGTGACTTCACCTCCTAACATTATCATACTTAAATTTAGTATACAAGAATTATTTTACCAATGTTTTTCCATCCAGTACCAATTACCCAATGATGCCTTTATTACATTTTCATCAAGCCTAGAGAAGTTCTACACCACTCAAACTTCTTTTTATTGACTGAATTTGTAAGCATATCTGTAGGATTCACTTTAGTTCCAAGTTTTAGAAATAGGATCATACCTTCTTCCACCATATTTATTATAAAATTATACTTAACATCAATATGTTTTGTATGATCATGCAATATTGGGTTCTTCACTAGCTGAATAGCACCTTGGCTATCACAATGCAATGTGATATTCTCTAGCATTATCTTGAAGTCATCCAACAATAACTCTAGCTAAATTACGTCTTTGTTGGCCTGAGTTGCTATGATATATTTTACTTTAGTGGTTGATAAAGCCACCACATATTGCAACATAGAAGCCCAACTCACATCTCCACCAACAAGAGTGAAAGTATATCCTATAGTTGACTTTCTCCCATATCTATCTCCACCATAATAAAAATCCACAAAACCTTTAACTTACACACTTTTTGATCCTTAGTAAATAACAACATTTGAAGTGCCTCTTAAGTATCTAAATATCCACTTCACTGCATTCCAATGCTCCTTACCAGGATTTGCCATGTATTCGATGACTACTCCCACTTCTTAGGCAATATCCATTTTGGTGCTCACAATGGCGTACATGAGGCTTCCTACTACTGATGAATATGGTACATGAGACATGCTTGTCTTATTTGCTTATGTTATAGGACACTATTCAGAAGATAATTTTAAGTGTGGAAGAAGTGGGGTACTAACTGGTTTTGCATTATGCATAGTGAAGTGTTGTAAAATATTTTCTATATACAACTTTTTACTTAACCAAATTTTCATTCTTGTTCTATCCCTATGTATCTTCATCACTAAAATTTGGTTTTATGCTCCTAAATCCTTCATTTTAAATATCATAGCCAACTGAGCCTTACAAAAAATTGTTATCTTCATGCTGGGGCCTGCAACCAACATATCATCAACATACACCAAAACAGTAATAAAACTGCCATCATCAAACCTCTTATAGTATGTACAATGGTGAGCTTCACTTCTAATGAAACCTTGGCTCTTCATGAAGGTGTCAAATTTTTTGTACCATATCCTTGGTAACTTTTTTAACCCATACAGATATTTCTTGAGTCTACAAACCAAACGATATTTGTCTTTTTCTTCATAGCCCTTAGGTTGATCCTTTTCAATCTCCTCCTCAAGAACACCATGTAGGAAAGCAGTATTTACATCATGATGCTCCAGTTCTAAATCCCGTGTTGCTACAAGTGCAACTAAAACTCTAACAATAGTCATATTCACAACTAGAGAGAAAAATTTAGTAAAGTGTATACCTAACGTTTGCACATAACTTTTTGCCACCAAGCAATATTTATATCGTTCCAACCCATCATTGTTCTTCTTTAATTTGTACACCCACTTGTTTGCAATAACCTTTCTTCTAGGTGGGAGATCCAGAAGTTTCCATGTTCTATTCTTGAGAAGTGCCTTGATTTCCTCCTCCATGACTTTCCTCCATTTTTCTGCAATCTCAGACTCTCTATCTTCCTTAAATGAACTAGGCTCACCATTATTAGTTGCCAAAGAAAAAGAGGATTGATAAATAGGGGAATAATTTTCCAAATACTTTTATGGATGTGTAGATCTTCTAACCTAATGATCTATTGATTGTGGCTCTTGGCCTTGCGATTGTTGTGGTTACTCTACTTTTTGTTTTGCATGCTGATCAAAAACTTTAGCATGTTGATTTTCATATTCATTTTCGTTCATATATACTTAATTTAGTAAAACATTAGGATTTTTTTGTACGTCCTTCATTTGCATGAATTTTTAATCAAAAATAACATCTTGACTAATAATTACCTTTTGGGAAGTTGGATCCCATAGTCTATACCCCTTCTATGTATCTTCATAGCCAACAAAAACACATTTGCTTGATTTTGGATCAAGTTTGGACCTTTTTTCTTGAGGTACATGGGCAAATGCATCATAGCTAAAGGTACACAAATGAGAGTAATCAAATAGCTTACAACACCAAACCTCATCCAAAATCTATCAATTCAATGCAGCTATAGGTGACCTATTAATAAGGTAAACAATTGTATTAACAACCTTTACCTAGAACTTTTTATCCAACAAGGTTGCACTGAGCATGCTTCTTACACGTTCAATGATTGTGCAATTCATCTTCTCAGCCACACCATTTTGCTATGGATTATATGATATGGTATTTTGGTGCTTAATACCTTCTTATGTATAAAATTTATCAAATTCCTTGGAGTAATATTCACCCCCATTATCTGACCTGGGACATAAAATAGACTTACCCACATTTTTCTCTACTCGTGCTTTGAAATAATTAAATTTTTGAAAAGCTTCCAATTTCTTATTTAGAAAATAAACCCACACTCTCCTAGAATAATCATCTATAAATGTTAAAAAATAGATAGTACCATTTAAGGACTAAGTGGAGACTGGTCCAAATATATCCGAATGTATAAGTTGTAGAAAATAAAAACTCTTACCAAGGTTTGCATTAAACTGAACCCTCTTTTTTTTACCAAAAATATAGTGCTCACACAAGTCTAAATTACAAGACTTAATCCTAGAAAGCATACCTTAGTCATGCAAAATTTTTATATCTTTTCACTCATATGTCCTAGGCATTGATGCCATAGCATTACTGTATCCTGGAATTTGTTGCTTCTACATGGTTTATCACTATATCACTACATAAACAGTATAGGGTCCCATAAGATTCTCATTTTTTTACTACAAGAGCTCCTTTGGTAATTTTGTAGTAGTTGTAACTGAAAGTGTCAAAATACCCTAGCTTATCCATCATTTTTATTGAGATATTATTCTTTCATAAATCAGGTATATGTCATACGTCCCATAATATCCTTTCTCTACCATTGTCCAACCTAATCCTTATATCCCCTCCTTGCACAATTTCTAAAATATGATAATCACCTAAGTAGACCATCCCACCATAGTATGGCTAATATTTGTCAAACCAGTCTCTATGAGGAGACATGTGGAAAGATGCACCCGAGTCCAATACCCAGGTATGTAAAAAATATTTGTTGTTGCTGATACACAAATCCTCACATGTTGCCATCTCTCTTGAATTTGCTATAATGGTCTCAAATGATGGCTGAATTTGCTTTTCACCATTCTTTTACTTTTTAATTGCCAAAAATCCTTCTTTGAGTGCCCTGACTTCCCACAATGCCAACACTTCCCTTTCTCCTTGCATCCTTTTGAATTTAATTTGGACAAGATCTACCTTGTTTAATCCTCTTGAAATATTGACCTCTCACAGATAGGGCTTCATTGATTGAGGGTTTCGAAGATGCTTTTTGCCTCAACTCTTCTGCCAATAAAGCAACTACCGCATCATCAAATTTTAGAGCTCCTGATGATACATTACTTATGATCATAACCATATGATCCGAAGTGTCTAGGAGGGAACAAAGTAGGGTGATACCTCTATCCTCATCCTCCATATTCACACTAGCTGAAACTAATTTACTAATAATAGTATTAAAATTAGTCAAATGATCTACCACAAATGAAATCTCCTTCATCCTCAAGCTATAAAGTTGTTTTTCATAAAATACCTTCTTTGTTTCTGATTTTGTTTCATATAACTTTCCAAGCTTCTGCTAGAGGGATTTCATGGTCTTTTCTTCAGCAACATTGGATAAGACAGAGTATGTTAGATAGATATGGATTGTAGAAACTAAATTTTTGTCTAGCATTACCCACTTGTCATATTTCATGCTGCTTGGTTTACTTGTAAATCCTTTCAAGTCTAGGACTTGGTCATTTTGAGCTAGCAAATCCTCCAATTTCATCTTCCATAGAGCAAATTTCTTGCCATAAAAGTTTTCAATATTGATCTTGGTTACACCTCCTATCATTGTTTCAGCATCCACTCATACAAAACCTTAGGCTTTGATACCAGATGTTAGTCAAATCTTAAAATTTTACCTACAAGCAGAAAACACAATAACTGAGAAAAGATAGTAACATAGAGATTTTACATGAAAACTTGCAATGTGTAGGAAAATCCATGAGATAATGTCAAATTCTTTATTTTATTGATTTTAGAAATCTTAACATTCACACAACTTGTTTACATGGAAGGGGTTGTTCCCCTTTTATAGATAAATGAAGACTTTAAAAACTGTTCTTTTTCTCTCCTAAAGGAAGACTTTGAAAAATATTCATTTCATCTTCTAGAGCTACATGTCTGGTGGCTACCCATTTGGAGATAGACATCTAGAACTACCCATCTAGATGTCTGCAACTACCTATCTAAACGTCTATAACTAGACATCTACATCTACCCATCTAGACGTATGCAGATAGATGTCCACACTCTGTAGCTAGGGTTTTAGATAAGCATACCAGGTTGTGTGAAAATGGTAGGACCAAATATACATGGTAAAAAGAGGCTCCAATGAGCATTTAGTTTATCAACCACATGTAAGTATAATGATATCCATCCACAACCCAATTTGGCCTTATTATTAAAAAGGGGTAGGGTGTATTTGGATACCATTGATTGTTTTTCCGCAAGGATACTAAGAACACACTATGATCTTTTTGAACCATAGAATGAGATGCGTTTGGTTTAATTGCCTCAAAGGTTTTCTTATTGGTAAAGGTAAGTTTGAACCTGGGCTTGATATAATCCCAAGAATGCTAATCTCTAGTTGATTGGCCATACAAGTAGGTCACTGTAGAAATACCTCTATTATAGAATTTATGTGCATGCATCCAAGGGATTTTAGAAAAAGGAACTCCTTGGATAGTCATGATAGTGGAACACCAAATGTTCACAGAATTAATGAAGAGCCCATCCCAAAGACCATTGCCTTTCCATCAGATTCATGGTTTGATGTTTTTTCCAAGCCTGCCAAATGCTATGAATGACAAAATTACCTGGAAACTTAAGGAGAACTAGGAAAATAGGAAGGGAGGGGGAATCCATACCTCTCCACCTTTACGTCCATAAGAAGTACCTAAGATAATGTAGTGTTGAAATAATATTTTCTAGGTTTCCTCACCTTTAACGACTTTGATTATTCATTTAGCACATAAGACCATGCCTAAGGGTTTGCAGTTAAATAATCCCATTCCCCATTCGTCTTGGATAAACATGAAAATTCTCAAACTACTATAAATTTAAACAAAAAAAATACTAAACCATATATAAACAAAATATTTATTTCTAATATATATTTATTCAATTACTATAGTATATAACTCTCACATCCCATTCCAACCATAAACTTCCTATTTAAACTTGCATAGTCATCATTGGTTGAATCATTCATAGTATATAAGAAAGTGTTGTTCTAATACAACGTCCTCTATCGTCTAATATTAACACGACTTATATGTATTTTAAAAGTAAATAAATAAACTACTTAAGATATATATTTTATAAACCGGTCAGTCACGAATGAAATTTTATAAAATATTTATTTTTATTTCGATAAATACAGTTTTTAAAGAAGTAAATCTTAATAGTTATTCTTCACCCATAAGAGACGTCCATTTGGTTTGATTGAAAGACTCAATGGAATAATTTTTTGTGACCAACTTCAAAGCAATTGTGGAATATCTCTCATTAAAAAAACATTGAAAATCATTTGGTATGTTGTTTGGGTAGGATGAACTACATCAAATAAGAGATACCTGGATGCATCGGGACATGTGAAAGGAGTAAACTGGTTGTAGAGGAACCCAATTTCAAAAACCCTAGTTCCACAACAACCTCTATCAACCTCCTCAAATCCTTCCATGCCATATGGGAAACCAAGATCAAACGGAATATTAATATTAGATAGTGTCGTTGTACTCTAACATCTATCTAAATATAGAAGGATTGTAGGTTGTTAACTTTTTAATACCATATTTGCTAGGATTTAATATGTACTTAGAAATGATATTGTTATAATCAAGAGTAATAACTCTAAGCTCAGGAAGCACATATTTCAGCCTTTGAATCCTTTCATTCAGCTTTGAATTGAATTGAAATGCGTCCATATTTTTGTCTTTGACACATGCCCCTCTACCCAGAAAGAATCCTTGTGTTTTTTCGTAAGGCAGGCATCCCAAAGGAGGAACATTAATCAAAGCAATTCTACGTATATTCAGATTGTATAGTTCCTGCCAAAACCATAGTCACATCTGGGTTGAGTAAGACTATCAAATTTCTTCATAATTAAGTAATTGTATCAATTTACCTTCTGTAAATCACTATTTGTTGTATTCATTGAAATCTAAAGTGCATTTAGTATAGCGTAGTTGCATTTGGCCAAAACTAGGTGATTGTGAGTAAATAAAAGAACATATCAAACAACCTCCCAACCCTAGGCATGAAAACTGCTAATAAATATTTCCTGGTGAACCCTAAACAATTCATCGAAAAATTATCAAAGAATACATTGACCTCAAGTGCCTCTCCTTTGAGGTGTAGACCTACTATTCTCCCATTCCCCTTCGAGGCATGGATCCATTAGCTTGAAATAAAGGAGTGAAAGAATTTTAGAGCTACAACTACTACAAGAACTCCTCTGATAAATTTGTAGTAGTTGTTACTGAAAGTGACAAAATACCCTAACTTATCCATCATATTGATTAAGAGTAGATTATTTTATAAATTAGGCACATGTTGTACATCACATAACATCCTTTCTCTACCATCGTTCAACCTGTTCCTTATATCCCCTCCTCACATAATTTCTAAAGGATGATCATCACCTAAGTAGACCATCCCACCAACGTATGACTAATATTTGTCAAACCAGTCTCTGTGAGGAGACATGTGGAAAGATGCACCCGAGTCCAATACCTAGGTATATAAAAAAAATTGTTGTTACCGATACCAAAAGACTCACATGTTGTCATCTCTCTTGAATCTGCTATACTGGAATCAAATGATGGCTAAATTTTCTTTTCACCATTCTTTTTATTTTTAAATTACCAATAGTCCTTTGAGTTCCATGGCTTCCCACAATATCAATACTTCCATTTATGCTTGTATCCTTTTGAATTTGATCTATACTATCATCTACCTTATTTAATTTTCTCTAAAGATCGATATCTCATACACAGGGCTTCATTGGTTGAGGGTTCCAAAGATATATTTTGCCTCAACTCTTCTACCAATAAAACAACTGCCACATCATCAAATTTTAGATCTCGTGATGATGCATTATTGATGGTCATCACCATATGATCCCAGGTTTCCAAGAGGGAACAAAGTAGGATAATAACTCTATCCTTATCCTCCATATTCACACTAATTGAAACCATTTTACTGATAAGGGTATTAAACTCATTCAAATTATCTACCATAAATGAACCCTCCTTCATCCTTAGGCTATTAAGTTGTTTTTCATAAAAAAACCTTATTTGTTGTTGATTTTATTTTATACAACTTTTCAAGCTTCTACAAGAGGGCTTTCATGGTCTTTTCTTCAGCAACATTGGACAATACAAAGTCTGCTAGGTAGAGATGGATTGTATAAATTGCCTTCTTGTCCAACATTTCCCACTCCTCATCTTTCATGCCGCTTGGTTTACTCGTGACTCATTTCAAGACTAGGGCTTGGTCATTTCAAACCAACAAATCCTCCAATTTCATCTTCCATAGAGCAAAGTTCCTACCATAAAATTTCTTAATATAGAAACTTGGTTACACCTCCTGTCATTGTTTCAGCTCTCACTCGCACAAAACCTTAGGCTATGATACCAGATGTTAGTCAAATCTTAAAATTTTACCTACAAGCAAAAAATATTATAACACAGAAAAAATAGTAACATAGATATTTTACGTGGAAACCAGTAATGTGCAGGAAAAACCACGGGATAATGGTAACTTCTTTATTTTATTGAATTTAGCAAATCTTCACATTCACACAACTTGTTTACATGGAAGGGATCATTCCCCTTTTATAGATAAATGAAGGAAGACTTTAAAAACTATTTTTTTTCTCTCCTAAAGAAAGACTCAAAAAACTATTCGTTTTGTTTCTAGAGCTACATGTCTAGTGGCTACCCTTTTGGAGCTAGACATCTGTAACTACCCATCTAGACATCTGTAGCTACCTGTCTAGACGTCTACATCTAGATATTTGTAGCTACCCATTTAGACATATGTAGATAGATGTCCACATTCTGCAACTAGGGTTTTAGATAAGCATACCAGGTTGTGTAAAAATGATAGGCTCAAATATACATGGTAAAAAGAGGCCCAAATGAGCATGTAGTTTGTCAACCACAGGTAAGTATAATGATATCCATCCACAAACTAATATGGCCTTATTATTAAAGAGGGATGGGGTGTCTTTGGATACCATCGCTAGTCTTTCCACCAAGGATATTGAGAGCACATTGTGATCTTTATGAATCATAGAATGAGATATATTTGATTTAACTGCCTTAAAGGTTTCCTTATTGATAAAGGTAAATTTGAACCTGGGCCTGATATAATCCCAAGGATGCTAATCTCTAGTTGATTGGCCAGATAGGTTAGTTATTGTAGAGATACCTTTTTATATAATTTTTGTGCATGTGTCCAAAGGATTTGAGCAAAAGGGACTGCCTGGATAGTCATGATAGTGGACCACCAAAGGTTCACAAAATTGATGGAGAGCCCATCCAAAAGACCATTGCCTTTCCATCGGATCCATGGTTTGATGTTTTTCTATGCCTACCAAATGCTACAAATGATAAAAAAACATGAAAACTTAATAGAAAGGAGAGGAAAAACATACCTCTCCACCTTTACGTCCATAAAAAGAACCTAAGATAATGCACTATTGAACTAATACTTTCTAGGTTTCCTCACTTTTAATGACTTTAATTATTCATTTAACACATAAGACTATACCTTAAGGTTTGTAGTAAAAAAATAACCATTCCCTATTTTTGAAATTTCTCAAACTACTATAAATTTAAACAAAAAAAAAAAAAAAATACTAAACCATATATAAACAAAATATTTATTTCTAACATATATTTATTCAATTACTATAGTATATAACTCTTACATCACATTCCAACCATAAACCTCCTACTTAAACTTACATAGTCTTCGCTGGTTGAATCATTCATAGTAAATAAGAAAGTGTTGTTCTAATACAACGTCTTCTCCTGTCTAATATTAACACGACTTAGAAGTATTTTAAAAGTAAATAAATAAATTGCTTAAGATATATATTTTATAAACCGGTCAGTCACGAATGAAATTTTATAAAATACATATTTTTATTCCGATAAATATAGTTTTTCAAGAAGTAAATCTTAATAGTTATTCTTCGCCCATAAGAGACGTCCATTTGGTTTGATCGAAAGACTTGATCAAACAATTTTTTGTGACCAAATTCAAAGCAATTGTGGAATATCTCTCGTTAAAAACACATTGGAAATCATTTGGTAAGCCGTTCGGGTAGGATGAACTGCATCAAAGAAGAGATACCTGGAAGCATCGGGACATGTGAAAGGAGTAAACTGGTTGCAGAGGAACCCAATTTCGAAAGCCCCAGTTCCACAGCAACCTCTATCAACCTCCTCAAACCCTGTCATGCCATATGGGAAACCAAGATCAGACTGAATATTAATATTAGATAGTGTCTTTGTACTCTAACATCCATCTAAATACAGAAGGATTGTGGGTTGTTAACGATTTAATACCATATTTGCTAGGATTTAATATGTACTCAGAAATGAGATTGTTAAAATCGAGAGTAATAATTCTAAGCTCAGGAAGCGCATATTTCAGCCCACGAATCCTCTCATTCAGCTCTGAATTGAATCGGAATGCGTCCATATTTCTGTCTTCCACGCACCCCCCTTTACCCAGAAAGAATCCTTGTGTTTTTCCGTAAGGCAGGCATCCCAAAGGAGGAACATTAATCAAAGCCATTCTACGTATATTCAGATTGTATAGTTCCTGCCAAAACCAGAGTCACATTACAATGCAATCAAGCTTTAAAACTAAGAAAAATGTTAGACACTAATTTTGAATTGTAATCCTGTTCTACCTTGAGGTAATCTGTGTATATGTCCAGTAGAAATTCTGTAAACTGTGAAATGGTGAATTGCAAGGAACGAGTTGGGTTCTGGTAATAGTTGACAATGAAGTCGTTGGTGCCAATTGTGATGAAAAGTATTGCCTCCTTCGTAATGGTAGTTGCCCTTTCCTCTCCCACCAAAGCTACTATTCTCTTTATGTAGATTCTGAAATATTCAATTTGTTTCCATAAAGGTATGGCTTTCTGCATTGACGGGTTCCTCATAATTTATCCATGGAAATAAATATCATATATTAAAAAAAAAAAAAAAGTAAATGGTGGAAGGACAACATGAGGCAGGGTTTGACATTCCACCAAACCCTTGTAAAGGCGATGGAAAAGATTTAACTATGAAAAGTTGCTATGCTATAGTGGATAGTGACCAATTGCCTACCAATATTTGAGCGGTTAAATTGTCCAAGCCTGCACCCGTGGAACCGAAGCAAACACCTGTGAGAAGGTCTTGGAGTTGGAGTGCTGGGTCCAAATATGGTGGTAAATATTCCTTGATGTCTAGCCCTTCCACTGCAAACATACATATTACAAATGAATAGATATGGTCATTTCAAAAGATTATTATTAATTTTTTCCTCCCAGGGATAATTGGCTATCCAAACATAGATATATTTCCCTAAGCTTCAAGGCATTCTACTTTACAAACAATAAAGATTATACGAGGGAGGAGCTTCTCCAAAACCATGTTTAGAAAGCATGAAATCTTTGCAGATCATACACTATACGACTGTTATTTTCATGAGTTTGAAATCTTTGCAGATCATACACTATACGACTGTTATTTTCATGAGTTTGTAGACAACTATATGTATGTTTTCACAAGAATATAAAATAAATATTTTTATTGTGATATTTATAGGCATAAAATTATATGTTGTATTTGTACAGCTATAATCAGCAAGGATCAAAAGTACTGCAAAGAAAAACATCCTTTGATGAAGAATGTACTATACCAGACACAAAGAGGTCGATCTTAATCGGTGCCATATTCATTTCCCTCTTGAAAGCAGCTCAATCCGTGCCATGTATAATGGTACTATCAAAGAGTGATCGACCGATCTATCTCAGAGAATGCATATTCAGAGAAAGCAATTATTGTTGAGATAGTCAACTTACCAAAGAAGTCTGACATGAGTTTTCCATTGGATACCCTTCCTGTGGGAATGCCATGTTCGAAATCTCTTCCATAAGGAGGAAAGTTGGCCGTGCTGAATGTGGGGATATAATCATTGTTACCTGTGTCACCATAAGAGTCTCCAAACATGAAAACAGCAGGCACTTTCTGTGCCTCTGCAGTCAACACAAATTCACCATATGCCTCTATTACTATGACAATTGAACAAAGCCTAGAAATGGCCAGAAGCAAAAATTCTGAATTTAATTTCATTCTGCTCATAGTTGAAACTTTTTTCACCAAGGTCGATTGTGGGTCTTGACCAAATCCTGTCTTAATCTTTCCTTCTTCACTTGCGATTTCATATGCTTAAGATCTACATTCAAATGAACTTTTGTTAAAGGCTTGGTATTGTTTGTACAACAAGAAATTTCTCATCTTTTGGTATTGGTGCTACAAATCTAGCAATTCCCTCGTCTCTTCTGTTGGAAAATTCTCATCTCTTGGGATTGTTGGTACAAATATACCAATTCCTTCGTCTCTTCTGTTGTAAAATAAATAAAATTTTAAGTTCTGGACGGTTCTGGAAGTTCGATCCAAAGACACATGAGAATAGACCTTACAAGAGTACCACAAGAGAACTTATTGCAAAATATGGATTAGATGACAACACGACCGATTTCATTGGCCACGCTTTGGTAGTTCATCGAGATTATCACTATCTAAATGAGCCGGCATTAGAACGGTTAAAAAAATAAGCTTTATGCAGAATCCATGCACGCTTTCAAGGAGGTTCACCTTACATATAACCATTATATGGATTGGGTGAATTACCTCGGGCCTTTGCATGTCTTAGTGCTGTTTATGGTGGAACATATATGCTCAACAACACAGAGTACAAGGTGGAGTTTGATGAGGAAGGTAAAGTGTGTGGTGTGACATCAGAAGGGGAAACTGCGAGATGCGTGACCCTTCTGATTTACCTAACAAGGTTAGGAAGGTCGGAAAGGTTGCTCGTGCAATCTGTATTATGAGCCACCCTATACCAAACAGCACTGACTCCAACCAATACAGATTATTGTACCTCATAATCAAATTGGACGCAAAGCTTACAAGTTGTTAAAATGAATTAAGCACCTCATAAAATAAAAGGTTAAGATTTTGTGTAAATTTTTTAAAGTGTCTTGTACAAAAGTGTTATAGAATAAACATTGAGAGAGATCTTTTGTGTTTAAATATTATTATTATTATTTTTTGAAAGTGGTTAATGTATGGAATATAATGTGTCTTTGAGTATGGATATTAGTATTTTTAGTTGAAAGTATTAAGTCATAAATTAAGTGTTATGAGTTTTTAGGAAAATTTTATATTTCAGTTTTATGATTGGTGGTAGCCAGCATTTTTCATTATTGTGTTGAGGAAGACAATTTCTAAAGGCAATAAGAGAATGTGTTCATATTACTTGATCAAATGGGAAAGGCAAGGGAGAAACAAGACAAGAAATAAGTTGAAGCTCAAAATAGTGTGAAGCTAAACAAAGTTCTTTATTTTTCTACAACAAGTGAAGATGAAGGATTATCAACACTTAGATGCAGCTTACAAATGATCATCAAAGAAGCTGATGTTTGTGAATATTGCTTTGAGAATGGTATTACATTCCTTGTTGATTTTGTGAAGACAATATACAAGGCATTAACCACTCTTGACATGCTTAAGGAGGAGTGTAAAAGGCTAAAGGAAACAAATGAAAGGTTGAAGGTCAAGCCTATGGTGGCAAATATTTGTTATGACACAAGTGACCTTATCCAAAGGAGAGATTTCATTTGTGATACTATCAACTTAAACATTGCTGATGATAGTGTTGTTTGTATTGAAGATAATCATCATGATGGAAAAATAATGGATTCTCATTATTGTGTTGCCCATGACAAAGTCCATGTTGTTGAAGAGCACAATGATGATGAAGATTTTGGATGCTTTAAAAAGCACACCAAAGGTTTTGGCTCCAAAGTAATGAAAAATAGGATATGATGGCAAATTTTTGGGAAGGAAAGGGCAAGGCATAAGAAATACTATAAATCTAAACACAAGGCCAAAGAACGAAGGCCTTGGTTATGTTGGTCAAACAAGAAGCGAAGAAGCCAAATTTGTGAAAGGGAAAACTTATGTAGAGGATAAAACTTTTAGAATAATTCATTGTAATAATTATTGTAGGACATGTGATAGCTCAATGTTGGAACCTACATCCATGTGTTATTTTTGCTGGAAATAATCATTGTAATAAATATTGTTGACATAAAGATAAAAATAAACAACAAAATACACATTGATTGTGGATGGATTGGTGTGATAGAATGGCGTAAAGTGAAAGAAATGTTGAATGAATTTTATAGGAGGATGTCCTGCTCTCAAAAGAGCAAGATAATATGTACAAGCAACATTCCATTGTAAGTGGTTATTGATAGCTTTTAACTCTCATATGTGCCTTAGGTTAGGTGGTTGAGAGAAACCATAGTGATGGTTACAATTTATTTCTATTAAAAAAAACTTATTGTAAATGGGTACCTAATTAACCATAATATCCAAATAGACAAGCATGCCTCATATTCTCTTATGGTGTTGTAGAGGGTTTATACAAAATTAATTTGTAAAGGAGTGTTAGAAAATAAAATAATTTTATATTTTGGATGGTTTTGTACTATTGATGATTGTCTAAAATATTTGGGCATCGACACAAGGACTAATTGAAGATGTTAGTTTATGCCTTCTAAAACCTATAACCATCGACTAAAACTCAAGCACATCAATATGTAGTTATACAAGAAATATAATGTACTTAACATTTCTAATTCTTCCTCATAGTCAAATTTTATGTATGTATAATTTCATTTAATTTTTGTATGTTCATATTTGGACCCATATCATAAGGAGGATAAGATAATACAATGAAATAGCCAAAGAGATCCAACTATTCATTCAATTGTAGAGAGGCTAAGCGTTTATCCATAAGACCTAGTTTTCTTCTTAACCATTCGGTCAATGTGCCTGAATATTTAGATAGCTTATCTACCTAGGCTCCTTCCTATATTAGGGAGAAGTCTATGGTAGATAGGCTAAGAATTTGTCACAATACCTAGTTTTCTTCTCAATCATTTTATCAATGTGCTTGAATATTCATAATGCTTATTTGCTTAGGCTCCTTCCTACCTTAGGAAGAATTCTATACTAGACAAGTTAAGCATTAACCCATAAGACATAGTTTTCTTCTCATGGAATAGAAAACATATTGTCAATGGTTTTTAAGTGAAATATATGGTTTTTAATAATGATTCCTACTTTTATCAGGATTCGGTGTGCACTAAATATAATTTTGTGAATTGAAGTGCATTTACAGTTAACAAATAATTGGACACATGGATATGTTACAAACCATGCAATTTTTTGAAGACTTGCATGTGCATTATGAGACATTTTGATTGGAGGAAGAAGCTTCCATTTTCATATTAACTGGAAAAGGGGCATTCCAAATATTGTTTTGGAAATCTTACATGTCCTTTTTAATTTCTAAGGTCCAAATGAACATCTAGTGAGACAATCATAGAATAGTCGCAAGGGAATTCAAAAGTTAGGGATTCACATGGGAATAATGAACCAAGAAAAACTAAAGCTTTACATGGTTGGCTACCGATAGTTGTTGTATCTCATGAGTTAAGTTATTTAACTATGTATTGTTCTTAAACTATTGAAGTAACAAAACTTTGGTGGCACTTATTTAATAAATGAAATTCATGGTCCCATACCATGAGTGAGAGAGCCAAAAATAGAATAGGTTTCAAAATTTAGATTTATATGAATTGTTATAGGATAAACTTTTTGTTGTAATTTTTCTTTTTCTTTTTTTCTCCATTTTTGGGTTGGGTGTTTTATGTTTTTTCCTTGTCCTATGGAAAATATAACTCAAATGTATAGTTTATGTACAATATTTTAAGACTCTGTTGAAAACATGTAAATATTGATAAATATATTATTTATATATTTTTTAATATCTATAAATATATAATAAATATAATATTAAAAATAAAAATATTGGTTAAAAATATACCTAACTTGATGATTTGCATTTTTAATACCTCGGTCAAGATTGAAAGACCAAAATATGGAGGTTTTTTAGTCAACCTCCAAAGTAGGCCAGTTCCTATGATTATAGCTAACTAATTGTAGACATCCAAAAGTCACACATGCTCATTCCTATATACTTGTAGATCTACATAGACACTTGTAGATTTACATAGGCTATCATAGACCATCATAGGCAACTGTAGTCATCCGCAGGCCACCATAGTCAATTGTAGGCATAAAACCTACAAAATTGCATGAAATATACCTAAAATGCTTCCTATCGACTAGGAGACCATCTACTAGCTCCCTAAGGCTACCTAAGACCTTTTCTACACCTAATTAGTACCCCATGGGACCATTCCCTACTAAAAACCCTAATTAGGCTAATTAGGATTCTAATTTGCAAGTGACTTTCACTAAACATGCACTTTATCATTAATAGGGTTTAATTAGGATTAATGAGCTAATTAGTCCTAAGCATGTCCTCACACATGTGTGCACCCTAAGTTAAGATATTTCCTAGAAAACCTAACTAAACCTCAATCTAACCTAAGAGTTAGCTAACCCTAGTTAACCCTAATCCTTCTTCACACATGTGTGAGGATAGAATATTTCTCTTAGGGAATGTAAGCTTGACACTTTATAAACCCTAATCTAACCATACTAGGAATTGAATCTAGGGTTTGGTATACCTAACCACTCCCCTGACCTTATATTTTACTATAAATAGAGGTCCCTTACCCTCATTTTAAATCTCTCTCTCCTTCTTTTCAACTTGCTAAAAATCTGTAGAAATCACTCCAAAACCTCTTTCAACAACTTTGCATTGTACAAACAACATCAAATCACTTTTGGAGTCCATATGGATAAAGTATCTTCATCAAAAGTTAGATTCAGACCAATTCACCCCTCAAACTACAAATCTAGGATCCATTTCATAGGTCATCCTACAAATTGATTGTACAGTAGGTCTACAACATCAAATCAATCAGGTATCAACTATTTACTATTTTTATAATATTTCCTTCAATTTTCGATACTTTTTAATAAGTTTTTATGTTGATTTTTCTTTATAATCACGAGTCTTGACCTAGGTATACCCCCAAATACACTAACAATATTTTGTAGGCCTAAAATAGGTACAAAAAATAAACTTCAGCAGACTACCAATGGCACATGTGCATAGAAGCCCACCTTCACTAAGGAGATCTAAAGGACTCCATCAAAATGCTTCATATTTATGAATAAATTAGGGAGAATTTTTGTAACCTAAAAATATTATTTATGAATAAAAGTAGTATTTTTGAGTAGTTTACACTTTGTTAGTTGTTTAATAAAATGGTTGTCTTTTGATCGCTTCATTCTGGCATACCCGATGGGACCTCCACAATAGTTGTGTTAGACTAGTTCTTCTCATGAATATAACACACTTTTTGGTTTTCTATTTCTATTACAGGCACCCTGAAAATAGAATAGGACCCTATAAAACATTGATATTCACTTTAGGTCAGTATAATTGGAGTTTTAGGCTCCTAAATCTAATTTACCCGCTAACCTGCAAATCAACATCCAATTCGCAGGCCACCCTACAAATTATGCCAAACTATATTAGAAGATCTTAAAACAATAGGATATCATAGCAGAGATATCAAACAACTCATCTACAACCTAGTAGTCAGGTATTACCCTTAGGACCTCCTGTTTTGTCATTCTTTTTCAAAGCGATTTTATTGGTAAATGCATCATATTATTTTGTAAAATCCCCTTTCAAATACATCAATTAGGGTTATCACATTATTGTAGAATCAGTTAGTTTGATTTGTTTCAGATTTATTTTTTATCATTTGAATCAAAGTTGCATTCCTTTTTATTCAAGTCATTAAAATAGGTTTTCATCTCTTTTCAACTTTTGCAAATCATTCCTTTCCAATCATATTTTCTCATACTAAATAGATCTTTCAAATTCCTTTCCAAATTTGTGTGTAGATCATAAATTTTCATTTTCTCATTTCAAAAAGCACTTCAAATTTCTTTCTCAATTTGCATTTAGGATTAGATTTGAAATCTCTTTCATTTCATTTTCCAATTTCATTTCAAAAAGCACTTCAAATTTCTTTCTCACTTGCATCTAGAATTAGCTTTTGCAAATCTCTTTCATATCTTTTACATTCCTTTTTGCAAATATTTTTCCAAAATCACACTTAGGTTAATCTTTCCAATTTCTTTCATGTCATTAGGGTTTACAATTCAAAATTTATTTTCAAAATCATTCAAGTACATTTCAATTTTTTTTAAAGTGAAAAACCCATTGCGGGGCCGCCTTGTTCTGAGAGACCACAAACAGGGGGTTCTACACCATCAAAGTCACCCAGGAGTCGCACCCGACCCTGCCCGCACCATAATTATCAATTAGATTTTGGATACCCAATTCAAATTTTTGGTAGGGTGGATATTTGAACCTGGGACCTCTCTTGGAGGATTTCCCTCTCCTCTCCAACTCACCTACAACACCTGGGTAGGTACATTTCAATTTTGTTTTAGACAAATAAATTTCAATTTCTTTCATGTTTCTAGATTAGGATTTCATTTCCTTTTCACATATTTTTTGCATAACATTTATATCTCTTTTTGTACAATCAATTTCAATCTCTTTTGCACATTTAAATTAGGGTTTCAATCTCTTTCTAATGCACTTAGGTAAATTATCAAATTTATTTTTCACACACACTTTGGCTTGTTTGTTTCCATGCTTTCTAGAGTACATTCATTTCTTTTCACAAAGGCATTCAGGCTTAGTTTCATTTCAAAAGGTACTTAGAATCTAGTTTCATTTTCAAAAATACATCTAGGGCTAGTTTCATTTTTGAAAAGGCATTTAGTTAGTTGCTTTACTTTTAGCATAGTAGTAGCAAACACACCTTTTCAAACCCACATGGTATACATAGTGGTGAGATTGGACTTCATCCCCAATCCATCACTTGATACTGGTGACATTGGAATTTATCTCCTTCCACTAGATTGATCCCTAGACACCTTAGTATCTCCTAGGAACAATTTTTTGGACTTCATCACCAGAAAATCCTCTACTCTTGAGACTAGTTTTTTGGAATTTGTCACTAGAAAGGACCTTCAGAGTAGGACATGATTAGACACCTTCGTTCACTAGGCTCACATAATTAGTGAACATGGTAACTATAATTATTGACTAAGCTCACCCGAGAGTGAAGAAAACGCTTGGTTGGGCTAGTACCACCTCTTCTTATGAGAGGATATTGAACTCATTAACTCATTTTGAGCTCCCCCCATTTGGATATCATTTTACTGCACCTTCCATACAAGTTGCCACATTCCCATTGAGACATCGTTCTATTCTGTGCACCCTTGGGTGTTGCATAAGGTTTCGTGACGATGACATTACTGTTATTTCTAGAGTTTCACCCATTTCTTGTGATATTTTGTAGGAGATGCATTTCAAAATAAAAACACATAAAACAAACAAACATTTTATTTTTTGCATTTAGAATTGATTCCAGTTACTCGTTGTTTGCATGATCATAAAATTGATCTCTACACATTTCACTAATTAGAAACATATCTATTGGCTGTCTATAGCCTACCACTTTTGATTTTCTATCTGAGTCACAGTCTGAGTGCAATTTGTAGGTCAACCTATGAACCAGGTCTTAATTCGCATAGTGACCTATGAATCCTACTTCCAAACATAGAAACTCTCCAAATCTCACAAGGTTACCTAAAAAGCTCACACAAATCATGCCTAGAACCTCAAATTTGCATTTTTGTATAGTTTTGACCATAAATTCACCACACATGGCACCATACCTATTGTCACACGTTGTCAAGCATGTGAGAAAGCACATCTCGAGGAGGAGGCCTCTTTTACCACTTATAGTCAGTATACTTCTTCCCCTTCCTATACAGGGAAAGTTGTCACACTCACAGACATAGATTCAAATTTACCTCCCATATACTCTATGTCTCATGATGAGACTCCTACTTCCTCCTATGAATGTTACCCACTTCTTCCCCATTCACCTTCACCTAATCCACCTTATACATTTTGTGATCACATCATCTAAACTACTTCGTGACATCCACGTCCTCTCTTTACTATTGATGAGGAGACTCCCCCTACCTATTAGGTACCAATATGGGTATTTAATATTGAATAATTTAATATTGTATTGTATAATGGTATGATCAATAAATTAATTATTAAGGAAGGCCACATGTCAAAATAGAAATATGTCATAGAATCATATTTCTAACGGTTGGGGTAATATTGTCATATGTAACCGCAAGGAATATTGTCATATTAGTATGCACTTTGTAACTCATGAAAGGTGAACCTCCACATGGGTGATCTTGTAACTCATGGAAGGTGAACCATCACACTCTTGTATAAAGAGAGATGTATCCCATTGTGAAAGGCATCTATAATCTATGATGTATTCTTGGAGAAGTCTTGGCTCATGGAGCTAGATATCTTATGGAGTGGATTCCTTTCTAAACGAGCATTTTATAGTGTTGATCTACCTCAAGGGTATAATCAATATCTATTTTATTGAGAAAATTATTGTGCAATTAATTTATTTGTGGATGCATGTTGAATATTTGTGCAAATTGTTGAAAGATATATGGAATGAAAAGAGAGGTTCATTACATACACCAGTTTTGATTCAATCCATTCTTCCATAGCAATACATAAAGTAGCCAAAACACTCACAAAGAAGTACATGCAACATAACTAAACCATCAATTTCTATTCAACCATTATAGGATCATACAGTATGTGAGAGAAACCATAAAATGTGCTCAACTATATTATTATTGAACAATTTCAATCACAATAAGAGATAAATAATAACACTCACAGCAAAAACTCATAGCATCCTCAGACTAACCAACATGTATTAACAGATCATAATCAGAATGTAACTAATCTCTCAAAATTGAAAATGGGGCCTTATATAATGTTGCCCAGGTTGTTCCAAAGCAGTTCCTGAGGCAATTCATTATTCACGACTGCACATGCATAACGAAATGCATTAATTAAGACTTTTACTAAGTTTAACACCTTAATAATTAAATTCATGTGCAATTACAACTTTAAATTACATTTATCATGCATTTCATGTCATTTCATTGTACCTTGTATGGTTTGATTTCACCTTGTACAGTTTTCCCTTCATATTGTATGGTTTTACCTTAACTATACGATTTACAAACTTGTCAAAATTGTGAAACTTTAGGAAATCCATTTATCACTATTTCTTCTTCTGGTAGGTGGATTTCTTGCCTACATCTACCCTCCCATTTACTTTGGTCAATGTTCTCATTGAATTATCTTTCTATTTCCACTATGCCTTGTAATACGCGACTTCAACTTTAAAGTCGTTCGCTTTCATTTGAAGGATTATGTGTTGGTTCTTCAACCTGGCTGTGTAGTTCTCCATTTCTATTTATTTCATCCGATGGTAATTGGCTTTCTCTTTGATATTTTTCAAGAGTTCCATCAGTTTTGTTTCATAATCAGTGGCACTCTTCTTTAGCTTCTCCTTCAAATGTGCTTGTTAGGACCCTCCTAACATGTCCTAATTACTTATATTATTTATTCATTATATTCTAGGGTCACAACCCTTCACTATTACAACTATTAGACTAGGTATTTAAATGCAATCCACATATGATAATAAGGCATCATCGAACAAATATATAAATTAAGTCTATTGTGGGTTTTCTACCTTACAATAAAAAAACGATTCAATATAAAAATGATCCTGCTTCCCACACCATTTAGTTTCATACCATCTAGATCAGAGCTAGATCAAGGAGCAAATTCACCATTAAATTTTTTTCCCATCGCACATTTCAGCCAGTCCACATTTGCGAGGATGCAAACAACATTCACACTTCACGAATCCATGTCAAAATCCTCGTAGAAAATTAAACCTTCTCCTAAGGTATGAATTAAGTTGTCTTACACCCAAATTGCTCGACCTTTCACGTGGTGACCGGTGGATGTTTTGAAAAAGCTAAAATATTCAACGCAACATCAAGGTTTTCAATGTCCGAAATGCAAAGGAAAAAAATTAAAATTATTTTTTAATTTTTTTTCTCACCTATACCAAGTCATATTGATTGTTACCTACACCAACCGCAATGGCTGAAGGACGACGATCACTGGATTCCATTCATGAGAAACACGAAAGGCTCACTGAAGAAGTTCAATAGGAAAGAGAGTAGAATACCCGTACCAAAAGAGAACTCTTCGAGAAAATATTTGCAATGGATGTTAAACTTGATGCCATCAGTCAAAATTAGGCAACAACACATGCAAATTCACCCAACCACGGGTCATCAAACCGAGCAATGTTAGGAGGTCCACAAAATTCCATTCTACCATGGACGACCAAATTAGACTTCCCAAAATTTGAATGAGGAGACCCTACAAACTGGATCTACCGAGCAGAGCAATATTTCTCACTAAATCAAATTACAAAAATGCAAAAAGTGCATATCGCCTCCTTCCACTTGGAAAACAATGCCATCCAATGGTACCAATGGTTCGAGAAAACTAATGGCACTCCGATGTGGTCAACCTTTACACATAATCTATTAGTGTGATTCAGCCTTAGCAAGTTTCAAAGCTTTACAGGGACCCTCACTAAATTATGGCAAACCATTTCGATAAGCGAATACCAAGTAGAATTTGAAAGGCTAGCTAATCGAACATCCAGATTAGATGCTGCCTTCTTTCAAGAATGTTTTGTCAACAGATTAAAATAAGAAATTCGAATAGAGGTGCAAATGTATAACCCTACAAACATGTTAGAGACCATCGGCTTGGCGAAATTAGTGAAGGACAAAATCAAGGCACGAAATCGGTTCACAAAACCAACTTGGGGGAAACCATCAAAAACTTATACCAACCCCAAACCAATGCAAAATGGATGAACCCAAAACTCCTACACAACCCCAAAAATTAACCCTGCTCTACCAATTAAGCGTTTGATTTTTGAGGAAATGAAGGAAAGACAAGCTAAGGGTCTTTGCTACCATTGCGATGAGAAATTTGACAGAAATCATAAATGTGCCTCATGAAAATTATATATTCTAGATGCCACAAAGGAAGGGAATTCTACTGAAGAGGAACCTAAACTTGAAGTAGAGGTATTATCGAAAACACTTGAAAGTGACGAAGAAAATGCACCAAAGGTTTCCTTCAATGCCCTTGCCGGATTTTCTACCCCTCAAACAATGCGAGTTAAAGGGTATTTTAAGAAACAAAACCTTACCGTGCTCCTAGATTCTAGTAGCACGCATAATTTTATCGATCCAAAGGTGGCTAAACAAGCAAATTGTTTTATATACCCTTGTAATAACTTCGAAGTGATGATTGGAAACAACAAAAAAATTGCATGCAAAGGAAAATGCAAAAATATAAAACTAACTATGGGGGTTTATAACATGAAAGGCGACATGTACGTCCTACCCCTAGGTGGGTGCGACATTGTACTAGGCATACAATGGTTACGAACCTTAGGCGTATTCCAATGGGAATTTGATGAACTATGGATGAAATTCATAGCAAAGAACCAAACCTACATTATCCAAGGCCTGAAATCAGGACCTTCGCAAATCATCAGCTCGCATAGAATGGAGAAAATTATCTGAAGAGGAAACAAAGGAATGGTCACCCAATTATTTTCAATTCAACCTAGTCACAAAGAAGACGAGACACTAGAGTTACAAAAGATTTTAGACCACCATAAGGCGGTATTCAATGAACCAAAAGGACTACCTCCACAACGAAGTCACGATCACACTATTCCACTATTTCCAAGGCATCACCCTCCTAGTATCAGACCTTATCGTTATCCATACCTCCAAAAGACCAAAATAGAGAAATTAGCACAAGAGCTTCTTAAGGCAGGAGTCATTAGACCTAGCAAAAGCCCTTACTCCTCTCCAATTATTTTAGTTAGAAAAAAGGATGGCTCATGGCGTGTATGTGTCAATTTTCGTGCACTTAATAAAATGACCATCAAAGATATATTTCCTATTTCGATCATAGACGAGCTATTAGATGAACTCCACGGGGCAACTTATTTTTCCAAGTTAGACTTATGGTCAGGCTACCACCAAATATGAGTCAATGAAAAGGATATTCCTAAGACAGCCTTTCGCACTCACGAAGGGCACTATGAATTCTTGGTGATGCCATTTGGCCTGACCAATGCTCCTTCTACCTTTCAAAGTCTAATGAATAAGGTATTTCACCCTTTTCTTCATAAATTTATATTAGTTTTCTTTGATGAAATTTTGATTTATAGCAAAACATGGGAAGAACATTTGGACCATGTTAGACAAGCGTTCCAAATCTTGGAGGAAAATCAAATTTATGCAAAAATATCAAAGTGTTCCTTTGGAAAACAAGAAATTGAATACTTAGGGCATATTGTCTCAAAGGAAGGAGTTATGGTAGATCCTTCCAAAATCGAGGAGGTGAAAATTTGGCCTATTTCAAAAACCTTAAAAGCTCTACGTGGTTTTCTTGGACTAATGGGATATTATAGAAAATTTATCCAAAATTATGGTAAAATCGTTGCTCCTCTAACAACATTACTTAAGAAAAATGCTTTCAAATGGTCGTCTAAAGTGGATGAGGCCTTTATCACCTTGAAAAATGCAATGTGTACCACCCCTGTTCTATCCATGCCCAATTTTTCTAAACCATTCGTCATTGAAAGTGATGCTTCAGGAATAGGAATGAGAGACGTACTCATGCAGGATGAAAGGCCTCTAAATTTTATAAGCAAAGCATTTTATCCTAAGAATTTAGCTCGCTCTACATATGAAAAAGAGATGTTGGCGATTGTCCATGCTATTCAACATTGGAGGCCTTACCTTATTGGCCAACATTTCATTATACGCACTGAACATCATAGCTTGAAGTATTTTTTGGAACAAAGGACTAATACCCCAGAACAACAAAAATGGGTTACTAAACTTCTTGGCTATGATTATGAAATTACATATAAAAAGGGAAAGGACAACATGGCATCCGATGCACTTTCTAGAAAATTTTAAGATATGCCTCAAGTCCATGCTCTTTCCTCCCTTATTCCTAAATGGGTAGATGAGGTACATGAAGAATGGATAAATGATCCTACTATCCACGCCTTAATTCAACAACTTCAACATAATACTAGTAGCAAAACTCCATACACTTGGAAGGACAATATATTAATATACAAAGGGAGGATGGTCCTCACCCCCAATTCAACTTATCATGAAAAACTTCTTCATAAGTTACATACCTCACCCACTGCAGGCCACTCAGGGTTCTTAAAAACCTATAAAAGAGCCACTACCTCCTTCTATTGGGTAGGAATGAGAAATTACATAAAAAACTTTGTAAAAGAATGTGAAGTTTGCCAAAGACAAAAGGGGAAGACCCTCGCTATTCTAGGATTACTTCAACCTCTTCATATACCCACCAAAACATGGGTAGATATTTCTATGGACTTTATTGAAGGATTACCAAAATCAGGAGGAAAAACAACCATTTTCGTAGTCGTTGATCATTTATCTAAATATGCCCATTTTTGTTCCATGGCTCATCCTTATACCGCTAGCACTATAGCCCACCTCTTCCTAGATAACATATTTAAATTACATGGTATGCCCTCCACAATTGTTAGTGACCGCGACCCAACTTTCACTAGCACATTTTGGAAGGAATTTTTCAAATTACAAGGTACTCAACTTTGTATGATCTCCGCTTACCATCCTCAAACCGATGGCCAAACAAAAGTTGTAAATAAATGCTTGGAAACATACCTTCGATGTTTTGTTTCTACTCAACCACTCCATTGGGTAAAGTGGCTTTCACTAGAAAAATGGTGGTATAACACTTCATACCATACGTCCATCAAAATGACTCCTTATGAAGCACTATATGGTCAAACACCACCATCCCTCACTTCCTATATTCCAGGGACTACAAAAGTCCATGCGATGGAAACAGAACTTGCTAATAGAGATGACATACTACGGATCCTAAAAGAGAACCTACACACCACCCAACATCGCATGAAGTAGCAAGCCGATCAACATAGAAGCGAACGTAGTTTCCACAAGGGTGATATGGTTTTCTTACATCTCCAACCTTACCATCAATCCTCTCTTAAACAAAAAGGTTCTTAGAAGTTAGCACCCAAATTTTATGGGTCGTATAAAGTTCTCCAACATATTGGGACCATTGCTTACAAACTAGAGCTTCCTCCCTCTTCCAAAATTCACCCTGTATTTCATGTATCTTGCCTTAAGCTCGTAGTGGGAGCCCATATCACGACACAACCCACTCTCCCTGAATTCTCTGATGATGGAGTACTTCTAGTCAAGCCAGAAGCTATCTTGGATCATCGCTCTCA
This sequence comes from Wollemia nobilis, assembly GCA_028583015.1. Taxonomy (NCBI): domain Eukaryota; kingdom Viridiplantae; phylum Streptophyta; class Pinopsida; order Araucariales; family Araucariaceae; genus Wollemia; species Wollemia nobilis. Next base: position 3,816,622 of record JAQPPZ010000229.1, read on the forward strand.
TCACCTTCGTACTCGCGATATCATAGAAGTTTTAATCCATTGGAAAGGTCTACCTTTAGAAGATGCAACGTGGGAAAATTTTCAAGATATCCAGCAACAATTTCCAAATTTCTAGCTTTGAGGACAAAGCTCCTTTAAGGGGGTGGCATGTTAGGACCCTCCTAACATGTCCTAATTACTTATATTATTTATTCATTATATTCTAGGGTCACAACCCTTCACTCTTACAACTATAAGACTAGGTATTTAAATGCAATCCACATATGATAATAAGGCATCATCGAACAAATATATAAATTAAGTCTATTGTGGGTTTTCTACCTTACAATCAAAAAGCGATTCAATATAAAAACGATCCTGCTTCCCACACCATTTAGTTTCATACCAGTTGCTTTTGTTCGAGCTACTACTTCTAATTCTTCATTCTTCTTTGTAATTATCTATAGATGGTGATGAATATCTACCTCTAGAGCATGAACAATATCTTCTTTGGCCTTCAATTACACTTGCTTCTTTAAGACCATATCATTATATCTTTTATTGTCCTTTGTAAGCTCTTCCATATTCTTGGTATGTTCTTCCATTTGCTCATATTTTTTGACCAAATATGTTTTCAGATGTTGATGCAGTGATCAGGAGTTAAGAGGTTCTTCAGAGTATGTACAGTGATTTTCCAAAAGATCGAAGTGGCCCATATGCTAAAAATCAAAAGAAAATCACAAGGAAGAAAAGCTGTCATGATATCATGACATGTTGAGCAAGAAAGAAAAACTGTCGTGATATCGCGACATGTTGAGAAAAAAGAAAAATTGTCAAGATTTCGTGAAATGTTTGAAGAGAAATCCCAAGCAGAAAAAATTGTCGCAATTTTGTGACATGTTGGAAGAGAAAAAGGCAAGTAGATAGTGTCACGATTTCACGACATATTGGAAGAGAAAAAGTCAAGTAGAAAAAGTTTCGTGATTTCAAGACATTGCAAGAGAGATAGTACGGAAGAAAAAGTGTCATGATTTTGCGACATGTTGGAAGAGAAAAAGACAAGTAGAAAAAGTGTCACGATTTTGCGACATATTGCAAGAGATATTGTACGGAAGAAAAAGTGTCATGATTTTGCGACATATTGCAAGAGAGAGAGTCCAAAAGAAAAAGTGTCACGATTTCACGACATATTGCAAGAGAGATTGTACGAAAGAAAAAGTGTCGCAATTTCACGACATATTGCAAGAGAGAGAGTCAAGAGAAAAAGTGTCGCGACATCGCGACATGTCGCATTTTCACGACCTGAAGGCAAGAGAAAGTGCAAAAGAGAAAAAGTGTTGCGATATCGTGACATGTCGCATTTTCATGACTAAAGGAGGAGAGATAAAGTAAGAAGGTAGAAGTGTCACGATATCGTGACAAAAGTAAAGAGGAAGAGTGATGGGGAGCCAATTTTAACCACTTAAAATCATAAAGAGAAAGACGCAATTTTATTTCGAAGAATTGAAAGCTTAATTTGGAACCATGAAATATTACACAGTACAGAAGAAAATACAGTTGCAGTCTCAATCTACGTCTTTCCAGCCCCCCTGGAATTCTTTGAAAAAATCCCCTTTTATAATCCAGGCTTCTTGCTGCAACCTTCGTTCGTAACCGTCTTAATGGCTTTTGGAACTGCCACATGGAATGGCCTTAACGGTCTCTGGAACTGCCACTTGGAACTGCCTTAACGACTTTTGGAATTGCCACCTGTCGTTCTGCAACAGTCCACGAAAAACCCGTCTTCTCCTTCTTAGCCAGGTCGCGAAAATGTGACATGTCACAATTTTGTGACACTTTTCTGCCCTAGGCTCTCCTTCTCCAATGTGTCACGATATCGCGACACTTTTCTGCTTTTGGTCCTCTTCCTCCAATGCGTCGCGATATCGCGACACTTCTTCGACTTTTGGCTTTGCTTGCCAAAGTGTCACGATATCGCGACACTTCTTTGTTCTTTGGCTTTGTCTGCCAATGTGTCGTGATATCGCGACACTTCTTTGTCTTTTGGCTTTGGCTGCCAAAGTGTCGCGATATCGCGACACTTCTGTGGCTTTTGGCTTTGGCTGCCAAAGTGTCACGATATCGCGACACTTTTGTGGCTTTTGACTTCGACTGCCAAAGTGTCACGATATCGTGACACTTTTGTGGCTTTTGACTTCACTCTTTTGTGTCTTTTGAATTCGACTGCTGAAGTGTCGCGATATCGCGACACTTCTGTGGCTATTGGCTTCGGCTGCCATAGTGTCGCGATATCGCGACCATTATTTGTGCTTGCCACGGTTCTAAAATACGTCGCGATATCACGACGACATTTGTGTCACGATATCGCGACCATTTTTATACTTAGAAAAATTTGCAAACTTTGAAATTTTTTTGTTTTTCTTTTCGGTGATGCAAGATTGTTGTGCTGCCCTGGATGCTCCTGCATCAGACACCCGGGGTAGATTTTTAGAAGTGATATTCACTTCTGGGCTGTAAGAGGAAAACCCAAACGATCAACCTCTGATTTGGACAACCATGTGGCATCTTCGACAGGTCGTTTCTTCCATTTGACCAAATACTCCGAATATTGCCTGTTTTGGGTACTTCTGCCTTCACGAGTGTCGAGTATGTCTTCAATTTATTCTTTGTCTGGAGTGGATGCAGGAATGTTCCACAGATCTGGACTGGGTGGTGCACTACAACTTCCTGCATGATATTCAACCAAGTCTAAAATATTGAAGATAGGTGAAATATTCAGTTCACTTGGTAGATCAACTTCATAGGCATTACCTGAATCTCGTTTACCTATGATCCGGCATGGTCCAAACTTCTTCATCTTCAATTTATTGTATGTTTTGCGAGGAAAACGTTCCTTACGCAAATGAACCATGACTTCATCCCCCACCTAGAATTATTTGAAACGCCACTTCTAATCTGCTCAGGCTTTGTAAGTAGCATTCATTTGACTAATATGCTGTTGTACCTCTTCATGTAAAGTCTTCATGTGTGCTACAAAGTCTTTAGCTTTAGCACTGCACTTGTCTGCTTTATCCATCGGTCTTAACTTAGAAGAATTTCTTGGGATGTACCCATGCACAATTTGGAATTATGATTTACCAGTACTGCGATTGACAAAATTGTTGTAAGCAAACTCTGCCTGTGGTAAAATCAGATCCCATCCCATGGGTTTATCTCCTACCAGACATCATAGAAGATTACCCAAACTTTTGTTGACTACTTCGATCTGTCCATCAGTCTGCGGATGGTATGCAGAATTGAATTTCAATTCTGTTTGCAGTTTCTTCCATAAAGTTCTCCAAAAATACCCTACAAATTTGGTATCTCTGTCTAAGACAATGCTTTGGGATAGACCATGAATTCAGACTACCTCCTTGAAGAACAAGTCAGCAATGTGAACCGCATCACTTGTCTTCTGACATGGAATAAAATGGGCCATTTTCGAAAACCTGTCAACAACAACAAAAATGGCATCATTTCCACGTTGTGTTCTTGGCAGACCAAGAACAAAATCCTTGTTGATGTCCTCCCACGGTCTCTCTGGTACAGGCAATAGCTGGTACATTCCTGTATTCTGGCTGACACCTTTTGCCATCTGGCACACTCTGCAACCCTGCACAAATCTGGTCACATATTGCTGCAACTGTGGCCAATGATAATTCTCACTAACAAGAGCAATGGTCTTATCTCGACCAAAATGTCCTGCTAGTCCTCCGCTATGTTTCTCTTTGATCAAATTTTCCCCCATGGAACTTCGTGGAATGCACAACTGATTCTACCGAAACAACATCCCATATTGGATCATGAAATCCAACCACTTAGTGCGGTCCACAGTAGTAGGAGACACACATGCTGTCCATGCCTCTGCAAAATCTGGGTCTGCTGGGTATAAACTCTTGAGTTCATCAAACCCAACAACCTGCACTCTCATTTCTATCAAAAAATTATGCCTTCTAATCAAGGCATCAACAACTCTATTAGATTTTCCACTTCTATGCTTTAGTACAAAGGTATAACTCTGCAGTAATTCAACCCACTTCAAATGTCGTTGGTTAAGTTTACCTTGACTATTTATATACTGCAAAGCTTGATGGTCAGTATATAAAACAAACTCTTTGGTTAGCAAATAATGTCTCCATTTCGTAAGAGCCTGAATTATAGCATAGAATTCTTGATCATAAACAGATTATTTCTTTCTAGCATCATTCAATTTTTCACTAAAGTATGCAACAGGTTTACCTTCTTGACTCAACACAGCTCCAATGGCACTGCCATCGGCATCACAGTCAACCTGAAACACTTTATTAAAATCTAGAAGTGCCAGAATGGGTTGTTCTGTCACTTTCTTCTTCAATATGTTCATGTTGGTATCTGCCTTGGCAGTCCACTTAAATTCTCTCTTATCCCCTCTCATAGTTTCTGTTAGGGGTGCACAAATACTGCTAAAGTCTCTAATAAACTTTCTATAGAAACTTGCAAGACCGTGAAATGATCTTACTTCTGTTACATTCCTTGGGGCAGGCCATTCAAGGATAGCCTTCACTTTCTCAGGATCCATTTTCAGACCCTCCTCCGAGATGACAAATCCCAAGTATATCAACTCTTTCTATACAAAACTGCACTTCTATATATTTATCAATAACTGCTCCTCACGTAGTTTTTCAAAAACTATCCGAACATGCAACAAATGTTCATCCAATGTTTTACTAAAAATTAGAATATCATCCAGATACACTATCACAAACTTTTCCAGGAAGTCACGCAATACTTCATTCATCAGCCTCATAAATGTACTGGGTGCATTAGTCAATCCAAATGGCATAACTAACCACTCATACAAACCATCTCTGGTTTTAAAGGCTATCTTCCATTCATCACCCTCTCTAACACGTATCTGATGATATCCGCTCTTCAAATCAATCTTAGTGAAGTATTTAGCTCCACTCAAGCAATCCATTATATCGTCCATTCTAGGTAATGGAAAGCGATATTTAATAGTAATTTTATTAATGGCTCGGGAATCAGTGCACATTCACCATTCTTCTTTGGTGCAAGTACTGCTGGCACTGCACAAGGGCTCAAACTTGCTCGAATCAAACCCTTCCTCAACAATTCCTGAACTTGTCGGTTCAACTCTTCATTCTCAATAGGAGACATTCTATGGGCTGCCTTATTGGGTAAGCTAGATCCTAGCATTAAGTCAATCTGATGACTAATCTTCCTCATTGGGGGCAAACCCTCAGGCACATTATCTGATATAATATCAAGAAATTCTGCTAACAGATGTTCAACTTCTGCTGGAATGTTAGTAGTATCTTCTCTTTTTACCGTAGGAATTAATGCATAACACATTGAATCCCTCTTTATACCATCCAAATTTTTTTTGCCATCTACTAAACAAATTCTAGCATTATTGCATACCTTTTCTTCAACCTCCTTTAATGGCTTTAGTTTGTGGCATACTCCATATTTTGTCAGGGAATAGGTATTTGCATGTCCATCATGCGCTGCACGTCTATCAAATTGCCATGGTCTTCCAAGCAACAAATGACAAGCATCCATCGACAAAATATCACACAGGACCTCATCCTGGTATCTTCCAATTTTGAACTTGACCAAGCATTGTTCACTGACCAATGCTCTATGATCCTTCTGCAACCATGCAATCCGATATGGATGTGGGTGCTGTCTTCTTTCTAACTTTAATTTAGCTACCATTTCCTCAAAAACCAAATTATCTGTACTACCATTATCAATAATAATATTACAGATTTTACCTGAACATTTGCACCTCGTGTGGAACAGGCTTTTCCACTGATCTGGTTCCTTCTCTTCATTCAACAAAGTTCTCCTTGTGAACATCACTTCTCTGGGCTCTGCTTCTTAAGAGTGCTCAGATTCAACACCATCCTAGGCAACCACAGCTCTGGCATTACATTTAGGCCTTCTGTTTGGTGCTTCTTGGTGTTTGGGACACTCATATGATCGATGCCCTTCTTCTCCGCAATTAAAATAGGTTCCACGAAATCTGCCTCTACCATATCCGCGTCCACCTCTTCCTCGCCCCCTTTGATAATCATTGTTCTGATTACGGGGTCTGTAAGCATTTTCCTCCTTCTGCTCCTAGCGATTGCTGGTTTCACCAGTCTGTTTTTTATCATCATATTTATTTCCACTGGTTCTTCCACCAGTTCTTCCACCACGACCTCTTCCTCTTTGCTTGCTGTCAAATCTATGGTTCAGTTTCTATTCCACTTTCAGAGCAAATTGGTAAGCATCTTCAATGCTGTTCATTCGAACCAGACTCAATTCTTCTTGCACACTGGTTCTCAACCCATTAATGTAACGGGCTACTCTTTCTTTATTTGCTTCTGTATGGCCGATTCTGATAGAAATTTTAAAGAATTCTTCTGTATATTCTTTAACAGATTTGCTGGACTGGCGCAAACTCTGCATTTTTCTCAGCAGATCTAATTCGTAATCTGTTGGAATAAACTGCCATTTTAGTTTTTCCACCATTCGATCCCACCTGGTGATCTTTTCTTTTTCTCTCCGGTTTCTTTCCAGTTGCACTCCTTTCCACCATATGCCAGCATGGCCATTCAATTTTGTTCTGGAAAATTTAATTCGATTTGGATCTTTAACTTCCTCATATTCGAAATACTCCTCCATGTCATTAATCCAGTCGATTAATTCTTCTGGATTTAAATTTCTAGAATATGTTGATACATCTAGCTTCGACATTTTCCTGATTTGAGAAATATCTTTAATCATTCTTGATTATGTGGCACTCATTGCTTCCTCTTCTTATTTAGACGGGTCTTCAACTCCGTCATCATCGCTATGGTCTTCTCCTATCGGCTCTACTCCTCTGCGCAATTCTTCTTGCAAGGCCAACACTTGTCTTTACAATGCTCGGAAGTCTCCTTCAGGAAACACGTTCCTTCCAGCACCATAATTTCTTCGTAGTGGCATTATGTCTCATAGTTTCTTAGAAACCCATAACCCCAGATCCTGGTGCAAGCTGCCTCATGTTTGGCGCTCTACTCACACACTCAGAATCTTGCTGCTCTGATACCACTTGATGGGGAGCCAATTTTAACCACTTAAAATCATAAAGAAAAAGACACAATTTTATTTCGAAGCATGGAAAGCTTAATTCGAAACCATGAAAGATTACAAAGTACAAAAGAAAATACAGTCGTAGTCTCAATCTACGTCTTTCCATCCCCCCTGGAATTCTTTGAAAAAATCCCCTTTTATAATCCAGGCTTCTTGCTGCAACCGTCGTTCATAACCGTCTTAACGGTTTCTAGAACTGCCACATGGAACAGCCTTAACAGTCTCTGGAACTGCCACTTGGAACTGCCTTAACGGCTTCTGGAATCGCCACCTATTGTTTTGCAACAATCCGTGAAAAACTCATCTTCTCCTTCTTAGCCAGGTCGCGAAAATGCGACATGTCATGATTTTGTGACACTTTTCTGCCCTAGGCTCTCCTTCTCCAATGTGTCATGATATCACGACACTTTTCTGCTTTTGGTCCTCTTCCTCCAATGCGTCGCGATATCGTGACACTTCTTCGACTTTTGGCTTTGCTTGCCAAAGTGTCACGATATCGTGACACTTCTTTGTTCTTTGGCTTTGTCTGCCAATGTGTCGCGATATCGTGACACTTCTTTGTCTTTTGGCTTTGTCTGCCAAAGTGTCGTGATATCATGACACTTCTGTAGCTTTTGGCTTTGGCTACCAAAGTGTCGCGATATCATGACACTTTTGTGGCTTTTGACTTCGGCTGCCAAAGTGTCGTGATATCGTGACACTTTTGTGGCTTTTGACTTCGGCTACCAAAGTGTCACGATATCACGACACTTTTGTGGCTTTTGACTTCGGCTGTCGAAGTGTCGCGATATCGCGACACTTCTGTGGATATTGGCTTCGGCTGCCAAAGTGTCGTGATATCATGACAACTTTGATGTCATGATATCGTGACCATTATTTGCACTTGCCACGATTCTAAAATACATCGCGATATCGCGATGACATTTGTGTCGCGATATCGTGACCATTTTTATACTTAGAAAAATTTGCAAACTTTGAAATTTTTTTGTTTTTCTTTTCGGTGATGCAAGATTGCTATGCTGCCCTGGATGCTCCTACATCAAAGAGTACAGAGGCGAAAGTGTCGCGATATCGCAACATGTGTTTTCACGGATACAAGTCAACAAAAGAAGCAAGGAGGTGAAAGTGTCGCGATATCGTGACATGTTGTGTTTTCACGGGTACAAGCCAACAAAAGAAGCAAGGAGGCGAAAGTGTCACGATATCGCGACATGTGTTTTTGCAAGTACAAGCCAAAAAAGAAGTAAGGAGGTGAAAGTGTCACGATATCGTGACATGTTGTGTTTTCACAGGTGAAATACGAGAAGAGGACAAAGAGGTAGAAGTGTCACGATTTCGTAACAGGTCGCTTTGGCATGAACTAAGAAGATAACCCAGCCGAAATAAGATATGTGATAGTTAACTGAAGTTATACAATAGTTATAGGTGCAGTTACAGAGAGAAAATCATGTAGCTAAAATAAGAAGAGTTAACTGAAGTTAGTACGACAGTTATAGGTGCAGTTACAGAGAAAAATCATGCAACTAAAATAAGAATAGTGAACTGAAGTCAGAATGATAGTTACAGGGCCAGTTATGGAGTGAAATAATCAAGCGGTGGTTAAACTAAAAGTCATCAGTCAAAGACCAAACAAAGAGCCGTAACTATTAATAGGCTACATGAGAGAATACTATGTGATAAAGGAGTTACATATAAAAGTTTCTATTAATAAGTTTCATGCAAAAATATGGAAGTTAAAAATAGATTCAGAACTTTGTTATAAAAGGAGGTCTACATGGAGAATTACTAAGCTAAAAAAGAGTGAAAGTGCTGCAAAAAGAGGGTTGGAAGAGTGTTGTAAGACAGTGTTAAGCAGAGCTGTGAGAGCCATAAGAGTGGAGTAAGAAGCACAGCAAGAGGGCTGTAAGAGGGCCGTAAAAGTTCAATAAGTAGAGCCTTAAGTGTGTGTGGTGTTTTGATGAATAGCGAGAGAGGTTGGGTTAGAAATAGACCAATAAGGGTCTTGTATAAGTGAAGGCATTTTTATGTCAATCTTATAGTTTCAAAATTGCAATCCAAGTTGGTGCTTGGAATTAGGGGTTGGTGTTCCTTTCTATTGGTGCAGATAAATTAGGGGTTGGTGCTCATTTCTGTTGGTGCAGATAAATAAGGGGTTGGTGCTTCTTCCAGTGGGTGCTGGTAAATTGATTGTAAAATTGGTATTTTGCAAAGGCTGGATTTGGATGGAAATCCAAGCAATCATTTTTAGGAGTAGCCAAATTGGTGAACCTCGTTACATCGTGTGTTGTGGAATGCTCTCTTGTTATACTTGCTTTATCTGATTTTAAATTTTCATTGTTTCAACGTTAAGAGTTGTAGATTTGAATTTAAATAGCTACACTAATTCACCCCCCCTCGTAGTGTCATTGTGAGACTAACAATTCATATTAGAGCTAAGTTCCTGAAAAAGCTTAATTGACTAAGGTGATCTTGGAAGTGAGACAATGGCAGGTGGTGAAGGATTCTCATCAAACAAAGCACCATTGTTTGACGAAACTAATTACGCATTTTGGAGACTCGGGATGCAGACATATATGTGTGCTTTGGGATACGACATTTGGGAGTCAGTAGACAATGGATACACAATACCCACCACTCCTCCAACCGATGCTGTCGATAAGAAACTATTTGAGAATAACTCTAAAGCAAAGAATGCTATCATGTGCGGTTTAGTGGACAACGAACTGATAAAGATTATGAGTTGTAAAATGGCAAAATACATGTGGGACAAACTAAGGAGCATTCATGAAGGATACGACAAGATCAAGGAGGCCAAGTTACAAACGCATCGAGCTTAGTTCGAAGCATTAAAGATGAATGACGATGAGAACATAGAGGCATACATGTTGAGAGTTAATGGAATCATTAATGCAATTAGAGGACTCGACGAGGAAATGGAAGATGCTGTCATCGTGAAAAAGGTACTAAGATCTCTTCCCCAAAGATTTTATTCTAAAGTTTCAGCAATATAAGAAGCTAAAGATCTAAATACTTTTAGTATAGATGAGATGCATGGTTCTTTTACTGCATATGAGATGAAAATAGGAAAAACTAAACCCACAGATAGAGAAGCTACTTTTAAAGCACATAAAAATATAAAAGCAAAACAAGAATCCGAGGAAGAAGAGACATCAGATGAAACGGAAGCAAACTTTGTTCGGAAACTAATAAGGGGAAAAGGAAAATATAGAGGAAAGATACCATTTAAGTGTTTCAACTATGGAGGCATTGGGAAATTTGCAGCTAAATTTCCACTAAATGAGAAAAAAAAAAGTGATGAAGGTTCACACCAAGAAAGAAGTTACTGGAAGAAGAAACCAAATTTTAGAAAAGGCAACTTCAAGAAGAAAATTTTCATATCCAAGAATGTTAGTCCTTCAGAAGACAACTCCGATGAGGATTCTGAAGAAGAAACAGGTGAAGCTCTTTTCATGGCATTCAAAGAAGAAAAAATAGAAGAAAAACAGGAATGTGATAAAAAACTTGAGGATGAGGCTGAAGTAGATCTGGAAGGTGAGTTGGTCGCTGCACTTAAAGAGCTGAGTATAGAAAGGAAAAAGAATAAGAAAATTTCAATAAAGCTTGAGGATGCCAATGAAATCATAACCAACTTGAAAGTATAGATAAAAAAATTTAAGAAAATATCTAAAGATATCAAAGTACAATTAACCGTGAAAATAGATGAGTGCAGCAAGCTAGAAGAAGAGATTGTTGGTTTAAGGATGCAGCTAGAAGAAATGAATCAAAAAATGAGTTGTTATCACAAACTTGAAGAAAGTTCTATGAAGCTAGATAAGATTATAAATAACCAAAGGACTATAGGCATCAAATTTGGTTTAGGCTTCATCGAAGGAGAATCATCAAATGGATCAAAGGCCATAACTGTAGAACCCATAAAGAATGAAGATAAGATCAGGGTTGATAAAAAAAAATGAATCATGCTAAAGAAAGCAATAATGCCAGGCACGAGAGGAGTATTGACAATGATGGATTCACCAATGTCACTCATCAAAGGAGAAGAAGATTTATGGCTCCCACTAAAAAATGGCAAAGACCATCACCCAGGTTCACTCATTTATTTTCTGATTATTATTTTAAATGCAATGGTTATGGACATAAGATTTCATATTGCAAGTATAATTTAGGACAAAGGAACTTTACCAGTAGAAATGTTTTTTCACCGTTGATGGATTATATAGTAGAATGTTATAACTATCATAATTTTGGGCACATTGCAAGAAATTGTCGAAGTACATTTGTAGCAAATAAACATCAGGGAATAAAACTTCAACCAAATGGTTTGAGACAAAATAGAAAATTTCTTGAAAAACATGCACAGGCTATTGACAAAGAAAAGTCAAAACAAGTGACCAAAACTTTAATCAAACCAAAGTGGAAAGAAAAGGAGTGACCCAAGGAAGAAAAGGAATCCTTGATCGTACAGACAACATTTAAAGCACAAAAAAAATTTACACCATGGATACTTGATAGTGGATGCTCCAGTCATATGACAGGTGACAAACAAAAATTTGAGAAGTTACAGAAATATGAAGGTGGTTCTGTAAAATTTGGAAATAATGATGGAGCTAAGATAGTTGGCAAAGGATCAATTAAGATCAGTGATGGAAAAATCAAGTCAAAAGAAGTCTTGTTTGTGATTGGTCTAAATAATAACTTGTTAAGCGTAAGTCAGATTTGTGACAGAGGTCATGAAGTAATTTTCAAGAAGCAGGGTTGTGAAGTCAGAACAACAAACTGTGGAAAGTTGATAGCAAATGGATCAAGGACATCTGGAAACCTGTATACTCTCTTAGAGACTTTAGAAGGAGCGTGCTTGATTGGACAGGAAGAAGAAAATTGGTTGTGGCACAAGAGGCTCGGTCATATAAGTTTTGACAATCTAGTAAAAATCAGCTCAAAAAGGACAGTGAGAGATATTCCCACCATTGGCAAACCATTAAATAGCATTTGTGCTTCATGCCAAAAGTGGAAGCAAACTAGAGCCATATTTAAAACAAAAGAGTACTTCACAAGAAAACCTTTAGAACTAATACATACTAATTTATGTGGACCCATGAGAACACAAAGCATAAATGGTGACAAATACTTTATGTTGTGCATAGATGACTATTCTAGGATGACATGGGTACTATTTTTGAAGCTTAAATCATATGACTTTGAGATGTTCAAGATTTTCAAAAAAAAAGTTGAGAATAAAACAGGAAAATGGATTAAATTTTTAAGATCAGATAGAGGAGGAGAGTTAATTTCAGAGGAGTTTGTAGAGTACTGTGAAAAATATGGGATTAGGAGACAATTTTTAGCAGCAAGGAAACCTCAACAGAATGGTGTGGTAGAAATAAAGAACAGGATAGTGCAGGAAATGGCATGGACTATGTTGACTGAGAGCAAAATAGCAGACATATTTTGGAAAGAGGTAGTCCATACTGCGGTATACATCCAAAATAGGTGCATGTTGAGGATGCATGAAAGCAAAACTCCGTATGAGCTGTGGTTCGGTAAAAAGGCAACAACAAGATACTTTAAAGTTTTTGACAAGTGTTACATCAAAATAACTGAAGATAATCTTGGTAAGTTTGAAGATAGAGCTGATGAAGGTATTTTTCTTGGCTATTCGACAAAAAGCAAAGCCTACACATGCTACAACAAGAGGCTAAAGAAAATTGTGGAGAGTGTCGATGTTAAAGTTGATGAAGGTAGGGAATGAGAAATAAGCTATGAAGAAAACTACCCAATTTATGAAGAGGTTATTGAAGGAGATGAGGAAAAGGAAATGGAAAAGAAACAAAAAATTGACTCAGATGATTTAAGTAGTGATTCAGAAGAGGAAGAAAACAAGAAATTCAAAATAGGCAGCTGGCAGAAAAATCATCCTAGAGAGCAAATAATTGGAGACCCCACAGTTGGTGTTTAGACAAGAAGAAGAATAGTAAGTAACTACTCTCTATTATCCAACATTGAGCCCAAAAATGTTGCTGAAGCAAGCAAAGATGAAAGTTGGATGACGGCAATAAATGAAGAATTAGATCAGATCAAGAAAAATAAAACCTGGGAGTTAGTACCAAGACCTGCAAATAAAAATATATTCGGTACTAAATGGAGTTTTCGAAACAAATTGAATGAAGATAGATAGATAGTCAAGAATAAAGCAATATTGGTATGTAAAGGCTATGCACAAGTTGAAGGTATTGAATTAGAGGAAACCTTTGCACCAATGGCTAGACTAGAGGTAATTATAATTTTTTTGGCTTTAGCAGTTCACAAGAATTTCAAAGTTTATCAAATGGACGTGAAATCAGCATTTTTGAATGGAAAACTTGAAGAAGAGGTCTATATTGAGCAGCCAGATGGTTTCCAACTCGGTGATAATCCCAACTTCGTCTGCAAGTTGAAGAAAGCATTGTATGGCTTGAAATAGGCACCCAAAGCATGGTATGCAAGGCTAGACAACTATATTACTCAACAAGGGTTCAAAAAAGGTATGGTGGATAGCAATTTGTATGTCAAAATAGAGAATGGCCATCTCATTGTCCTTGTTGTATACATAGATGATATCATTTTTGGTAGCAGCAATGATGAGTCGTGTAAAGATTTAGCAAATAATATGCAAAAAGAATTTGAAATGTCAATGATTGGTGAACTTTCGTATTTCATCGGACTGCAAGTTAATCAAAATGAGAAGGGTATATTTATTTCTCAAGTTAAATATGTGAAAGAGATGCTAAAAAAGTTCACAATGGAGGATTGTAAGCTCGTTAGCACTCCCATGATGACAAGGTTGCAAGTTGAGCAAGGATGACAAATCTCTAGATGTTGATCAAACCATGTACAGATCTATGATTGGGAGCCTACTGTATTTGATAGCTACCAGACCAGATATCTTGCAGGCAGTTTGCATGGTAGCACAATTTTAGGCTAGTCCCAAGGAGACTCATGTGACAACAGTGAAAAGGATTCTTCGATATCTGAAGGGTACTATGGAGTATGGGTTATGGTATCCGAAAGGTAAGGACTTCACCCTTATTGCATATTCAGATGCAGATTGGGTAGGATGTGTCAATTACAGAAAGAGTACCAGTGGAGGTGCATTCTATCTTGAAGACAAGTTGGTTGCATGGCACAGTAAGAAACAAGAGTCAGTCTCCTTATCCACAGCAGAGGCAGAATATATTGCAGCAACTATGTGTTGTACGTAGATCTTATGGATGAAACAAACCCTGAAATATCTTGGCATTAACTTTAGTGAGCCAATTTCAGTTAAGTGTGATAACACCAATGCCATTAACATCTCAAAGAATCTAGTTATGCATTCTCGCACAAAACATATTGCTATCCGATATCACTTTCTGAAGGAGAAAGTTGCAAAAGGTGAGGTTAAGTTGGATTTTTTCCCAAATACAAAGCAAGTAGCGGATATCTTCACAAAACTGTTTCCCAAGGAAATTTTTGAGTACCTTCGTAATAAATTCGGAGTGGTCACGCTTCCCAAGAACTGACTAGCTATCGGGACCACATTCTCAGGGGGAGCATTTATATATTTGATTATATTTTTGCTCATGTTTGTAATTTTTTCTAACTATAATAATTTGTGCCTGAGAATGTTGTGCATGGACTCAGGGGGAGTCTACAGCAGCCCTTCGGTATTATTGTCAAAGGGGGAGAAGAATTATAGGAAATTGCATGTGTGTTGCCACCAATTCCAAAGGGGGAGATTGTTGAGCAAGGTGCAACAACAGTATTGTCATTGTTGTCAACACAGTCAGACAGATTGGTTGATGTAGTGGTTAGGAGTTAATAGGTTCTTCAGAGTATGTATAGTGATTTTTCAAAAGATCAAAGTGGCCCATATGCTAAAAATCAAAAGAAAATCACAAGGAAGAAAATTGTCGCGATATCATGACATGTTGAGCAAGAAAGAAAAACTGTCGTGATATCGCGACATGTTGAGAAGAAAGAAAAACTGTCACGATTTCGTGACATGTTCAAAAAGAAAGCACAAGAAAAAAAAACTATCGCAATTTTGCGACATGTTCGAAGAGAAAGCGCAAGCAGGAAAAACTGTCGCGATTTCTCGACATGTTGGAAGAGAAAAAGACAAGTAGAAAAAGTGTCACGATTTTGTGACATGTTGGAAGAGAAAAAGGCAAGTAGAAAAAGTGTCACGATTTCGCGACATATTGCAAGAGAGATAGTACGAAAGAAAAAGTGTCACGATTTCGCGACATGTTGGAAGAGAAAAATGCAAGTAGAAAAAGTGTCGCGATTTCGTGACATATTGCAAGAGAGATTGTACGGAAGAAAAAGTGTCACGATTTCATGACATATTGCAAGAGAGAGAGTCCGAAAGAAAAAGTGTCACGATTTCATGACATATTGCAAGAGAGATTGTACGAAAGAAAAAGTGTCACAATTTCATGACATATTGCAAGAGAGAGAGTCCGAGAGAAAAAGTGTCATGATATCGTGACATGTCGCATTTTCACGACCCGAAGGCAAGAGAAAGAGCAAAGGAGAAAAAGTGTCGCGATATCGTGACATGTCACATTTTCGTGACTAAAGGAGGAGAGAGAAAGTAAGAAGGTAGAAGTGTCACGATATCACGACAAAAGTAAAGAGGAAGAGTACGGAGGCGAAAGTGTCGCGATATCGTGACATGTGTTTTTGCGGGTACAAGCCAACAAAAGAAGCAAGGAGGTGAAAGTGTCACAATATCGTGACATGTTGTGTTTTCACGGTACAAGCCAACAAAAGAAGCAAGGAGGCGAAAGTGTCGCGATATCGCGACATGTTTTATTTTCACAGGTACAAGCCAAAAAAAGAAGCAAAGAGGTGAAAGTGTCACGATATCATGACATGTGTATTCATGGGTGAAATACGAGAAGAGGACAAAGAGGTAGAAGTGTCATGATTTCATGAAAGGTCGCTTTGGCGTGAACTAAGAAGAGAACCTAGCTGAAATAAGATATGTGACAGTTAACTAAAGTTATACGATAGTTACAGGTGCAGTTACAGAGAAAATCATGTAGCTAAAATAATAAGAGTTAACTAAAGTCAGTACGAAAGTTACAGGTGCAATTACAGAGAAAAATCATACAACTAAAATAAGAACAGTGAACTGAAGTCAGAACGACAGTTACAGGGCCAGTTACGGAGTGAAATCATCAAGCGGCGGTTAAACTGAAAGTCATCAGTTGAAGACCAAACAAATAGCCGTAACTATTAATAGACTGCATGAGAGAATACTATGTGATAAAGGAGTTACATATAGAAGTTTCTATTAATAATTTGCATGCAAAAATATGGAATTTAAAAATAGAGTCAGAACTTTGTTATAAAATGAGGTCTACGTGGAGAATTACTAAGCTAAAAAAGAGTGAAGTGCTGCAAAAAGAGGGTTGGGAGAGTGCCGTAAGAGAGTGTTAAGCAGAGCCGTGAGAGCCGTAAGAGTGCAGTAAGAAGTGCAGCAAGAGGGCTGTAAGAGGGCTGTAAAAGTGCAGTAAGAAGAGCCTTAAGTGTGTGTGGTGTTTTGGTGAATAGTGAGAGAGGTTGGGTTAGCAATAGACCAGTCAGGGTCTTGTATAAGCGAAGGTATTTTTATGTCAATCTTATAGTTTCAAAATTGCAGTCCAAGTTGGTGCTTGGAATTAGGGGTTGGTGTTCCTTTCTGTTGGTGCAGATAAATTAGCGGTTGGTGCTCCTTTCTGTTGGTGCACATAAATCAGGGGTTGGTGCTCCTTCTAGTGGGTGCTGGTAAATTGATTGTAAAATTGGTATTTTGTAAAGGCTAGATTTGGATGAGAATCCAAGTAGTAATTTTTGATGAGTAGCCAAATTGGTGAACCTCGTTACATCATGTGTTGTGGAATGCTCTCTTGTTATACTTGCTTTATCTGATTTTAAATTTTCATTGTTTCGATGTTAAGAGTTGTAGATTTGAATTTAAATAGCTACACTGATTCACCCCCCCTCTCAGTGTCATTGTGAGACTAACACTACCTAGGTGAAACTTAAATATTACCTAAATGAGGTAATCATCATATTTAGTAACATAGTAACTCTAACATCCCCCCTTATTACATTATTTGGGTATTACATACATATCCCTCTATACAACAATATTTGGGTAAAGTATATAACTGCCCCAATACAGTGAAGAAGATGTTGATCTGCTGGTTCTTTGCTCTATCACAGTACTCTGGTTGCTCCAAAGCAAAAAGTGGGTCATTCCTCACTTTGTCTTCATGCCAACGAATTTCCTTATGGTAATCACATCATCCAACCGATTTGCATCGGTAACCAGCCGCTGCAGTCGCTAGGTATAGTAGAATAGATCATTTCATACAAGGTTCATTTATTTACAATATGAATTCACAAAAGATAAGGTAGCTAAGGTGTCGGTCGCTTCCGAAAATGCACCTTTATAAGTTCCCCCCTTCTCATTGCAAAACATAGTGTAATTAATTTTTGAAGGAAGTGTGACTAAGGTGTCGGTCAAAGCTGAAAATGCACCCTTATAAGCTATCTTCTCTTTTTACAAAAATTGTGAAGAAAAGAAATTTATATCCCCCCCCAATTGCAAAAAGTGTGCAACACAAGAGTTTTGTGTGAAGGATTTTACAAATATTGCCTCCTAGACAATTGTACATCGCAAAAAATCGCTCCTCTTGTTACAAGTACTTCAAACACCTAGAATTTGCTATTTATGAAGCCTAAAAGAGGTACAAGCACCCCTTATTGCAAGGTATTCAAACAAAAAACTTATGCTATTTATGAAGCCTAAAATAAGAGTGAGATAAAATGGTGCTTTTGCCCAAGGGACACATGTGTTTTCCCTCTACAAAACTGTTTTAGCAATTTAGCACTCCTTGTGCTATCTTTGAACCAGAAAAAGAATCATAATGAGACACTTCACAAGAAATATGGCTTCTGTGTTGTGTCGTTGCCATTTTAGTTTTGCTTGTTTTGAAACCAACACTGAATGGTGTCTTGGTTTTCATTTTTACAATTTGTGCAAAACTATGCTTTCTAGGCAATTTGATCAAAAAAGTTCACCAAATTGTCCTTTCTTATTGCAAGTACTTCAAGCATGATTGCTATTATGAATTCTAAAAGAAAATTTTTAATGTTGATGATTTGGAATTCTCTGATTGCCTTTACAAGTTTTATTTCCCTCTTATCAAAATCTATGTTTGAAAGAAGAAAGGAATTATCCCCCTTAGTGCAAAGGATTGCAACTTTTAAGGTTCCTTATTTTCAAAAAACTTGTTCTTTCTTTTGATTACCCTAAAAGAGTACCAAAATATAATTCACTCAAACATATATTTAATGGCACCTGCCTTAACTCCCTTCAAGAAGGATGAAAATTTTGAGGAAATTAAGCCAAACAAATAAGAGTGAATTAGGGGTTTTGATGATTTATGAGAGAATATCAAGTAATTTTGGTTTTAAATCTGTGCAAGGATTTACACAAATTTGTGAAATTTTGGGGTTTAGTGTGTTCTTGATTCTATGACTTATAATTGCAAAATAAATAAAGCAAAAATAAAACAAAAATTCTCACAAAATTCTTATCACCTAGGTGTTGGATGCAACCGAAAATGCATCTAATTTTCCAATAAAGGTGTCGAGTAAAATCGAAAATGCACCTTTTAATTTTTGCAACAAAATGTGTATTTGTGTTGTGCAAAAAATGATATTTTTATGTCTCCTACTTTGTTTTCCAATTTTGCAAAAGGAGTACAATGTTGTCTTCTCCCCTGAATTTTGCAAAATTAACAATTTTGAGCACTCCTTCCAAGACAAGTCGACACACGACCCGCATTTGGAAGGCTTCCAGAACTAGTCGACACACGACTTAGTTTTTGATGGACCCAAGGCTACAATTTCTTCTCAAATTTTTGCAAAAAAAAATGTGCAATTTTATGTCTTATATCCCCCTTGGAGAAAACAAATGCACTCTTTGAACTTTGATTCTTACAAAAATTTTAGTCTCCTTGTTGTCTAATTTGCAATAAAAAATCAAGTGTGATCCTTTCTTGTATGCTAAATTAACAAGGTTTGAGAAGAGTTTTAAGGTTTTTCTAATTTGCAAAAAGATAGGTGCTCTTCCTTGTCTTATATCTCCCTTTGTGGAGAAAACAAAAACACTCTTTATATTTTGAATTTGCAAAAAAAACTTTGTTTTCTTTTCTTTTTTCTTTAATTTGCAAAATTTAAATAAAAAGTTAAATCATATAATCTAAATAAAAGTAAAAGTAAAATTATGTTTTATATAATAAAAAAAATCATTTTTTTTTTTTAAACATAATTTATACTTTAATTATTAAAAAATATATAATAAAAACTTTAAATTTAAATAATGAGAAAAAAAAATTAATTTTTTTTTTTACCTTTTGTCCCCGTCGAGACTCAAACCCGGGTCTGGTGGGTAGCGGCTTAATGGGGCCGCAATTGCCAGTAGGGCTAGCTAGCCTAACGGCAATGTAAGGTTGTGACCTTCCATATGAAGGCTATCTAGCCTTCATGCGAGAGAAAAAATGGGATTTAATCCCACATTCATCCCACAACAACATTTTTGCTATATAAAGGGCCTAACGCGCCCTTACTTTGTTGACTGCCTTTGGGCAGTCAACTTGACCCCACTTTTTGTTGCACACGCCACATGTCGCAGCAAGGTGTTGGGTGGCACATGGCCTGTCTACCATGTGTTGCCCATGTGTCGTGTCCATTCTAGGTGGTGCATGCCACGTGTTGTGTCTAAGTCCAGTGGCTGTCTGCCACATGTCGTGTCTAGTCTAGGTCAAGTCCAGTGGCTATTCACCACATGTCATGTCTGGGTCCAGTATAGTCAGCACCTCGGGGTGTGTGCTAGGGTCAGTGGTTGTTCACCACATGTCTAGTCTTGGTTGAGTCCAGTGGAAGTACCACATCAGCACCTCAGGATCTATGCCCGAGGTCGAGTCCAGTCTAGGTTGAGTCTAATGGTAGTGCCACGTTAGCACCTTAGGATCTATGCCTGAGGTCGAGTTTGGTTAGTACCTTGATATTTGTGCCTGGGTGCATGTGGGTCCTTCTGGTATGTGTGGTCTATTAGGTGTATGTGCCATGTGGCACCTATTTCGAGCTAGGGTGCTCCTACCCTGGCTCTAGTCGGTGGTCACCAAAAATCGGAGGGCTGCCTGCCCTCTTGAATTTCGATCGTCGAACGGTGGGTCGGTCTGGTCGCCACCTTGGGGGAGGGCACACCTACCCTCCTTAGGTGGCCGATCACCAGTTTTTATTTCGGTCATCGAATAGGGAGGACGCGCCTACCCTTTCTTTTCAATTTCCGATGGTGGTACAGAGACCTGACAGGGTTGTCCCCCTGTCAGTGGGCTCAGTCGGGACTATGAGGTTGCTCCTGCCCTCTAGGCACTCCTGGTTGGGTTTGTCATGTGGCATCCGATGGAGGGTGCTCCTGCCCTCTCGTGGAGGTCGGCTTTGCGTCCCGCGGTCACCGGTCCTCCTGTGGCAGCCTGTTAGGCCTGACAAGTTGGATAGCAAAATGTTGTCAGATCTATCTAGGCGCGCGGACCATCTCTCATGGCGGCCCGATGAGGTGGGCCTACGGGCCCTCTCCTGTGGTCACCTAGTGATGTGGGCTTGCGGGTATGCCTAGGGATCCATGTAGGTCCTGAGGGCCAGTAGGGCCCTCGAAGACCGTGCCAGGTCCAGTTTGGGTGGAATGAGCGAAGATCATATTAGGCCACCCGACTGCGATGATACCAATGTTACAAGAGGTAAGACAAGAATTAATTATTGATTAATGTCATCAACTATAGCATAGGATAGCTATAGGATTAAGTAGGTTACAAAATAGAGTATTTAACAATAGATCCTA
The DNA here is from genome assembly GCA_028583015.1 of Wollemia nobilis. Lineage (NCBI taxonomy): Eukaryota > Viridiplantae > Streptophyta > Pinopsida > Araucariales > Araucariaceae > Wollemia > Wollemia nobilis. The sequence continues at coordinate 3,837,701 of JAQPPZ010000229.1, forward strand.
TGTCTAGGCTAACAACTAACATGCTATGAGATAAAAGCGCTTAACCTACTAACTAACCTATCTGTTGTCCAAAGGGAAATGACGATAAGATAGACTACTAACCAAGGTAACTGGTAATAGTAACTACTAGTGGTAAAAAGTAAGAAATTAATTTTTACCATGTGGTAAATTATATCTACCTAGGTGAAACTTAAATATTACCTAAATGAGGTAATAATCATAGTTACTAACATAGTAACTCTAACAAAGGAAAACTTCACCAAACCAAGTGAGTACCACAACTTACAAAACTGCTCCTTGGAAAGAGGTTTGGTGAACAAATCAGCAGAATTAGAAGATGATGGGAAATACTCCAACTGAATAATCCCATCCAATACCTTCTCTCTGATAAAGTGGGCTTGGATTTCAACATGCTTTATCCTTTGATGCATTACAAGATTTTTAGCCAAGGCAATAGCTGATTGATTATTGGAGAGCAAACATGAAGGACCAAATTGCTCAAATCCAATTTCCTTCATGAGGGTACAAAGCCAAACCCCTTCCTATGGAGCTACTATTGTAGCCTTATACTCCACTTCCATTGTAGAAAGAGCAATTGTATCTTGCTTCTTGGAAGAACAAGAGATAGTTGCAGACCCAATACTAAAAACATGTGTTGTGGTAGAATTTCTTTCTATTCTATACCCTCCAAAATCAGAATTAGCATAGTCGAAAAGAGCAAAGGAAGGAATCCTAGAATACTTGAGGTTTTTGCATGAACCTAGCCATCGTACCAACGTAGCGTCATCTAACTAAGATTATGTACTTACTTCCAACTTAACCCCTATAGAAATAGTAATGGAAGTAGGATTGCCATCCTCCAAATCAAAAATCTTAAGAAGATCTTCAATATACTTGGATTGACTCAAAAATGTACAATCCTCATGCTGATAAACTTGCATGCCAATATAGTAGTGTAGAAGACCAAGGTTAGTCATTTCATACTCTAAATTTAATTTGGAGATGAAATAAAAAATGACCTCATTCTCATTTCCAGTCATAACAAGGTCATAAACAAATAGAGCAATTAAAATGACCAAGTTATCCTTCCTAAGCACATAGAGATCTGTATCTGAATAGCATTTATCAAAACCAAGAGATAATAAGTAACCTAAAATCTTCATGTACCATGCTCTAGGTGCTTACTTCAGACCGTACAAGGTTTTCTTTAGTTTACACACAAGTGTTTCCTTACCTTGCACAACAAATCATTGTGGTTGACTCATGTAGATATCCACATCCAAATCACCATTTATAAAGGCACTTTTCACATCAAGCTGAAAAATATGCCAACCTTGAGCAATAGTAATAGCAATGAGAAGTCGAATGGTGGGCATTTTGGCAACTAGTGCAAAGGTTTCATCATAGTCAATGCCATGTTTTTGAGCATAACCCTTAGCAACCAATCTAGCCTTATACTTTTCTATCTCTCCATTAGAATTGTACTTGATTATATAGACCCACTTGTTCCCAATAACATTTCTCTTATTAGGATAAGGCACTAGATACCAAGTTTTATTCTTTAGAAGAGAATCCATCTCAACCTCCATGGCATCAACCCAACAAGAGTGTTGTGAAGCTTCTTGGTAAGAAGTAGGCTCATGCTCATTATCTATCTTAGCTAGAAGAGACATGTTAAATGTCATACTTCTAGTTATCCTTTGGTTAACTGAATTATGCTCTTTAGGACCCCTAGAATGATCTAAACACTTGGTCCTTTTGACACAAGGCCCACCCTTTTCTAACTCAAGAAGGTCTTCATTGAATTTGACATCTCTTGAAACAAATACAATGTGTGAAGAAGGTGAGTATAACCTGTAGCCCCTATGTTCTACATCATAGCCAACAAAGATGCATTTTTGAGACTTTTTGTCCAATTTATTCCTCTTTTCTGAAGGAATATATGAAAATGCATCACATCCAAACACTCTTAAGTGTGAAAAATTTGACTTCTTACCATTCCAAACCTCATAAGGAGTCTTCCCCTCAACTTATTTTGAAGGACACCTATTAAGAATGTAGATTGTTGTATTGGTTGCTTCACCCCAAAGAAATTGAGGTAAGTGGTTACCAAGCATGCATCTTACCATCTCCATGATTTTCCTATTTTTCCTTTCTGCAACACCATTTTCTTGAGGGGTGTATGGACAAGTAAACTACCTTTTGATCCCATGAGAAGAGCAAAACTCATTGAAATCATTGCTATTGTACTCCCCTCCATTGTCACTTCTAATAATTTTGATATTTTCTCCCTTTTGATTTTCTACCAAAGCTTTGAACTCCTTGAATGTCTCAAAACAATCTAATTTATTATTAAGTAGATACCCAAATATCATTCTTGAATAATCATCTATAAAGGTGAGAATATAGGATGCACCACCAAGTGATCTAACATGTAATGGACCCATAATATCTGTATGAATGATTTGAATAATTTGTGTGGCCCTTGTTGACTTGTCCTTTGTAAAATTTTGTTTTCTCATATTGCCTAAGATGCATGTTTCACACAAACCATGAATAGGTGAAATGTTAGGCAAGCCTTCAACCAAATTTTTGGACTTCATCATTTGAATATTTTGATAGTTTGTATGGCCTAACCTTAAGTGCCAAAGCTTGCTACTAGGAGAAAAATTAGTTGCTAAACACACTTTAGGAGGAGCATCACCTAACACATAAATATTATTATTCACATAACCTATAATGATTGGTAGCATGCATTTCCTAATGCTCCATGAAGTTGCATTGAACTCAATAGTGTGACCACTTCTAGCAACTTGCAAAACTAAAATTAAATTTCTCCTAAGGTTTGGCACATATAGGAAATTATCAAGTAATTTCCCTTCAATTACAACATTGCCAACACCTTCTCCTTGAAGTTAGTATTATCACCAATATCAACTGAATCTGAAGAGTGCTTATGAAATTCCACCAACTTATCCTTTTCAAAACACATATGGTTAGTGCATCCAAAATCTAACATCCATTCATTAGAAGTAGATGAGTCAATGGAGTAGAGGGCACAAACAAAGGCATTTTTATTAGAATTTTGTTTTACATTGTTGTTCTTTTTCTTTCTCTTGCCAAACCATTTCTTAGGTCCTTGTCCCTTAGCCTTTTATTGCTCTTCCTTTTCTGCAATCTTCTTGTTCTTGAAATAATTTTGTTCCTTGTGGCCTTTCTTACCATAAAAGTTGTAAGTGAAATCACCTCTAGGCTTTTTGGGTTGGAAATTTTAATTTTTCCTTCCCTTGTATTTCTTATTGAAGGAGCCTTAGTGACACTCAAGGCAACATTCTTCTCCTTGACAACTTGACCATTCACTTTCTCTCTATTAAGAGACTCTTAATGTTGAATCAATAATTGTGAAAGAGTGTTGAGACGAATGCCATCCTCTTATTGCTCTAGCCTAGTCTCAATAATGGTGATAAAATTCTTGAACTTGCTTGAAAAGTTCCTCAAAATGATAAAGCTTAAGATCTTCTCACTTATCCAATCATAATTACAAGCCAATAGTTGAGTTCTCATGTCTTTCATATTTGAGAGGAAGATCAAGGCACTTTCTTCTTCACCTTGCATAGTGCTAAGAATTTTGGATAATAAAGTGAATTTCCTTGATGTGTTGGACCCTAGATGGACTTGTTTTAGCAAATACCATGCATATTTAGCATTCTCACAATGGCTTATAGTGAGCAATATCTCATCACTCACACTATTGATAATCATGGAAAGTGCAAGGTGACTCTTGTTGTTGTATGTCTCAAGTACCCTTGCCTGGGTTGGGATTGCTTCATCTCCATTCACAATGGGCCATAACGTTCTTTCTTGAAATTTAGCCCTCATCCTTGGTTCCCATATTCCAAAATTTGATCCATCAAGGATGTGCTTAGATGTGAAGGAGATTCCATGATAAGCCATTCTAGAAAGTGAACATGATCAAAATATAAGATGCATTGAGAAAGGAAATAAATGATGCAATAAGAAAGTAGATAAACATACATGCATATAAAAAAAACATAACTTTCAAGTAATCTACTTTTCAATCATCAAATATAATCATAATGAAAGATAAACATCATGAAAGATTATCAAAATTAAGCATCATCAAGAGAGATAAGCATCATCATGAAAGATAATCAACAACATCATGAACTACTATAACCATCTTGCAATAAACAATTATAACCATATTGTAATTGAATAAAGGAAATAAACCAAGATCAAATTGCAATAGATTAACTTGCAATAAGAAGGTAACTAACCATAACAATCATCTTGCAAAAAATAAACTAACTTTAATTGAACCATAAAATATTTGTTAAATGTTAGATAGTCAATAAGTCAGTAAGTTAGTGTTCATTTTAAGGTTTTGCTATAGCCTAATGAATTGCCAATTCATCTCACCCAAGGTCAACCATGCTACCCAAAAGGGTACAAGTACGAGGACCCAAAAAGGACTTGCTACCAATAGAGCAGATTCTTTTGGATTCAATAGGTGTTTAACAAATATAAAATTTGTTGCAAGATTAAGTAAATTTTAATCAATTACTAAAGTTGTGGTTAGTAAGTTGATTAATTTTTAACCTTCTTGATTAATATGAAAATTAGTAAATTGTAAGTTAGTTTTAGTAGATTTTTTAGTATCAAGTTAGTAAGTTAGTAGTTAGATTAGTTGAGATGCAAAATAGGCAAAACACAAATACTCTCTCTCTCTCTCTTTCTTTCTCTCTCTCACTTTCATTCTCTTTTACTTTCATTAAGAGAGATACACGTTACATTAATTTACATTATGCTTCAAGCAAATGCTGGAGAGAGATTAGAAGAAATTAATAAAAATAGGGGGAAGAGAGTGAAAAAGTTGGATTATTTTGATGTGAACTTCCCCCCATCATGAATTTGAAATGGGGCTTCTTCTTTTCTCTAGACTCTTCCTTTGAGGCTTCCACTCTCATCTCAGTTTCCTCTTTTTCCTCCTAAGTAGTGGCTGCTACTGTGAGACAAGTAAAGTCTCCCCAAGATCAAAGAATGCTCCACAAGATCAATCACACACAAAATAGGAAAACCCACAACACCAATATTAAGTGGTAAAACCCTACTTCAAATGAAGAAGGGAAAAATCCACTATGAAGCTCACTATATTACTCAATGATTCAACAATACAAAAATGCTTCAATGTTATGAAACAATATGCATCAACATGATATAACAAGATGTAGTAGACAACACCCTTATTTAAAGAGAAGCTTTTCTACTACAAGCCTAAATTTTACCTAATCTTATCACAATATTATATTGAGATGTGTGACAAATCTTATCACAATATTATCTTGAGATGTGTGACAAGTGGCATCTATCAAATATTAAAAAGTGATTGGTTACTTTTTAATATTTGCTAGAAAAGAGAAATAACTTTTTTCACAAATTAAATATTCCTAGAACCCCTATTTTATTTATTAATTGGGTGAGAATATTTTTACATAAAATAGAATTATTTTATAATTCAAATATTATTCTTTAGACTATATATGTTAGTCTAAGAATAATTTACACAATGTTGCATTACATATTGCAACAGCTACTTCCTATGCTATCTACCTCACTTTTGTGTCCTCCGTCATTTTTTAAGAGTCTAAAATTTCAAATTTATCATGCTAGAAAATCTGTTGAGATTCCAACATTTGTTTAGCTTCTATCCAGTTCTAGTCCTGCAACTCTGAGTCTGACTATCCTTCTTACTATTTTTTTTTGTACAATCTCAACTTGTTTTTCTGGGATGGGATTATTCACCATTATTTCCCATTGTCTCCTTGTTCTTATTTATACTGGATTGGATTGCCTCCCCATAATTTCCTCCCTTTCTTGAACTAATGGCTACTCCTATTATCATTGTTGAAGTGCTTTTTGTTCCAGTTCAGGTTCTAGCTTCCTAGGCATTTTCCTCTGATGGTGTACCTATTCATCATTCAAGGAAGTATCCTCTTGTATTCTAGTGTTCTGGTGCTCTTTCTTTGTTTGAGACTTCTCTAGAGTCTCCTTTTGGATTGGTACTAAATTTTCCCACCTCAAAATGATTGGTTGTACTTACTTCACATCCCTAGGTTCTATAAAACCTAGAAATTAGATTCCCTTCTCTGTAACAACATTTAAAAATAATCCAATGGCATGGAAATTCATCCCAAAAATCTTCAGTCTCCTTGTCAGTACTTCATGCATCTTTTTATCTAAATAGGTACCCCAATCGTACTTTGATTCTTTTTGTGATATCTTCTACATACTGAGCCATCCAGATTGGCATCTCTGTAGCTCATGTATCTCCCAAAAATGGAGCCATTACAGTATTCATAGCACATGGCCTATATTTCTCTTTCAACTAGCTCTAGTTAATTCCTTGAGTCCCTGCACTTGAGATCTTTGCGTCAGTCAGTGATTTCACATTGGTAAGCAAAGTGATGATACAATATGTCTCAATCGAATCAACCATATTCTTAACTATCTTTGTGCCATATGCTGGCAATTCAAATATGTTCCTAAATGCCTCTACTAAAACTTCTACTTTCACCGTTCTCTTACCCACATTGACAGAGGTAATTCTAGTTGCAGGATTATATGTCTGAACCATCTATAATAGATAGTTGTAGAAGAATATATTCTAGTGTGGTGGAACTTGCACTATTACAGCTACACCAACCTCCTAAAAATGTTTTCTCTAGGGGTGATTCCTATTTTCATTGCTACACCACTACTTTTTGCATGTCTCTCCTCCATGTTGTACGAATGTTATATTCATTATCTCAACCTAAAATTCCTCAGCTCTACTAATCAGATCCTTATTTATATCTAGAAAATATACTTCACTCCTTAATTCCCTCCTTGATATCCTCTCTTGTGCCATTTCCTCCTCTCAATATCCTGGTGGTGTTCTTCTCCGATTGACCCTTCAATACCTTTGCCCTCTCCATAGCCTGTATCCTCCTCTCCTCCATGGATGAGTACCACACCAACCATGGTACTTAAACAATAATCCTTGGTACTATCGTGGGTGTACCTCTCTCTCGTGCAGGGTCCTGGTGACCATTCCACTCTATTGGTAGAGATTCTTCTTAACCTATGTCCAAACTCTTTGGTTGAAATCATTTTCTCGACATGCCTCCAGTTATCTTACTACTTGAACATCACCAATTCCATAATTATAAGTGTTCCAAAAATCATACAGTCTACTGTAAATTGTATAGTATGCTTTCCAACTTGCTCCTGTATGGTTTCCTTATGAGCAACCCCTCCATATCATACAACTATTCAATCTTCGACTATTTTATCTTAAAATTATTTGATCTTCTACAAATTGTACATTTGTATATTGAAATCATATAGGATCATACTAATCCATACATTATCCCTCTCTAGCTACTTTTCTTCATAGAATCTGTACAATTCTGTATGATTTCATATGATTTGCTCAAAATGGCTTAAAACAACGCAAAAACTATCAAAATTAAATAATATTTTTCTTGAGATCATAAAATCTACCTCCAAATCATACAATACATCTCGTAAAACCCTTATTCACCTAAAAATCATGTTTTCCACTTTTCCACCATGATTTCTCACTGACCCAGTTGCTGAAATACCCCAATATACCTTTTCAATGCTTTTCAGGAGCAATTTTCCAATTCTTCCACACTTGGCATAATTTATCCCCAAAAACAAAATTTCTTGGCTATTTAATATGGTTGTACGATATTCTCATTTCTTCATTCTATCTTATCCAATTCATATTTGGTCGCTTTTGTTAGATTTAGGTTTGTAGCTTTCTTTTCCCTACAATTTCTCTGCTTCAGCTCCAATCTACCACTTTCTTGAACTCTAATGTACATTTTTCAACAACCTGGTTTGTATTTGGATGCCTTCTACTATAAACCCTTGTTTTATTTTAGTTGAACTCAAAATATTCTTTCAATGGAGTCAAAACATTGCTTTTTCTCCTTCGGTTTGATTTCCTCAAGTATGAAAAGGCTTCCTGGTGGAAAAATTAAAAATGGGTCATGAATTATTGCAGCTTAATGATGAATTTTAATGCCCATATAGTCGTCTCCTTGTATTTGCATGCTTTTCACCTTTGTCCTCCTAAAAATTTCAAATTCCTCCTTGTACGGTTTTAAAAATTGCTAGGGTGAGCCTTGTATTTAACATCTTCAAACCCTAACCGCTTCAAATTTGAAATTGTACCACTTGCATGTTTTTTTCATATTCCTTGCCTGGATGATTGACAACTCATCACTTTTCATGTTATTTTTAGCTTTTTGCTACACTTTTCTGACAACTCATCGTTCCACACATGCGAACATTAAATGCGATGGTTGAAAATCATACAACTGCACTCATAACCATACATTGTACAATCTAAATTGTATAACATGCCGCCTTGTATGATTCTGCATGTATTTTTTCTAAATTTTTGCTTTGTATGATCTCTCACTTATGCTTTTTTCAGTTTTTATTTTGATTTGTATGATCTATCACTTAGAGATTTTTTTCTATTTTTCTCTCTTTGAAGAGGTCGTCGTTTTCGATTTTCAACCCACTTCTTTCTTAATTGCATCCCAAGGTATTTTCATAATTAAGGCATTTTATTTTTCTATTTTTTTTCATTTCCTAATCTATTTACACTTACTATCATGGAAATCACACAATGACATTCACTTGTACGATACCATCTGATTCTTCTCTTGGAGGTTCGACCATGACATTCTAAGTGGTTTTGCCATCTGGTACCACTTGCTCTCTAGGTAGATTCATCTCCACTTGTGATGTTACTGAGTTCCCTGGCCTTCCATTCCCATGTGCACAATCTAGAATTGTACAATTGCAAGATGGAGAATCCTCACTTGGTGTCTCTTCTCATTGTTGTGTAGGTGATTGATTCCTTGGTAGTGGTATCCTTACTACTCTACTATCATTTGAGCGACTTCTTCGCCTATACCCTCAGATCAATTCTTACTCCAAACTTGGTGATCGAATAATTTTTTATCCCTGGTTTCTTTCATCTGCAAAGTGCACTCTTCCTCTACCAGCAGGGTCTCTACCACATGAGTGTCTCCCCTATCCTATTCCTCTTGACATTAGGTTTCTCTGTGCTAGTGGTGATTCTTCCCTTTCTTGGAGTATTCCTCTACCACCCACAACTCTTCGAGGTCCTCGTTAGATTAGGGTTGGTTAGCCCAATGGATAATTCCTTGTGGGTTTTGGTAATATCTCTCTAACCCATGGTAAACCTTGTAGATTCCATGTCTAGTTCAAATAAGATAAGGGTGTATCTCCTAGCCATCTAGGATTAGGGGGTCGAAACCTTTCTCATCCTATTCCTCCTCTAATTGTAAAATAACCTTGTACTTGCTCATTCCATGGTTGAATATGTCCTCCCCTTCTTGGCTGAAGCCTTAAGGGTCCTTTTCTATTCCTCCATCCCATTGCTTGGTTATCAAGATTTATTTCTACCAACTCAATGTTGGCTAGTGGACTTCTAATTTACCTTTTACTTAGTGATAATTGTTGCAATGCTCTGATTATATGATCTGTACGTGCTAAGCAACATCTCCATATTATTTCCTCAAAGTATATTTGTGGAGATGAAGTTGCCAAAACCTCTCTATATGCATCAGATAAATCTATCTCAGAACTTGAGTCATTTTGATTCTTTTCTCTCTGTTCTACCCAATCTGTTGGTAAATTCATCAGTCTCTCCAATATTCTTACTTCTCTCCTTTGTCTTCTTAACTATCGATGGGCTATTATATATGCTTGAAGATCAATATTGGTGTGATGCTTCTGTGATATCCCTAGTTACCAATGTGTTTTTGTACATGCTGGTGGATCACAATTATCTCAAGGATTTTGGGGATTCCATGGGTGTTTGTCATTATCACTACTTTATGTGCTAGGTTCCTGAAAGCACGAGGATACGAAAGCAAAAAGGAAAGCGAATACAAAATGCAAACAAAAAAACCGAACTCAACGCTAAATCCTAGGAATTTGAAAGTGCATGAAAAGAGGGAAAGGCATGAGCGAATCGAAATGAAACACAAGTGAATAAAGAAGACATACCTTTTTATTGATATGTTTCAAACTCGGTTACAATGCGCATCCTCCCTTTCCAAGGGCTAGGAGCGTTTAAGCATGCGTTCTTGTTACATCCATGGGTGCCTTTCCTTCTTCCGCGTGCCCACATGTAAGATGGGCGGACCAAAATGTCGCCGCCACTTGTGTCTATGAATTTTGATTCCTTTCTGCTCCTCCGATGTTCCGATCCTACGTTCAAAGGAACAAGAAATAGTTAGTAGCACCTGCGGATGAAACAAAACATGCAATCCCCAAGCCTACGATAAGTGAATGAGAAAAATGAATTAAACTATGACTAAAATGAATCCAAATGCTCTAAAAATTTGACAGGGGCATCAAGACATCACCAGGAGGGCCCTACAAAAAGAACAGTTAGGAAATTCCTCACCGATTTGAATTCGCTCCGGGGTGGGACGAATTCACCTACAACAAAATGCCGAAAAGGTACTGTCCCAATGTCCTGCCTAGGAAGCTCCAAAAGACCTGCAAACTTGGGGTTAGCTAATTGGGGGCATTTTGGGAAGACCCAGATGGTCAGATTTTCCCAATTTGGCCTCCATTAGTGGGAATTTGATGATGCTACCTGCAAGTTAGTAGAAGCGAGCAAAGATAGAAATATGGTCAAAATTGTTCAAAACGAGACGAAATTCAAATGACAACCTATCTAAGCATCATAGAACTGAATGCAAAAATGAAAGAAAGCAAGTCTGCCATGGAATTCCCATCACTCCAAAGGGGGCGATTAGGACGGTGGCAGCATGGGAGGGGGCGCCCATGGGGCAGGCCGCCCACCGTTTGGGGCCTGATTTCGGCACCAATCCACTTGGGATGGGTCCAAAACCTCTTGTGTGGTATTGTCGGAAAATTTGGTGGGATATTGTGGCCAAATGTCGGGTTTTGGGCTCAAGATTCGTCCTCCCAATAGTCACCCAATGACCTCCCCTCTAAAGGAGATCAAGGATGTGAAAGGCGCAAATCCAAAAGGTGTGAGGCATGTAAATAAAATGGCAGCACTTCGTTGCTCTAAAATGCTCCTTCTCTGTATATTTTGGGGTGAGGAAACTCACCAATTTATAGACCTGGAGGTCTCTTGAAATGGGCATGCAGAGGCGCCACTTGGCAATCATGCCTTCCCAGGGGGAAGGAGATTCCTCCCTGAATTGGGACTTCATGACTGACCTTGCAAATGCCTCTAACGCTCGAAAACGCTCACCCATACTCCCATGCGATGAAGGAAGCGTTGAGTGGCGGATCTGAGCTGCCATTTGTCAAGATTTGACTTTTTTCCCGTCAAACCTGCAATTCGCCCCACCCTGGAGCGAATTCAGAATTCATCCCTGGGTGGGGCGAATCCCAGTTTGAATTCGTCCTTGGGTGGAACGGATATTGAGCAAAGTGCCTGAAGGTGCCAAAATGATTTTTGACCTTCCAAAACTACTGTGAGAGTGGTTAGGACCACTTTTTAACCTCTGGGGGCTGCCCTTGGGGCTGTGTGTGTCAAAGCGATCAGTGTTTGCAGTCACATAATCGGATTGGTGTTGTTTTGGTGTCTACAGATGCCCCTTTTTGGGATGCGTCTGTGCATGGCACAGCGTCGAGCAAAAATAGATAACCAAAGCACTAATGATTAGGGTTTCTTGGTAACCTAACCAACTTTTGATGCCCCAAGTATGGAAAGGGCATGCATTCTTGAATCCTTGCTTCTGACGAGCGAAGGAACTCAATTCAAGTGTTAACCTTTTTCGGTGAGGTGTTACTTGAGCTTGGACATTGATCAGTCATGAATAGGCAAAGGGCGCAACCTTTTGTCTGTGAGAACCTTGAGTTCATGATTCACGAATGCCAAGTGATTTGATCAGCTTGTGATTGTTGCTTGTTTGCTGCCCCAAGCAGGAGCGTGATTGTCTTTGTCAATGATCCTTTGAATGCATGCCATTTCCTTGATTGGGTGTGTTTTTGTTGATTGGTGACTAAGTGTGACTACCCCCTCAAGCGACGAATCGATGAGGGAATGACCTACATGAGAAAAGTGACGAGTCGCTTGACCCAAGATGACTTGTGTGAGGGTGCCCTTAGATGATTTATCTTTGAATGTGTGTGCAATTTTTTGACATTTAGACCTATTTTTGGTGGGTGTTAACCCTTTTGGTGACGCTTTTTGGAGCTGAAATTGTCAAAAATCCGTCTTCCCGTGGAGCGGTCCGGCTATGGTAGCCTTCTTAGGGAGTAGGATAGTGACAATTTGCAACCCCAACGTCTGTTTTGGATGCCAAGAATGTCAGGCACGAAGGCACCTTCGTTTGGCAATGTTATTGCTATTTTTGGGTGGGTTTTGACCCGTTTGGACGACGCCGTTTGGGGATGAAATTCTCGAAAATCCGTCTTCCCGTGGAGCGGTCCAGCTATGGTAGCCTTCTTAGGGAGTAGGATAGTGAGGATTTGTGACCCCGACATCTATTTTGCATGCCCGAAATGTCAAGTGCCAAAGCACTCTCATCGGGCAAGTTTATTAGCTTTTTTTTTTGGTGCATTTTTATTCAATTTTTGTTGTTTTTTTTATTTTTGATGATATATACAAATGACTTTATTTTTTTTATGCACATGTGATGATTTGATTTTATGCATGATGATTGATGAATATGGATGTATGCATGTTAATTTATAGTGATGAATGCATATGTTGTACTAAAAATGTGCATGTTTCTAATTTATATGATATGCAAATGGAATGGATGAATTGAATTTGTGATGTTTGGTAGTCGCACCATAGACTGTTTAGAACTTTATGGCTTTTTGTCCTAGGTGATTGCTGCGGTGAATAGCTTTGTATGCATACATGTTATTTTTTTGTTTTTGCAATGGGAGAATGAAATATGGCAAGTTGGTTTAGAATGTATGTTAAGGTTTTATGAGACTCAGATGTTTTAACTATCTAGCCATGACTGTACTTTTATCTCACAAGACTTTTGAACAAGGTATGAATCGGACTTGTTTTGGACCAAGTTATTTCACATCCCTGTGTGTGCAATTGAGTTCGTTTATGTGGTGTTTGTCAGGATACCGCCAGTGCCAGATAGGCTATCAACCAAACCTGTACTGAGGATCACCTGATTAGCTCCACTAACTCCTTTGTTGTGTTTAGTCAGATTAATCTATGGTGCTATCTAGGATACCATAAGCTAGCTCATCCACATGCAAACATTGATCTGCACACAAGTTAATGTGATAGATATATCATCATGCGAGAGGTTTACCACCAGTGACCGATAGGCTATCAACCAAACCGGTACTGAGGTTTGCCTCATGACCTGTCGGAATGTTGAGAGTTCCAAGGATTCAAGTTCGACTCCCTTCTTTTCTTCAATTGTATTGGGATACTTGCTCTTTTGTAGTGATAAAAATCACTATTTATTTTTGTTTTTTCTTTTGAGCAAGGGATTTGAATATTGAGTGATGAGAATCACTATTGTTTGTGCCTTTTGATGTATGCACTTTGTTTGTGATGTCAAATTTTGGAGTTTTGACGTTTGCAAATTGTTCTGATGTTTTGCAACCTTTTGAGAACTTGGGATTCTTGGGGAATTGGGTAGGGAGGATGCTTGTCCTTTTGCCAACTCTCAGCATTCTTTGGGGTCATTCGCACAAGGGGATGAGCAAGATAACCGTTTCGCTTATGGTGACCTGGATTGCTTTGCAGGGTTCATCTTTCATTCACACAACTTGGGAATTTTGTTATATGTTTTAACTTGTGTCGGGATGCTACGTAACAAGGTGTGATCCAAGTAGAATTCTACCTTCGTAAAATCTGTCTGACTTGGTACAGTATGTGGCTAAAAAGCTAATGACGACTGAATGATGAAAACTCTCGATACATTAGAAAACAACTGACTATGATGTGGGAGAATAACGTGAATGGTGGTTATAGGCGATGAGCTATTGATAAAGCGGAAAAATGTAGAAGATGATGGTTTTTGCCAAGTAATGATAGTCTATGGTGCTTTGACTCGTACGACCACAAATATGCAATGTATGCAGCTATATATATTTTTGTATTTTTGAGGGATTGATGTTTGTGAGTATGCAGATGAGATGCAAAAGAACTTTGTATCGTTATGATGATTTTGCGTATGCATGGAAATGAGATGCAAATTTTTGTTATTTTTGATGATTTTATTGTTTTTAAATTTTTCTTGTTTTTGACCAAGCGATTAAGGAATCCTTGGAACATTTTGGGTTGACCAAGCGATTATGGAAATCCTTGGAGCTTTTTGGGTTGACCAAGTGATTATGTGGGGAATCCTTGGAGCTTTTGGGTTGACCAAGCGATTATGGAAATCCTTGGAGCTTTTTGGGTGGGCTATGGCTCCTTTAAATATGGAATGGCCACAAATGACTGATGTTCAAGGGTTCTAGTTCCTTGATTCCATCAAGAGAGGCTAGCCGGTATGTTCCAGGTCCTATTTTGCTATCAATTACATATGGACCTAACCAATTTTCCATGAACTTGTCCCTTAGATGGGATGACAAACTAGAGTTCTGTTGGTTTTCTTTTAAGACCAAGTCACCAATCCGAAAGTCCCTCAGGTGAACTTTCATGTTGTATGCTTTCTTAAGTCGCTCTTGATAGATACGTAAATGCTCGAGAGCATTAACGCGTCGTTCGTCAAGCAACGTAAGCTGGTCTAACCAGGCCTACCGCACAGTGTCATCATCGATGAACTCTTGCATTGATATGCATAGGGAGGGAATCTCCAACTCGAGAGGCATGACTACCTCGGAGCCATACACGAGCGAAAATGGAGTTGCCCTAGTGGGCATCCGAATGCTAGTGCGATAAGCCCACAGGGCAAGTGGGATCTGAATGTGCCAATCCTTATGATTATCGATGACTATCTTTTTGAGGATGGCGACTAGCATTTTGTTTGACGCTTCTGCTTGCCCATTTGCCTACGGATAATAGGGTGTCAAAAAACTATGCTGAATTTTGTACTTTGTGGTCAAAGCACGCACATATTTGTTCTTGAATGACGTCCCATTATCCGAGATTATCTTGGATGGAATACCAAAATGACATATGATGTTATGCAAAATGAACTCCACAATGCGGGGTCCAGTCGTAGAGGTTAGCGAAACCGCTTCCACCCACTTGGTGAAATACTCTGTGGCCATTATGATAAACGTGTGATGGCCGGACGATGCAAGGGAGATCTTTTCGATGAGATCTAAGCCCCACTATGAAAATGGCCAAGCCGACTGGATCGGCTGCAAGGCCTGGGAAGGTACGTGTGTCAAATTGGCATGATGTTGACACTTCATGCACTTTCGCACATATGCGCAACAATCTCGCTCTAAATATGGCCAATAATAGCCCATGCGAAGGATGCGCTTTGCGATGGCCATACCACTGAAGTGGCCACCACATGTACCATCGTGTGCTTGGGTGATTGCCCAAGCGGACTCCTGCTGGTCCAAGCAACGGAGGAGGATCCCTTCATAGCTTCGACGGTACAAAATGTCTCCTAACAAGACATGCTTTGTCGCTTTTTACTTGAATGATCATTTTGCGGCATGCGTCAATCCAAGCGGGAGGTTACCTAACTTGAGGTAGTCCCTGATGGGTGAATACCAATCCTGCTGATCAGAAACCTCGACGGTATGAATAGCCAATCCCTCTTGAAGTTCATCCCTAGCAAAAGCTGAGCGGGAGAGAGCTTGCAAGAATAGCATTGTATTGCTATTAATGGGAGTAGGGGAGAACAAGGACCCCCAGTTGGCATGTTTTAGATGATCGTGGATTCGAGAGAACCTATCCATGGATGGCTCAATCTGGATCAAGTGGATTCCTGGCGTTAAATCAGAGCTTGCTCGCTCCATCGCTGATTGCGATAGTGTTTTGACTTGAATGGTTGTCATATCACCAGAAAGGTCTTGCGGGATTAGTGACCCCAAGGAGGCCATAGTGTTCGCAAAATGATTCGATGATCGAGGGAGTGCCTCGATGTCGTACCATTCAAGCTTCGCCAAGAATTTGTCCACTAGGGCTTTGTAGGCCTGCAGAACTGGGCATTTGCATTGGAATACCCCTTTGACTTGGTTGACAATTAACAACGAATCACCAAAGATATTCAATCATTTAATGTTCATGGTGATTGTTGTCTGAAGACCTATGAGCAAGGCTTCATACTCTGCATTATTGTTGGTGCATGGGAAATTTAATTTAAATGACGGGGGCATTGGAGCGCCCTGCGGTGTGAAGAATACTATTCCCGTGCCACCACCTTGCTCACATTTAGAACCATCAAAAAATAGGGTTATGTCGGCCTGTGACTCAGGCTCATCAGAATCTGGTGATTCTGAGACATGGAAGACCCCATCATCGGGTAGTTCTATAGTCAGAGGCTGGTCGTCTTCGAGAGGAGCCTCTGCTAGTTGATCGGCTATGACCTGACCTTTTATGGATTTCTGTCCGATAAATTCTATGTCAAATTCCATCAACAACATGATCCATTTCGCCGTGCGGCTACTATGATAAGTATGACTCATCATGTACCGCAATGGATTCTCCTTAGACACAACATACGTCTTGTTGCTCAACATGTAATGGCACAACTTTTTGGTAGCAAACACCACTGCCAAGCAGAGTTTTTCAACGTATGCATAGTTAAGTTCATAGCTGACCAGGGTGCGGCTAAGATAGTAAGTAGCCTGTTCTCTGTGAAGTTCATTCTTCTGGGCTAACATGGCTCCCAGTGCCACCTCAGTAGCTGAGATGTATAAGTAGAATGACACTCCTGGTCTAGGTGGTGCCAATACCGGCGATGAAGCCAAGTATTGTTTGATGTCGTCAAAGGTTGATCGGCACTCGTCATCCCAGTGAAATGCTACCCCCTTGTGCAACAACTTGTTCATTGGTCGGCACTTGTCAGATAGCTGCGCTATGAAGCGCTTGATCGACGTGACCTTTCCCTGTAGGCTTCGAGCTGCTTGATGGTAGTTGGGGGAAGCATTTCAAGGATTGCCTTGACTTTGTTTGGGTCCACCTCGATGCCTCATTTTGAGACTATGAAACCCAAGAGCTTTCTAGATGTGATGCCAAAAATGCACTTCTTGGGATTCAGTCTGACTTTATGCTCCATGAGGCGATCGAGGATCTTGCTTAAGTCACCGAGATGATCCGGGCGCAAAAGAGATTTGGCCAACAAATCATCCATGTAATCTTCCAAAGTCTTGTGCATGTAATCATGGAAGATGTATGTCATGGCACGTTGGTAGGTGGCGCCAGCGTTTTTAAGGCCAAAAGGCATGACCTTATAACAAAATGTTCCCCAAGGCATTGTGAACGCCATTTTTAGCTGGTCCTCGAGATTGATACAAATTTGATTGTATCCCGAGAAACCATCCATGAGGGAAAGCATTTCGTGACCCATTGTAGCATCTACCAATGCGTCGATGCTCGGCAAGGGAAAATCATCCTTAGGACTCGCTTTGTTTAGATCTCAAAAATCAGTGCATATGCGAATCCTCCCGTCAGGATTTTTGATGGGCACCATGTTGGACAGC
The DNA here is from genome assembly GCA_028583015.1 of Wollemia nobilis. Classification (NCBI taxonomy): domain Eukaryota; kingdom Viridiplantae; phylum Streptophyta; class Pinopsida; order Araucariales; family Araucariaceae; genus Wollemia; species Wollemia nobilis. Next base: position 3,855,413 of record JAQPPZ010000229.1, read on the forward strand.
CATGGCGGATAATCCACGCAGATGACAAACTGTGCATCCAACAACTTTTGCAATTCATCTTTGACCATCAAGGCCACTTTTGGGTGCATCTTACGTAGTTTTTGCTTAACTAGCTTGATTGTCGGATCAAGCGTTAGATTATGCGTGACTAGCTATGGATCTAGCCCCGACATGTCTCTGTATGACCATGCAAAAACCTCCTTCTTCTCTTTGAGAAGGGCAATGTAGTCGGCTTGCTCTTCGGGGGATAAACTTACCCCCAACTTGATGATCTATGGATTCATTGGATCTGAGCCGATGTCTACGTCAGTCATCTCCTCGACCGACATGTGGGATCCGTCTTCCAACTGATGTGGAGTTGGGATCAAGTGGATATCATTTGCTGAGTTTAGATCATCGTTAGGAACCTCGGGTCCCTCTTCAACATGGAAGATATCCTGAGTTGGCCCAGGGGTAAAATGAAGCATTTCATCGAAAGGCCAGTACTCGGATGGGGATGGAGGGGAATTGACGTGATCCCAGTCGATGGCATCTATGTCTAGAGACAATGACTATGTTGGATCGGCCGGATTATGGATGGGGGTGGTTAAGTCAATGGAGATCATGTTGATGGAATGATTTTGGTCTCCATTACTGCAGGTGTGGTTGCTCGGACATTCTGGATGCTCTCTATGCTCTGGATCTGGTTCTAGAGGGACTGGCACGAATGGATCGGCCCTATGTGTGGATAAGAAGATAGGGTCTACCCTCGACACTGATGGCACTATAGGGTCTCTGGGTGGAAGGTATGCTTCGTATGCCCAGAGCAGCGGATCCAACACTTGGTCCCACCATGCTGGGTCTACGTACCACTCATGCCCAGGCCTTATGTTTAGCTGTTCCTGCACATCGTTAATACCTAAGAGGTGTCGTCGCTGCATCTACCGCATGTGGTTGAGATAGGCCATCTCGGTCTCATCTTCATAATCACTATCGAAGATCCAGAGGTCTTCGTTGGCTTCGATGACTGCTTGCGGTGTTACAGGCTCGTCCTGCTCAAGCAAATTGATGTGGTCCCACCTAGGTTGTTTCGCTCTCCGTGGGGGGACTTGATTTCCTTGGAGTGGCACTTGCTCGATAGGAGCATCCAAGGGGAACATTGTCAAGAGGCTTTCTTGATAATCATCCATGGGGATCACCTATGAGTGATCGCTGTCTGATTCGAAGGGGTCATATGACGCTGGTTCATACTCTGATTCATCCTCTGAGGACCCTTCTTGACATTGTCTAGACTCTCCCTAAAAATGAGCTCTCGAGCTTTCTCCTCTCTCGAGTGAAGGGAAGGGATTGCTAGAGCCAACAAGGTTGATTGCCGTTAATGGGAGATAATCCCTCAATATATATGTGGTGTTAGGGTTGGCATATGGATCTGATGCCAATCCCCCCTTGTTGCCTATCCCTAGGCCTTGCATGTTCTCCACCAAGATGTCCAAGGGGAGGGGGTGGTTGAACCCTACCCCTGACTTGTCGTATGGCATTTGGTATCTTGGTTGGCAAAGAACACGTATCCCTTGCTCATATCTGCCTAACCCATATCCATGCCAATTGCATTGGCCAAGGTATCTCAGAGCAAAGTCTGGGTTAGACAAATAGTTGACATTTTTAGCAAAAGGCTCTTCGTCTTCGTCCTCTTGCATACATGGTGCAACGCCATGATCAAGGCCCCCATACACAAAATTTGTCTGGTTCGGCGGGTAGCCTAGGGGAACAATAGTGCCAATGGGAAGGCGAGGTCTCCCCATGTCCTGCATGGACTCTAGTGCGGGTGTTGCTACAATATTTCACACCAGATACTCCCCTAGGCCCGTATTGGCCATTTCAACGTTGATCATTGGCGGTTGAGGGGGAGGGAATGGAAGTTCTCCTTGAGTCCACTCCATGTCGGGTGGACTAGGAGCCTCGACTTCCATTCGGCTAGGCATTTCCTCCGTAGAGATAGTTGATACTGATGGCAGTGTCTCTTCCAAAGGTTTTGCCTCTTCCAGGGGTTTCTTCCCTTTGTCCTTCTATTTGGCCCCCATAGATGACGTCGTTGGTGGAGGACCAGACGATGAAGATGAACCCGACTGGGGTTTTGAAGAACTTGCTAATGGGGATGCCTACAGAATCGGACCCTATTTAGATGGATTTAACTAGAAATCCAAATGCGTCGATGGCAGGGTCGATTGCGGCATCAGCTGCACCGCATTACAATATTTGAAGGGTTCTAAGTCCATCGAGACTACATGCACCTCCCCTTCAAATGTATACTTTAAACATTGGTGAGCTATCGAAGGGACACACTTCATGTCCCTGATCCACGACCAGCCCAACAAGATGTTGTAGGCCATTTCACCTTCCAATACGTGGCACAATGTGGGTATGGTCTTTTGTCCCACTTGGATTGGTAGGACTATTGTGCCGACTGTCGAGCAGATTGCATCATTGAATGCTCGCAGAGTGTAGGTGGAAGCTGTGATGTGAGATGCGGGCAACTTCAGATGCTTGAGAGCCATAGTTGTGATGATGTTGCTGGATGAGCCAGTGTCTATCAACACCCTCTTGTATGGGATCCCGTTGACCCACGCGATAACGTGCAGGGGTGGATCCGCCATGTCATCAGTCACTGATCTCAATTCATCTTCTCGAAATGTGATGATCGGCTTAGTGCATCATTTTACATGCCCCACGAAGTTGTTGAAAGAATTTGTCTCATGGGGCTGCAACTCGATGGCTTTCAAAATCTCCATTAGAGCTTCTCGATGGGGCGTAGATTGTTGTATAAGCTCGTATATGGAGAGCCTAGCCGAGGTGGTCCTCAAACTCTGAGTTAGTTTGGTCCGAAGTGTGGCCACTGGCTTAGGCGGAGGAGGTTGTGCAAGGTGCTGTTGTGGTTGCGATGTTGTGGGCACCTCTCCTGCAGCTGCCGTAGGAGCATTCATGCTCGGATACCTCCTATTCCGAGTCACTATACTGATCATCCCTACATACCCCTGCATGGGGTAGTTCTGTGTGACCTCGTTAACTTGTAGGGTCTTTGCCTACGGAGCATGAGCAGGCAAGGGGTCTTTGAAGACCTCCATTTGCTGATTGCTTGGTGCGACGGGATTATCCACCGCTAGTGTCTTGTTATCAATCAAGTCTTGCACCAAGCCCTTAAATTTCCAACAGGCATTTAGGTCATGTCCCTGCCGCCTATGGAACCTGTAGTACAAGTCCTCTCTATACCCCTTAGGCTTGGGTGCATTGGGATCTATAGTCTGAATCTCTGGCAGGTTGATCAGGTTTGCCGCTAACAAGCGGTCAAACAAGGAGTCCCTGGACTCTGTGTAGGGTGTGTATTGTCGCCTAGGGTGATGCTACTGATTCTGCTCTTGCCTCTGATTTTCTCTGTCATAGTTGTTGGGAGGCACTACCTGATAATTAGCCTTTTGAGGCTGAGTTGCTTGCACAGGTTTAGGGACGTTGATTGCAACTTGGTTAACCACAGTGGGTTTTTGTTGCGTGGTCCCAGCTTTAGTGTTTTTAGTCCACTCTTTTTTCTTAGGCTTGGCTATCTCGCCATCCTGTATTTTGATCTCTTCAATAATTCTGGCTTGTGCCAGAGCTTCTTCTAGGGTGGCATATTGCTGCAGCTGCAATAGCACAGAGATCGATCTCAAACAACTTTTGGAGAACATCTGAGTGAGGTCGGACATAGGAGGGAGGTAGGGCAGCTTCGAGAGCAATGTCCTCCATCGATTCCCATAGGCCGCCATGGTCTCCTCCTCATACTACCTGAGGCTGGCTAAGTCACTTAGTGACGCCTTCTTCTTGGTATTGAAGGCGAAGCGTTCGAGGAACGCATCCACTAACTGATCTAAGTTTTTGATGTTGTGCTTTGGTAATTGGGTAAACCAATCCGAGGCAGGGCCTACGAATGTGGTTATAAATGTTCTCAATAACAAAGCATCATTGTCCTGAATGCCGAAGCATTGGCTCAAGAATCTCGTCACATGCTCTTGAGCATCTTCCTCACCTCTAAAGGTTGCCAACTGAGGCAGCTTAAAGTGCTCAGGATAAGGAGGTGCTGGCACTGACGGATGCACAGGATGACTATGGAGCTGGCGTAAAGTGGGCTTTTGAGGCCCAAAAGTTTTGGTTTCCATAGACTCCAGACGCTCTAGCAACGCTTTGTATGCATCGAAAGATTTAATCTCTTCCTCTTTGGTTTGCTCCCGTTGTGGGTTGTGGGAGACTTGAGGCCTCTGAAGGGGAGGCCGGATGGCGACTCCTCCACCTAGGTAGGGCATTTTGGCCCACTCATCTTCTTGCTCATACTCCTCATAAGCTTCCTGAGGAGTCTCTAGGTGAGACCTATGACCCAGGGTGGGTCCCCGCGGAGGGTACCCATCGTTGTTCCGGGGAGTGGCCTCCCGTTCAGGTCTAGGAGGTCTCGGAGGCAGCGCTTGGTAAGGTCATGGGGACCTATCTCGCACCAAGGGGTTGCGCCTCTCATATGGTTCCGCTCTTTGGGTGCGCGGGGTTGGAACCCTTTCAGGCACCGGGTTATGTAGCAACTCATCTGTTTGGCGCCTAATGCGCTCTTTGCTAAGGCGATATAAATGCTCTAGCTGTTGTTGGTCTTGCTCAAGCCGCGTGATCTGCGCTTGGTGGGCGGCATGTCTGGTGACTTCCAGGTCGATTTGTTCTGCCATATTGAGCCTAGGAGGCCTAGATGCCTCTCCTATGCATTTACCTCGATCGCGATGATCCGAGATCTCAATAGGTCGCTTCCCTCTATCGAGGTTGGTGGCATTTACCCGAGGCTCTGGCCTCAGTGGGTGATCATGGTATCTAGTTGGTGTGGAGGCGCATGGCCCCCATGCTGTATATTGCTCTTGAGGAATGTAATCATCTTCCTCGTGCTCCCTTTCATATGTGTGAAAGGGGCGGGCAGAGTTAGTTCACCCGGTTTGAAGAGCCTTGCGCTCTAGATTTTGTCTATTGGTTCTAACAGTGATGGGGGGCAAAGGAGGGATGCCATCATCATGTGGCCTCTCCTCATGGAAACTATGCCGCTCTAGCACTTCATCACGCGGTGGCCACTCATATCGAGCTTCTAAGGGAGCCTTCTTGTCTATGTTGAGTGCCACGTGTAAGGACTCTTCCTGAAAGGGGCTATGATGAACGGGCGTGTCCCCCAAAGGGGTGTCCCTATAGTTCCACCTTGACATGGAATGACGCGGACTCTCTTGTGGGTCAGGCCACCAAGGCGGTATGACTAAGTCCTTAGGGCTATAGCGGAGGCGACTTGTGCCCCCTTGTACACTTTTCGTAGCTTTCGCCCTTGATTGGGCTTGGCTACGTGTGTACACCATGGTATTGTTTTTCTACAAGCTAAATAGATTTTTATCTCTTTTATGATTTTTTTTATGCTACACTAAACAGAAAAGAGCACACACATACACAAACAGTGATTATCTCGTTTAAATATTGAGAGTGTGTCCTAAACCTGGTTTAGTGTGTTTTTGTTTTTTTTTTTGTTTTTTTGGTTTTGAAGGTTTTTAAAGAACGTTTAAATGCAAAATGAGGGCTCTTATGACTCCCAAAATTGGTCGCCCCTTCGATATACCATTGCCAGGCCGATATACCAACCTCTCTATATACCCGCCCTTACGTGAGGGAAACTATAGGTACGTGAGAGCAGATGGTACGTGGAACATAGGCGGTACGGAAGGGGAATCGCCCTGTTTATGACACCTACCATAGAAGACTTATCCTCGTGCACTGGGAATCACCCCAGCTACACTCGGTCAGCTTTCGTCAGGATTTACGTCTAGCAATAGTTGCGATCGGGGTAATGGATGCAAAATTCAAGCCAAGGTGGTGATGAAATCCACCGTTGGTCTTGATCAAGGGTTGGGGTTTTACGACCAGCGCCTTGGTTTTTAAGTTGCCACGTGGTGTGTGGGGTTATTTTTATTTTGCAAAAGGAAACAAGCAAACAACAAAAAGAAAACTTTCCCTAAGCAAACAAATAATCCAAAAATAGAAACACTGAACAGAAAATGACAGAGAAAATGCAGAATCCTTACCTCTTCTCTGCCCGAATCTGTCGGTCCCGAGTTTCTGCCCGGAAACTTCATAGACTAGAATTCATCCCGGGGTGGAATGAATTATAGGACTGTATTCATCTCAGGGTGGGGCGAATTCCCATTCGTCCCTGGGTGAGACGAATTACAACTCTGTATTCACCCTATGCTCGGAACGAACAACGATCGGCGTAGAGAAAATGGGTACCTGCAAGCAAAAACAATCAAGTTTGGATCAGATATCTGATCTAAAAAATAGAGGACAGGGTCCCACCGTGATCGCCACTGAAAGCACGAGGATACGGAAGCAAAAAGGAAAGCGAATATGAGATGCAAACAGAACCGAACTCAACGCTAAATCCTAGGAATTTGAAAGTGCATGAAAAGAGGGAAAAGCATGAGCGAATCGAAATGAAACCCAAATGTGAATAAAGAAGACAGCCCTTCTTTTTATTGATATGTTTCAAAACTCGGTTACAATGCGCATCCTCCCCTTCCAAGGGCTAGGAGCGTTTAAGCATGCTTCTTGGTTACATCCATGGGTAGCCTTTCCTTCTTTCGCGTGCCCACATGTAAGATGGGCGGACCAAAACGTCGCCACCGCTTGTGTCTATGAATGTTGATTCCTTTCTGCTCCTCCGATGTTCTGATCCTGCATTCAAAGGAACAAGAAATAGTTAGTAGCACCTGCGGATGAAACAAAACATGCAATCCCCAAGCCTACGATAAGTGAATGAGAAAAATGAATTAAACTATGACTAAAATGGATCCAAATGCTCTAAAAATTTGATAGGGGCATCAAGACACCACTAGGAGGGCCCTGCAAAAAGAACAGTTAGGAAATTCCTCACCGATTTGAATTCGCTCCGGGGTGGGACGAATTCACCTGCAACAAAATGCCGAAAAGGTACTGTCCCAATGTCCTACCTAGGAAGCTCCAAAAGACCTACAAACTTGGGGTTAGCTAATTGGGGGCATTTTGGGAAGACCCAGATGGTCATATTTTCCCAATTTGGCCTCCATTAGCAGGAATTTGATGATGCTACCTGCAAGTTAGTAGAAGCGAGCAAAGATAGAAATATGGTCAAAATTGTTCAAAACGAGACGAAATTCAAATGACAACCTATCTAAGCATCATAGAACTGAATGCAAAAATGAAAGAAAGCAATTCTACCATGGAATTCCCATCGCTCCAAAGGGGGCGATTAGGACGGTGGCAGCGTGGGAGGGGGCGCCCATGGGGCAGGCCGCCCGCCGTTTGGGGCCTGATTTCGGCACCAATCCACTTGGGATGGGTCCAAAACCTCTTGTGTGGTATTTTCAGAAAATTTGGTGGGATATTGTGGCCAAATTTCAGGTTTTGGGCTCGAGATTCGTCCTCCCAATAGTCACCCAATGACCTCCCCTCTAAAGGAGATCAAGGATGTGAAAGGCGCAAATCCAAAAGGTGTGAGGCATGTAAATAAAATGGCAGCACTTCGTTGCTCTAAAATGCTCCTTCTCTGTATATTTTGGGGTGAGGAAACTCACCAATTTATAGACCTGGAGGTCTCTTGAAATGGGCATGCAGAGGCGCCACTTGGCAATCATGCCTTCCCAGGGGGAAGGAGATTCCTCCCTGAATTGGGACTTCATGACTGACCTTGCAAATGCCTCTAACGCTCAAAAATGCTCACCCATACTCCCATGCGATGAAGGAAGCATTGAGTGGTGGATCTGAGCTGCCATTTGTCAAGATTTGACTTTTTGCCCATCAAACCTGCAATTCGCCCCACCCTGGAGCGAATTCAAAATTCATCCCTGGGTGGGGCGAATCCCAGTTTGAATTCATTCCAGGGTGGAACGGATATTGAGCAAAGTGCCTGAAGGTGCCAAAATGATTTTTGACCTTCCAAAACTACTGTGAGAGTGGTTAGGACCACTGTTTAACCTCTGGGGGCTGCCCTTGGGGCTGTGTGTGTCAAAGCGATCAGTGTTTGCAGTCACATAATCAGATTGGTGCTATTTTGGTGTCTACAGATTACCTTACTAGCCAAGGCATTTATTCATTACTAGATTCACTAAAAATCTATCCCTGCATTACCTTATGATTTAGGTGATGTGGTTTCTTCCTTAATGTCTCACCATAGCATCTCTACACCTTCATTCATCATTTACGTATCACTTGGTGGTACTTGTGAACATGTGCTTGCACCATCATTTCTTATAGCACTTATTGGAATTATTCTCTCATCATCCTCATGTTCCCCTTCTAGATCCTATAGCCTAGTTGTTCTTTGTTCATCCAACCTTCGTATTGTACTATCCAATTCCTATATGATTTGTTCTCTCAGCCTTACATTATGGCCTCACAACGTCTAATATTCTTCCTGTAGTTGTCGAGTCTACAATCATATTATTTATTGTAATAGCCCTATTTGAGCTAATAGAGCAAGTCTAATCAATTATTAATCAATGATATCATTCATATACTCTTATAGAACTTCCATTTCAAAGGTGTTCACTCTATCCTTGTATTGTACTGTTAACCATATCCTTCATCCTTTCTCTTGCTAGGGTAGTTCCCTCCGTTCTACCCAAGGATACATCATATTTCTACTTTCCTAGGGTACTTATTCTTGCCTTACCCTATTTCTAGGTAACAGTACTATCTCTTGATGTCCTCTTTTGTTTAGAGGAATTCGTTCTTCATCTTCCTCTGTTACACGTTTGGTCCCATTCATAAATCTGACATGCACTCATAATCATCTTCTTTCTCTAGGTTGAGGTGCTAACTCTTGTTGTTCTATGGTTGGTATTGTATCCTCCCCTTCTATAAATAAGCATACGAGTCTCATGTTAGGATCCTCCTATGATGGACCTTTCTCATCTTGAGTCCTCATTTGATCTTCTGCTCGTCTTCTTCGTTCTATCTCTTCTGAAGAAATGAATAATTATTATACTTTGTAAGTCTTCAACTTTGAGCCATTTACAATGTCGGGTACCTCCATCCCATTCAAGTTATACAACTTTATTGCTCCATTATTCATTACTTCAATCACTTTATAGGGACCAAGACATAACGTCTTCAACTTATCGGGCTTAATTTCCTTGTTTCCATTAAACTTTAGAACCAAGTCACCTGAACTAAGTTCTAACATCCTCAATTGTTTGTCATGCCACACTTTCCTTATTTTCTAAGCTACCTCAATCACCCATTGTGCCATGAATATTATTTCATCTAACTTGATCAGTGTTATTAGTCGCTCTTCCAAACTTTTTGATCACCCAAGTGATACTCTACCACGACTCTCAAACTTGATATCAAGAATCCAACTAGCACCACTGCGTCTATCCATAAATCAACTAGAAAAGTGTATGCTCTACTGTTGGTTTAAAATTTGTTTTATATACCCACAAAATAGATGGTAGAATTTCCTACCAATATTCTCCCTCTATTCCACAAGTTTTATACATAGTAGATACCAAGACTTTGTTTGTTGCTTCCACCTACCCATTTTCTCTAGGATAATATGGACTAGATAATGAGTGTAAAATATTGAACTTTGTTATCAGCATTTTGATAATTTTCTTGATAAATTGTCCTCCTAGATCACTTGTGATCTAGAGCAGAATACCAAATCTTGTGATTATCTCCTCATACAATAATATCACTATACTTTTAGTTGAGTTATCAGGTAATACTCTTGCTTCGACCCATTTTATCAAATATTTCATTACTACTACGATGTATATACACTTCCTTCTCTGAGATATCTTCAATGGTATGACAAAGTACAATCCCCACCTTTCAAATATTTCTTGGGTTTGTAATGGATGCAAAGGCATAAATTTCCTCTTTAATGACTTTCCTACCCTTTGACAAGTATCACATGCTTTCACATACTCCTATGTATCATTATATAGTGTGGGCCACCATAATCCAACTAGTAAATTTTTTTTAGCGGTCACATATGGTCCCATGTGCCCTCCTTCTAAAGCTTCATGAGCTTATTTCAATGCTACTTTGACTTCTTCCATCACACATATTCGTAAGATACCATCACTTCCTATCTTGTACAGTAATCCTACTATTAACTGGAAGGTTATTAACTTCATAATCACTTTCTTTTTCTTAGTTACCATCATCTCCTATGACAACTCTCATGTGGAAAGGCACTGGCCAATCAAATTGTACCACGATGGAGCAACATTTATGGAAATAATTATGCATCAGGAAATTCATCTAAAATGCCTATTCTTGTAGGTTCTCCTGATCGTATCTGAGATAACTAGTCTGCAATAACATGCTTCTTAAGGTATCACTACTACTCGAAATACAAACTCCTGTAGGGTGATGAGCCACCTACTGACTCGTCCTTGTATCACCAATTTATTTATTAAGAAAAATAGAGCTTGATGATCTACATAGAAAGCAAAATAGTTTACCAGTAGGTAATGCCTAAACTTCTAGATTGCATATACCATTCCTAGAGCTTCTCTCTTTGTTAGCCTTAATAATAGGTAAATAGCAAATAAAATAGGTTGATCTAGCTTGAACTGTCCTTGTGCTAAAGCACATCCAATTGTAAAATTTGAAGCATCAATGTGGACATGGAATTCTTTATCCTAGTTCAAGAACACAAAAATCAGACTACTCACAATCTTGGCCTTTAACTCGTAAAAGACTCCTTGGTGCTCCTCCATCCATCTAAAAGGAAAATTCTTCTTCATTAAGGAATCCAATTGATAGGATACATGTGCATAGTTCCTGATAAACCTTCGATAATACCCTGTCGATACAAGGAAGGTTTTAAGTGAACTCACATCATACAGTTTTTCCATGTGCAATATCACAGGGATCTTATTAGAACCTATTTTTAATACTTCACTACACACTATGTGTCCTAAAAAATTTCCAGATGGTACCATCAGGTAACATTTCCTATGGTTTAATTATATTTGTGCATTCCTACACCTTCTCATGCATTCACTAAGGGCAGGAATGTGTTCCTTGATATTCCCATAAATGGACCAATCATCCAAAAATGCTTTGAAGTTCCTTGTTGCCAATTGATCAAATATATACAATATGATGTGCTAAAATGTAGTTGGGGTATTACAGAGCCTGAATGACATTAAATTGTATGCATAGATGCCATTATCTATAATAAATGTGGTCTTAAAAGTATCCTCCTTGGCTATAATGATCTAATTGTAACCCAAAAATCCATTAAAAAATGAATAGATCTCATGTCCTGTGACTTCCTCCAGGATAGAATTTGTGAAGGTAATAGGAAAGGGGTCCTTGATAGTTACTGCATTTAGATTTCTAAAGTACACATATATTCTTATTCAAGGTGATCACTATAGGTGATACCCACTCAATGGTCATAACTCTAAAGATAATTCTTGCCTCCAGCATCTTTTGTATATTTACGTTCACTAATGCAACATACTTTGGGTTCATTCTATATGGTCTCCTCCTTATGGGTTGTGCTCCAGGAATTAATGTAATCTTGTGGACACATAACTCAGGTGGTACTCCCTTCAAGTCCTTATATGTCCATGAAAATCCATCCTTATATTCCAATAATATCTTAAAATTTATCACTTTGAGTACAGGGTTCCAATCATCACCACATTGAATCATCCTAGGTTCATCCTCCATTCCTAAATTGGTGTCCACTATCTGAGTTACTTCATATTTGATATTATCTAGCTCACTTGTTGCTTTCTCTACATTCTTCAGGTGTGCTGGTCTTATATCAATCTCCGCATCTCCTACTGTATACTCTATAAAACTTTTTGGAAATGCCCATTTCTCTTCTGCCTCCTTATTAGGTTCCTAGCTGATTTTGGTTTTATCTTAGTTTTCCTTGATATCCTCTGACTCAATACAGAGAAATTTGAGCTAAATTTTTTTATAATCCTCCATTTTACAATGAAGAAATCCACTATTAGATCTTGCTTCATATTCACTTCATTCATCCAGGTACAACATTCCTTCTCCATCACGTTCAAACCCTTCATCTCCTGAGGAATATTTTCATTCGTCAGTCGTAGCTACATCCTCACTGACCTTTTGATTAGCTAGATTAATCATATATTTATGTTTTCCCTTCTTGAAAGTGATTTGATTATTTCCCCAATTGTGATTAACTTTGGCTACTCGTAGCCACCCTCTTTCTAATAGAGCATCGTATGCAGGCTTCTGCATTGTAATCACAATGAAATCCAATACAAACTCTTGCTAAGCTATCACCACTTGCTGTGATATCAAGAATATCTTTATCTCGATATGATACTGGTCAGAACCATATAATAGAAATCTCAGTACCCATAGGAATGGAGCGCCTTGTTCGAGCCAGGTCTTTTTAGGTAGCACATTGATGCCAGATCCTCTATCCACAATGACTTGTGTCAATTTGTGCCCTAGGACTGGGTTATGCATAGTGGCTATTTTTAGCCAATTGGATAAAATTAGGATTTTTGAAATTTGGAATTGGCTAATATTTGGGACCCTTGACCAAGACCCATTAGCCAAAAAAAATTGGGTGCAATTTTTTTGGGGGGGTCGATTCACCCCAATTTTATAATAATTTGACCATTTTTAAGTTTAAACTTACAACATTACCCCTAATAATAGTTAACCTTCTACATGTGTTTCGATACTATTCACCTGGATTTTAAAATTAATTCACCAAATTTTTATAAATGCATTTTGGGGCTAACCCCTTATGCATAACCCTGCCCTAGGATCTTCATATGAACTAATATGGGTTTCTTTCCTACATCTATCATCAATATAGTAGGATACAAAAATTGTTATTTTCATTCCTTCTCCTGAATCGGTTGGTTCTACACTTCCATCACCTTATGTGGTTGTATCTCTTCCACCATTGATTTCTGCAATGCTGGAATGGCTTCCAATAGGTTCAACACTTTGATCTCTACTGTGGTGTCCAAAACCTATGCTGCCAGATTTTGCACAATTGCCTTATGTTTTGATAGCTTTTCAGTTCCTTTTCTTCAGCTAACTTCACTTGTTTAGCCTTTTGTGCTTCATCTTGTAGTATTTTCTTTGCTACATTCTAGTGCTACTTTTCTTTGTTGGATTTAGATACTTATCCTTTTTATCCTGATTCCTACTCACGACTAAAAATTCCTAGGTTTACTCCTTAACTTGATGAACCTCAATGTCTAAATAATTTACATTCTATGGGTTGCTTGATCTCACCTGATTTGGATAATTTGCTTCCTTGTAGTTACCTAGATACACCACGTACACATATGTGTAGTGTTTGCTTGTTGTGTCTCCTATCTCTAAGGTGAAGGATATTATTTTTGTGAAATATCCCCATTCCTGGTAATTGCAGCACTGTATGATTAGCATTCCCTTTTCGATTTACACTATAAACAACTTTGTCCTCGTTGATTGCCCTAGTTTTGCCTTCCACCTCACTGGATATTTATATAACCATCACTTGTTGTTTGTTGCCCACTCCCTAGGATTTTTGGTTTCTCTTCTTGCTCTTGGATTGTCATATCCTATGAATGTACTCTTGCATTATATGAATATAGCATTACCTCATATCCCATCATATTACAGATGTGACAATAGTCATTCTGTGGATACTTCACATTTGTATGAACTTTAGTATTGCATTCTATGGACAAAATGCCATTACTATCAAATTGTCTTCTTTGTTCTTTCATGATCTTGTCAAACTCATGATGAAATGATGCTACTATCCTTTGTATAGTGTCATCTTCTCCACTATATGAATCATTAGACTTGGGATGAGATACAATTTTGGTATATGTCTATTTTGATTCACTTTCAAAATTATTTACATGCTTCACAACTTATTCATATGTTTTTGATGGTACTACCTTCATATTTTCTTATATTTTAGTAGTAATCCATCTACAAACCACCGCTTTACCAATACATCTACCAAAGGTATTTGTATCTTATCTACTAATTACGTTAATCTACGATTGTATAATTTTACATCTTCGTCAAGATTTTGCTTTTTCATGCAAAGTTCAGTAACAATATCTCCATCATCCTTCAAAGACTGAAATTCTTCAATGAATTTTTCCTTTACTTGAGTCCAAGTCTAAAAATCTATGGTATTTTCCCTCTTCAAAAACCAATCGATCGCAAATCCTCTCAAGGTAGCAGGAAATAAATTTACCCAATCATCTAGTTGGTCTACACCATTTTCCCTCCAAATGGTTATACAAGTTATGATATGTCTTGTGGGGTCTTCCTTACCCTCACCTATAAAATGTGGATATATTTGCTTTGCTGCCTTATTAGCCATGTTCAGAGAGTCATCCTCGTTACTTGAGGTTTCCTGTGGAATATCTGTCTAATTCCTCCTTAGAGGTGTTTTACTACAATCATCATCAAAAATTTCTATCCGAGGTATATTATTTTGTCCCACCAATAATTGACCAAAATCACATTTATATTCACTCTACAACCTTCTTCACTAATATGATGGAGATGGTCTTGGTCCTTCTTCCTGAGACCTCACACCCAGGTGCTCTAGTGCCTGACTCCCATCCTCTGCACTTCCTTGCAACCTTTTTTTTGCTTTCTCAGGTGTCACCATCCACTCTCCTTCCTCTTGAATTAATTCTCTATCAACTCATACCTCTACGCTAGGTGGTCCTGGTACCTCCTCTTATGTATCTATCAACAATGCCTTAAAATATCCTTCTTCAGATGTCCAAACTTGCTCTATTTTTTGTTCATGTGTACTATGGTATGAGTTACTTGCATTATATCTTTGTGAAATCCTTGTGCTCATTATTACTATATTTGTCTCTCATAATTCCCATATCCTACGTCTTTGTACACTGGTTTTTGTTATACACCTCCAATTTTGTAGTATTCTTACTTGTCATATTGACCCATTTTAACAAAAATGCCAGATTTGATAAGGCAATTGTGCCAAATTTAGCATAGGGGTGTAGTATTACTAGTGGGTAGGTGGTTTCTAAGGCTTAGGATGATCAATTTTTTATTCCCAATTAGTAGACCAAATCATACCATCGTACAGTCTCTGCAACTAGCAATATGTGGCAGGTATTTAACTTGTAAGTTGTATGGACACCAAATCATACCATTGTATGATACCAAATCATACAATGATAGATATTTGTATGATTGTAAACTTAGAAAATATTTCATAATTGGTTTTGCAAGTTGTCGTACACATTTTGTAACTAAACAAGTCGATTCTCCAAAACTACCAAATCAGGTAAATTACCTTCAATCAACTAAACTACCAAATTGGGTAATTATCCTTTGTACAATTTGTACAGACTCTGGTGTATGATATGTATGAAAAAAATATACAAACAAGTGTAAAATTAAATACTCTACTAGACCAATATGTGTTAGATAAGTTTTTTAAGGGTTTAATATGGAAATTAATCCTTTTCTAGTAACATGCAAAGCATATAAACAGGGTTTGAGAGAGTTGAATATCCAATGTTAATGCCCAAAAATTATACATTAGTGTTCAACATGTCTTCCTTGATATTACCATCATCACAAATCATTCCAAAATGCTACACCAGTGTTGGTTTAATCAATTCTTCCATAGCAATACATAAAGTAGCTAAAACACTCACAAAGAAGTACATGCAATATAACTAAACTATCAATTGTTATTCAATCATTCCAAGATCATAAAATACATGAGATAAACCATAAAATATGCTCAACTATATTATTATTCAACAATTTCAATCACAATCAGAGATAAATAATAACACTCAACCAAAACTCATAGCATCCTCAGACTAACTAGAATATATTAACAAATCATAATCAGAATGTAACTAGACTCTCAAAATTGAAAATGAGACCTTAAATACTATTTCCTAGGCCATTCCAAAGCATTTCCTCAATCAATTCATTATTCAAAACTGCCCATGCATAATGGAATACATTAATTAAGGCTTTTACTAAGTCTAACACCTTAATAATCAAACTCATGCACAATGACAACTTCAAATTATATTTCCCATGCATTTCATGCCATTTCATTGCACCTTGTACTATTTGATTTCACTTTGTAAGGTTTACCCTTCATATTATATTGTTTTACCCTTAACTGTATGGTTTACAAACTTGTCAAAATTGTGAAACTTGGGCAAATCCATTTATCACTTCTTCTTTTGGGAGGTGGATTTGCTGCTTACATCCACCTTTATTGTTCTCTTTGTGAGTATCTTAATTTGGTTCTGATTTTTGATGACTGAGTAGATCATGGCGCAATTTCCTCTCATATTCTTGATTTTGATTCTTCTATGCTTACCTTTGTGGTGTAATGTTTCTTCATTTTTTTCAATTGGTTCCTCTGAAAATATGTTAGCATCATTTTGAAACACCACAACATCTTATGATATTTCCATTGAGTCCAAGATATATGTACTTCCATGGATTGATCCTGTTGCTTTTATTTCACCTTGATCATGATAAGACATGTATTGATTCCATTCATATATCTAAATTTTATCATATAGTTATATTCTACTAACTTGCTTACTGAAATGAGATTGAATGTTAATCCATGAACATATAATACTTTTTGTAGTATAAGATTTGGAAATGATTGCTAGGTGTTACACATCCATAACCATGTATGGGATAATTTTGGCTATCTATAATTCTTAGTCTGTAGCCTTTAGCACCTTCAATATAGTCAAACCATTATATATTTCTTGTCATATGATGACTGGCTCTTGAGTCAATGTACCACATGTTTTCATGTTTTGTAGACTGGTTTCTTTTGGAGCAAATTTCACATTCATTGTATGACATTCATTTTCCCATTTGAAGAAGTAGAATTGAAGAAATGAGATAGGATTTTCTTTGTAGTCTACCTTATGACTCCCTATATTAGTATATATGATTCCTAATTGGATTATATAAGTTTTATTTGATAAAACTTTTATCAATCCTAGGTTTGTAGGCTTCCTTATGTCTCCCTAGTAATGAGAGTATATACACCTAATGGAATTTAAGGTTTTGTAAAAAGCTTATATCTTCCCAATGGATTTTCAACTTGATAATCTATGATAAATTCTCATATTACCAATTTTTATAGAATCCCTTATGACTCCCTAGTGAGTTTTGGGATATAATATAGTGCTCTTGTAAAAAAATAGTTCAATTTTTTGTTGATTTTGTAACGTTTTGTAAATATTAAAAATCAACATCTATTATCCCTTATTGCTCCTAGTGAACTAAGCACTTTTCCAATTTTGAAGAGGTTTTAATATTGGATTTATTATGTCATTTTTATGAAATTTTGAGAAAAGAATATCATAAATTTCTAACCTTAGAAAAAAGCCTTAATAACCTCTTTTAATATCCCTTTAAGTTTTAATTGTGGTGTATCTAATTTCTAATAAATTAATTTTATGTAGTTGTTAGAAATAGAGTATATTACATCATTTGTATCATGTAAATGTACCTTTCCTTGGTACATACATATGACATTAGATTACTTTATGGGAAAGTTATTTAGTTACTTCAAGCAATGTAATAACCACACAAGTGTTAAAGTGCAAGTTGTATATGGGCAAGCTGTCCCTAGCACATCTAGGTAGAGTGTTAGCCAAGGAACCTATTTCCTATATAAAGGGCCATAAATATAGAACATAGATATAGCAGTGTGTAGAGAGTGAGTACTACATCATTAGGAATTAGTATTGACCAAAGTGTTATGATGTAATATGGTGGGGTGTAATATTCTCAATGCCCATTCTTGATTAGTAGCTCTATTCATGGATTGTTCATTTATTCTAGAGCTATTCTATAAACATCTCCATTATTTATATATATATTATTTTTAGTCATCCCACATATTTAATTTATGTCATATTATTCTACATCTTCTGTTTTCTATCTCCCATCACATGTTGCATTAAAAGATAACAGTGGTATTAGATCCATGGTAGGTCAATAGGAAAGCCACCATTATCATTGACCCTAAGTTTTTTTCGATCGGATGCACTATTAGATCAATCACTTTCAAAAATAATCAGGAGAGTCTAGGTGACAGAATTAAGGAGAGCCCAAGTTAGAATTGAAATAAATATTATTTTCTAGAATACTAATATTGCATATGGCTAGATTCTTTTGATAGAATTTCATGGGAATACATGTGAAGACTAGGACACAACATTTGATCCACTAGTTTGATGAATCAACTAGTGAAGCTCATCTAAGAGATCTGGAGAAATTGACCTGAAGTTTCTTTTATTGTAGGTAATTAATTCTTAGATGATTGGGACACCTCCTACAACAAAAATCTAGGATATTTAATCTTCAATACCCAAAGGTCAGAGTGCTTCCATAGTGTAGATTATAGTTACTACAAGAGAAGAATACTACAAAAAAGACTTTTGAAACATAATTGTGGTGAATTTTGGAGACAAAATATCTCCATTACTAAACTGGAAACTTCACGAAATAAAAAGGCCATAGAAGTCTTAAAAGGCCATAAAATTCTTGATCAATAAGAAAAGGCCATAAGAGCCTTGATCCAAAAGAAAATGCCATAGTAGCCTTGATCCATAAGGAAACACCATAGAATCCTTGAAGGAAAGGCCATAGAAGCCTTGGAAAAAGTCCACATAAGCCTTGGTATTGAAAACGCCATAGAAGCCTTGATACTGAAAAAATCCATAGTAGCCTTGATATTGAAGAAGACTTCATAAGAGAGTATCTAATTTAGAAGTAGATTTTAGTACTAATATTTTGTTGTAGAAACAAGAAGATTCAGTGAGTTTGGAAAGCTTCCTACAAAAAGGTGAAGAGGAGTATATTTTTTAGAATTAATCCAAAACTTAAAGTAAAGATATCCAGAGAAGATCTCATTGATGAAGAAGGACTAGGAGAGTCCTTATCAAATACAGAGGTAAAAAAAATAGATATCCATGAGAAGATCTCACCATCAACACTTCCAAAAGTAAAATATTGAAGATAATGTCTTAAAGAAAACCATAAGGAGTTACAAGATCAAAAGCCTTAGGGAGGTCTCTATGAGCATTCATTAAAAGGCTTGGAGAGCCTTGCTAAAGAATTCATCAAAGTAGTTCCAAGGATAACTCATTGGAGAAATTAACTTTTCGAGATAGTGAAATATTTGGGACAATTATCACCATCCGAAAACAAGCCCAAGAAGAAGAAATTTGCAAGGAGTGAAAAATATTTGAAGAGCTCAAGACATACAAAATATTTATAGGAAAATCATATTTGAAATCAGAATTTGAAAAGAAGCTTGAATGAAGATTCAGATAGAAGAAGCCTACCAAATCTAGGAGACTTGGATATTACCTCTCAGATCAAGAAGGCACCACTTTAGAATCAAATATATCTATAGAAAAAATAATGAGACTATAAGAGGAGAAAAACCACCAAAATTCTAGGTTCGTGAAAGAGAGACCATATTTTGATGAAGATAAAGTTGTTCAAGGAAGCCTACAGAGAGCTGCAAAATATTATTTAAGGTTAAAAATTGGTGATCATAGACACCAAGATCTACATCCTCTACAAAAGTGGTGAAAAGGGCTTTCAAAAAAAGGTAAGCAACTATTGGTGCAAGTAGATTCATTAAGTGGATTACTTATCAAATTTTTTTAAGCACCTTAATTGGATTGAAGTTGCAAAAAGGAGACTTGAATTAGAGTCTTCAAAAAGGTCCAAAAATAAAGGATTATTTAAGGTCCGTTTGTACTTTAGGCATTGATTATATTTTAGAATCTCAAACTATCTATCAACTACTTATTATCTACTTTGAAAAATAAAATGAAGACTAGCTCCTATTACCTTGTTGTTAAAGAAATTTTAGAATAATTATTCAATATTCATTTTAGATTATTCTTGATCAAGTTGCAGTAGATTGATTAAGTGCATTAATTTTTGATATTTAATTGGAGTAATAAGGTGATATTATTAGTGCATTAAAATATTATTAGATTTGTACTATTATTGCTCTCAAAAATATTATTGCTTGTGTTCGTAAGAAGGGCACAAAAATATAATTTTTAAAAGTGTCTAAAGACACTATTAGTGCATAAATATCTACAAGTTTTGGGTGGCCTGAGGAAGCCATAAAATAAATCTCAATCCTCTAAGTATTGTAGAATAAGGAAACCACCTAAAAAGAGCATAAAACAAATCATAGAACGAGACTTTATGAGTCTCAAGTTCAAGGTACAAAAATAGTGCAGAAAAATACAGTAAAACAAAGCTTCCATAATGTGGTTACAAGCTTGGATCCATACATAAAACATCCAAGCTAAAAGGGTAAGGTGTCTATTCAAAAAAAAATCTTAAAACCCCTATATTACACTCAAATATTCTGCCTCAAAACCATAAATTTAGTTGTAAAAAGAGGAGCGCAAAAGAAGGTGCAATAAGCTTATTTTATGTAAAAAATATTTTACATTATATTGCACAAATCGTAATCTGGTTATACAGGGATAAAAGGTAGATTTAAATTTTCCCCAAATGCACTAAGCTTGCTGTAACAACCAATAAAAAGTGGTCATATGCTAGAATCAATCAAATCTTAGCTCAAGGATCCAACCAATGGGATCATACTCCTCGCATCCAAGATGGCCAAACCTATAAGATACAACGAGAAAAAAAAAGGGAGAAAATAACATTAATCAAGAACAATAACATATAAGGAAGGAGGACATAAGCAATCAAGGAATAAAGGAAAATGAAGCACCATTTGATTGTCACTTACTCCACAGTCATCGACAAAAGTCGATTCTCAAAGCCTCCATATTGTTGCTCCATATCCCATATGAAAGCAAGCATAGGTGACCAAAAGAGAATTTTGGGATTTTCAAAGCTAAAAGGATCTCCAAAAAGGTCTATTTGAACTAGTGAAAAGTAATACATCCATGTAGATAATAATGTGAAACTTATCACCAAAAGGGAAATCTAACACTCAAGTCAAGAGAGCGCTCATCTTCAAGAAAGGAGTTACACAAATAGGCTGGTGCATTGAGTGTATGAGATGCACTTATCTATTGTAATACTAATTTTTTTTCTAAATACTGTAATGCTCATATGTTACAAGAAGGAATATGAACATATCATTTGCACAAAAAAATACTCAAGCACTCGATGAGAAAAAGATGTGCCACTTGGCACCTTAGACAAGAAGCTTCACCATATTAAGTACGTCAATGATCAAGGTCAAAGGGAAGGTAAGTAAATTATCATATTTGAATTTACACTTCGCCATCCACACACACAATGTATAATTACAACATGGAAAAATGGTGTTAGAGCCTTCAATGCTCAACCCAAGCGAGGTCAAAGCAAGAGTCCAAGTAGCACCAGTTTTGGAATGCATATAGCTCCAAGTGATTCCATTGGATGGTGCAGTCACATCATCAAGACATCTACATAAACAACATGCATCCCTAGCATCTCAAAAAAATAACACCGTATATTGCTTGGTGAAAGGTAAATTTGATTTCCTATTATTATATGCTTTCTTTCCTTGAGAGTCATAAGGTTGTAATTAAAGGAATTTAATTAATTGAAAGCAATTTATCAAAGAGAATACTTTATCAAATAAATATAATATTTGCAATATAAATCCTAGGAGCAATAAGGATTTCTACTGAAATAGTTAATAATTATTTGGAAATATTATTGTGATCTAACTTATCCAAATATTAGGGAGTTGTAAGGGCTACTACATCAAATTAAATTAATTGGAAAATTAGATACACTAAACCAAAATTCCCAATAGGTTATTCATAAAAGAGAGGTTTATCATAGCTCTTTCAAAGGTTGGATATTCATAATATTATTGTCTCAAAATTATAAAAAGGATATAAAATATCCAAAATTATTACCTCTTTAAAATTTAGGTATAGTGCTTAGTTCAATAGGAACAATAAGGGATAATAGGAATTGATTTTGGTATTTATAAAACCTTTACAAAATCAATCAAAATATTGAACTATAATTTACAAAAGCACTATATATTATCCATAACATACTAGGGAGTCATAAGACATTCTACAAAACTTGGTAATATCAACTTCTATCAAATATTATCAAGTTATAAAATATAAGCTTTCCTCAAAACCTAAAATCCTTAGGAGTAAAGACACATTACTTGGGAGACATAAGGCAGTCTACAAAATAAGGATTAATAAAGGTTTTATCAAATCAAGTTTATATTCTTCTATCAGGAATCATATATCCTAACATAAGGAGCCATAAGGTAGACTTCTAATGTTCTTGCAAAATCTAGAAGGATCTATCATGGATGATATCTTAAGAAATGCCTTTAATAATTAATAAATACTACATGAAGTAGAATACTACTCCCAAAACTTAATAGATACTCTATAAGTATATGAGTATCTATCCATTAATGCCAAAGATAAATTTTTCTTATTTCCTAAATAATCTAAAGAAGGTAACTTTACAACAATGATTGGTTATCTTCATGATATTCTCTTCACAGCATGGTGAAATTCACAGAGACTGGTGATATTTTCACCAGAGGAGTTTCTGATGGTGTATCTATCACTAATTGTGTTTGTGTTTACTCAACACAAGGAACACAATAAAGAACAATATTATTGTGATGATAAACTAAATTTTCATGAAGCAAAAATTCTACCAACACCAATGCAGAATCACTAGAGAAGAAGAAGAAGAAAAAGGAAGAAAAACATGCTAAAAAAACTTTTGTAAAAATTGAAGACAAGAAAGAGGGACCCACTCTACAGTAAATGAGAAGAAACACGAACACCTATGAAAACACAAATACTGGATCCAAAGGTAAATCTAAAGAAGAAGAGTATGAAAAGAAATTTGAAGAAGGAGGAATTCAGTGCAAGGTAAATTGAAAGGAGAACCTACAACTTTAGCCTATTTTTGTATCATCCAAAGACTAAAGCATCTATAGAAGAATCAAAGCCATCAACAAAATAAGATCGACATTGAAGGCTAGAGTCTTCAATATCCAAATAATGTAATATAGGGGGATGTTAGAAATAGAGTCTATTACATCATTTGGATCATGTAAATGTACCTTTCCTTGGTACATACTTAGTACATTATATTACTTTAGGGGGAAGTTATCTAGTTACTTCATGCATTGTAATAATTGCGCAAGTGTCAAAGTGCAATATGTATATGTGTTACATCTAGGTAGAGTGTTGGCCAAGGAACCTATTTCCTATATAAAGGGCCATATGTATAGAACATAGATATAGCAATGTGTAGAGAGTTAGTACTATATCAGTAGGAATTACTATTGACCAGAGTGGTATGATGTAGTAGTGTGATGTAATGTGGTGGAGTGTAATATGCTCAATGCCCATTCTTGAGAAGTAGATCTATTCATGGAGTGTTTATTTCCTCCAGAGCTATTTTGTAAACATCTCCATCATGTCTACATATATATTATTTTCAGTCATATCGTATATTTATTTTATTTCATATTATTCTACATATTGTGTTTGCAATCTCTCATCACATGCTGCATCAAAATCTAAAAATAGTAACTCTTATAAATCCCAAATTTTGGAAAAAATTAGACCACAATAATATATGCAAATATTATTTAAATAATTTCCAATAGAAACCCTTATTCTTCCTAACTTTAATATTGCATATATTATATTGATTTGATAAATTATTCCCTTTGAGGTATGGCTTTCAATATGGTTAAATTACTCTAAGTTTAACCTTGATTGATCAACCTTATAACTCCCAAGAAATGAAATCATATTAAAATGGGAATAAATCTTGCCTTGTATCATGCAATAATCGATGCTAATTTTTGGTGTGCAAGGGCTGCAATATTAACGTTGCTACTTTGGTTTTTCCCTCCAATGGAATTTCTTGGAACCTTCCTTGAATTTAATATTCCAAATATGGAACCTTTAGTCTCTACCTTTGGCCTCCCTTGACTAGAGCATTAAATTCTCTTCCACATTGTTTCCACGTTGCAACTCGGGCCTATGTGTAGACTTCAGAGTGTTGAGTACAAAGATGTAAATGCTTGTTGAATTCTTGGTCATTGACACTCTTAAAATGGAGGAGAATATTGTATTAAGTGCCAAGTGGCATGTCCATTTTCTTTTTGTGTGCTTGAGCAGTAGAAGGTGCTAGAAAATACTCATTTATTCTTTAAGTAACGTATGGGCATTACATTATTTAGTGAAGCACTTGGTCTCTTTATGGACAAGTGTATCTTATATACTCACTGCACCAACTTGTTGCTTGTAACTCCTTTCTTGATGACTATGAGTGCTCGCATGAGGAGTGTTAGGGTTTTTCTTCAAGTGAAAAATATCACTTACTCCTTTTGCATGGACTTCTTCTCTAAGGCTTCTTCAATGGACCCTTTGGAGGTTCTTTAAACCCTATAAAATTCCCAACTCCTATTTTGTTCAATGGCACTTACTTGTGGGTTACTTCCAGCTGGGATGAGGAGCAATGATTTGAAGGCTTGAGCACCGATTTTGAGCAATGCAGATGTGGAGTTTGAAACACTCCAATGGTGCTTTAATCTTCTTCTTTTCTCACCTATTATACATCCTCCTTTTTTAGATAATGTTGCTCTTGAATATAACATTGTTTCTTCCTTTGTTTTGTGCCTTATCTTTTGCATCTTTGGTCATCCAATATATGAGGAGTATGATACCTTAGAGTGGCTCCTTTGCTATGCTTGGAAATATGCTTGCATTAAAAGTGAAATATGCTATGTAACATAGTTATGTATAAAATAGCCTTTATTTCACCTTATTTTGCACTCCATTTTTAAGGTTTGAATTTCTGGTTTTGTGGTAGAATTTTGAATGCAATGTAGGGATTTTGAGGTTATCTCTTTGATTAAAAACCTTACCCTTTTTTATTGGATATTTTACAAATGAACCCAAGCATGTAACCACTTGATAGAATCTCTCTTTTTCTATATTTTTCTGCACTATTTCTTTGTAAAATCCTTATTGTGCTTTGAATTTGAGACTCACCAAGTCTCGATTTGAGAATTCCTTTGTTGATATTCTATGGCTACTTTACTCTACAATGATTGGAGGATTGAGATGATTTGGTGGCTTCTCTTGGCCACTAAATATTGTAGATTTCTATGCACTAATAGTGTCTTTGGACACTTTGTCAAATTCTGATTTTGTGCCTTTATCAAGAACACAAAAAATGATATTTTGAGAGCAATATAATAGTAAAAATGAATCTAATAATATTTCACTTTTAATGCACTAATAATTTCACCTTATCACTCCAATTATCTATCAAAATAATGTAGTTCATCAATTTATTGCAACTAATCAAGAATAATCTAAAATGAATATTCAAGAATTATTCTGGAATTTCCTTACAAAAAAAGTTGTAGGGACTAGTCTTCTTTTGCTTTCCAAAGTGCATGATAGGTAGTTGATAGATTTGCAATGCAAAAATCTAAAAAATTCCTAATGTGCAAATGAAACTTAAAAGGAACTTTTCTCTTTTTGCACTTTTGAATACTATAATCCAATGTTCCTTATTGTAACTTTAATACAAATTAAGGTGCTTTGATAAATTTGATAAGTAATACAATTAAAGAATCTACTTGCACCAATAGTTGCTTACCTTTTTGAAAGATTTTGTAGCTCTTTTATCACTTATGTAGAGGATGTAGATCTTGCTACTTTTTGTAGACTATCATAAATGGCTCCTTCTTCACCAAAATATGGTCTTGAACTTCATTTCCTAAGCCTGGGATTTGGTGGCTTGTTCTTCTATTACAATCTCCTCATTTTGTTGTAGATTTGAAGAAGTTTTTATCTCTAAAGAGGTGCCTTATTGTTTTGAGAGGTAAACTTCAAATCTCTTGTATTTTGTGAGCTTCTCCTATATTCAAGTCTTCTTATCAAATTCTGACTTCAAGTAGGATCTTCTTCTCAATATTTTGAATGTCTTGATATTTTCACTAGATTCTTCTTCTAGGATTTGATACTTATTACCAAATTATTCTTCTCTTGGGATTGTTGTCGGATGGAAAAAATTCTCTCAAGTCCTTAACTATTAGGGGCTTCTCCTTGCTCGTGGATTTTTTCAACGAGTTCTTCTTTGATGATTTCTTTAGTAATACTCTCCAATATTTTTACTGGATGCTCATTGAGACCTTTTCTTCAACCTTCTACTTCTAGAAGTGTTCATAGTAAGATCTTCCTTTGGATATTCAATTCTACTACTTTTGGATTCGAGTAGGACTCTCCTAGTCCTTCTTCCAATACTAGAAGTTCTTCAATGAGATCTTCTCCTAATCTCTTTACTTTCAATTTTTTTAAGGTGTTGGATTGATTCTGAAGAAGATAATATTCCTAATTTTCTTGTAGGAAGTTTCCCAACTCACTGAATGGTCTTTCCCTAAAAAAAATAATTAGTATTAAAATATTAATCTCCTTTTGAATCAGATACTTTCTTCTGGATTCTTCTTCAAGATCAAGGATTTCATGGTTTTTTTTCAGTATCAGGGCTTCTATGGCCTTTTCTTAATATCAAGGCTTCTATGGATTTTTATCCAATATCAAGGTTTCTATGGCCTTTTTAGAATCAAGGATTCTCTATGGCCTTTTCTTCTAGATCAAGGCTACTATGGCATTTTCTTATAGATCAAGGTTGCTATGGTATTTTTTAGGATAGAGGCTTCTCTATGGACTTTTCTTCTGGATCAAGGCTACTATGGAATTTTATTTTGGATCAAGGATACTAGAGCCTTTTATTTTTCTTTGAAGTTCTCAATTTAGTAATGGATATCTCCAATATCCTAAATTCACCATGAATCTTATCCAGAAGTCTTCTTTCATAGTATTTGTTTCTTGTGCAAGGAACTAATATCTACACTATGAAGGCACATCGACCTTATGGCAACAAAGTTGAAGTATCATAGATTTTTGTTCTAGGAGGATTCTTGATCATCTAAGAACTAGTTTTCTACAACAAAATAAAATTTGGGTAATAGTTAAGAAATTCCATATATCCTAAATTATCTTCACTAGGTGATTTGTCAATCTAGTGGATTGAACGTTGAGTCCTAGTATTCATGATTTTTTCATGCAACTCTGTGGAAATACTCTAGCCAAATGTAATCTTAGTATATCTATAAATAAAATTTCTTTCATTCCTCACTTGTGGCTATCCCTAATTCTACCACCTATATTCTTTTGAGAGTTTTTGATAGTGGTTGGTCCAGCAACACATCAGGTTGACAAAAAACTCAGGCTCAAAGATAATGGTAATTTTATTATTGATCTATTGTGGCTGGATCTACCATGGCTTTCATACAACTATTAGCTTTTGATATAGTATGCAATGGGATATAAAAATCACAATATGTAGAATAATATGAAAGAAAGTAATTTTTTGAGATGCCTGAAATATGCTATAAATATAAATAAAAAAAATGAATACAATGTGTCTATGGAGGAAACGAAAACTCCATTAATAGTACTATAATACTACATTGAACCCATCACGAATATGGGTGTCTATATCTATATCTATGCTATGATATACTATGCTCTCCTATGCTATGCTATGCTATGACAATGAAGCCTTTTATATAGGAAGATAAGTTCCTTGGTCAACACTCTACCTAGTTGTGCAAGGGACAACTTACACATATACAGATTGCACATTGACACTTGTACATTTATTACATTGCATGAAGTTACTAGATAATTCCCCCTAAATTAATCTAATATCCTAAGTATGCACCTAGGAAGGTACATTTACATGACTCAAATGATGTAATCTAATGTAATTCTAACACTCTAGACTTATGAAATATAAGTTGTTGCAATTGATTTTCAAGCATCAAGAATTAACTTTGGGTATTCAAGAATTAGTTCCATATTTATGAAAATTATTTATAGATAATTAAATATTGATGAAATCGATTCGTGGATGATTGGAAATTAATTTAGTGCATATGAAAATCAATTTTGGACAATCAAAGTTCAATTCTAAGTAGTCAAAGAATTATTTCCAAGCAATATGTTTGTATTTCCAGGCATTGTGAATTTATTTTCAAATAATAAAAAAAATCAATCTGGACTCTTGGAAATTATTTTTTAGCCAATTAAATTTATGAATAAAAATTAATTGTAGGTCATAAGAATTAAATTCTAGGTTTTCAAGAATCATTTCATGATTTTGAAAATTATTTTTGAGGAACAATAAAATCATTTTTGAGCAACAAAATATCAATTTCAGGTTATTGAGAATTATTTCCAAGCAAGTAGAAGTCATATTGAAGTCATTTAAAATATTTGGATTCATTCATAGGGCATTAAGTTCTAAAATATTCAAGCTCAAAATGTATAAAGTTAATATGCAATACCGAATCCAAAATTTCTAAGTGTAAAGGTTGCTAAAAGTAATGTACCCTTTTGGAGAGCAGAGAAGTGTAGAATGTCCATTAGCTTGTTGGAGAACAAGTTGAAAAATTTCTATACATAGAAGTGTCCAAAAATAATGTACCTTTTCGGAGTGCGAACCGTTATAAAACGTTAATCGGTGTATTGAAAATCAAGTTAAAATTTGCAAGTGTTTGTCTTACCGATAATGATACCATGTTGAAGTGTGGATAGGTGTAGAATGTCCATCACCTTACCAGAAACCACATACAATCTCTCAATAAAAATTGCTACCATAAATGATGTCGAATGTGAACTTGTGAAAGCAATGTAACTCGATAATCTTAAATGCATCTAACACTCTAGAGTGAAAGCAACAAATTTTGGCTATTAAAATAAATAAATAAATAAAACCCATCGAATTAAAAATGAAGAATTAAACCTATTAATTGGCCATGAGTCCCACCAATGAGAATTTAGCATTCAAATAATGAAGACTCAACATTCAATAGTGAGAAAGATAAACCCATCATTTGAAAGCCATATTTGCTAAGGGAAAAGGTTGTCGGATCAAAATTTTATCTAAGGGTAAAGGTTGTTGAAGAAAATGTACCCTACCACAATCAAGAGAGGTACCTAATTTTCATCAACATGCTGGAAATAATTTTTTTCTAAGTGTTGAGACCGTCAAAGAAAATGTATCTTGCCACAATACAGAGAGATCTCGAAAGTCCATCCATATGTTGAATAATTTTTTTTCTAAGTGTGGTGATAGTCAGAAATATTGTACCCTAGTAGAGTGCGAAGAGGTACCAAATTTTCATTGTCTTATTGGATCGAAACTTAATGAAGGTAATTTTACATGGTAATTAAAAATTTAAATCCAATAATAAAACATTATACTAGGCAAATTGAAATCAAACCCAAAAATTAGAAATGGCATCCAACCATTTAAAGTTAAGTATACATATTGAAAATTTTATCCGGCATTAAAAGTCAAGCACTTAAACATTAAAACCTAAAATCTGATGCATAAAAGAATGGCCAAAATAGAAACTCCAATGATTGAAACTTAAGTCCAAAGAATGAAAATATGATGTGGCAATGAAATTAGCACCTGACAATTGGGAGATACTCAAATTGATGCTCGAAGGATGAATAATTTTATATTGGAGGAAAAATATTTTGCTGCAGCATAAAAAATCCTTTGATATTAAAAATAAATATTAATAAATAAATAAATAAAAGAATTAAATGTGTGATGTTTTTATAGCTAAAACTATTTTAAACTAATTCCCTCTTTATTCCATGATTTTACAGGCAACAAAATGAGAAAATGAAGGCCAAAGGAGATCATGAAAGAGATAGTGAAGTCAATCTAGATTAAAGTACCCTCAAATACATGACAACTCATCAAGGAATACATTCATCAAACTTGGACCTTAATTTAACTATTCATATGTATGAAAAATTAGCTACCTGACCTAGAAAGAACATGTCTAAGGTAGCCAGAAGAATCCATGATGGAAAATTGAAGATCAAATCCAAGGAAGAAACACAATATGACACATCATCCAAGAAATGATGGATAAATCATCTCTACAACTGTAAACTGCTAAAAATATAATTTTAAACCATTGAATTACAATTGTAAACCATTATGCCATTTTTTGCAATATCAATTTAGGAATTTTCTCTTTATTTTGAATTTTTATGAGGATATATGTCCCTAGTATTGTAATTGAAGAATTATATGCCTTGCAATAATCTAATGCAAGTAATTTTTAAAAGTTGTAATCATTGAATACCTTTATCAATAAAAATTATGGAATTTCTTGGTGTATTCTGTGAATGCTGATGTTTTTTACATAAGAGATAATTCTAGTATTTGTTTTTCTCCTTTGAAGATAACACAAATTTTGTCTCAAATTGTGTAAAGGCTAGTTTAGCCAGAGTTGGTTAAGATTAGAATTCTTGCTTCTATAGATTGAGTAGATGGCTTCAATTGCAATGGCTTGTTTTCTTTCCCTCTTTAAGCCTATCCTTTTGAATTTTTTTAGGATTATATTAGTTTGAATCCTATTTTATGAAGCTTATTTCATATGCTATACTTTTATTAGTTTTAGATTAATCATTGTCACATAATATAATGAGTATGCTTATGGTGCAATGAATGATATATGTTGATAAATTTTAAGGTAGCAAGCCTAGAATCTTGCCTTATCTATTTTATTGAAACAATATGTTATACCAAATTTTTGTAATATGATGATTTATTGAATATTAAGTCCGGTTTATGTTTTATAAGCTTAGACAATGAATTACCACTCGCCCTTGTTAAAAATTATATGTTCCCACTAATTTATCCATCTTATTCCCTTCTCTCATACTTTGATTTAAAATATTTAATAGGAATATAATCAGGTTAGACCAAACTTGACAAAACCTTAGGGAGATTGATTATTACATTTCAAGAGAGGAAATCCCAAATGAGTCCTAGTTGTTGCTATATGTTTAAAAATTGGGTATATGTATCACTCAACAAGAGGAATGTATGTACATATGTATGTATGCATGTATGTATGTATGTATTCCTTGGGTATGTATATTTCAATTTTTTTCCTTGGTTAAAGGTTCTTGATATAGCAAGAATAAGCCTTGATATTCTTAATCCTAGATTGCTCTAAGGGTTTCATCCATTTTTCTAAGTCACTACCTAGGATTGGATCCTTCTTTGATTACTCACTTTGATGCACGTTAGATATAATAGGATGCCCTCAGTTTAATCTTCATCCCCTAATAATAGAATAATCTAACCTTACTAAATATAGTGACTATATTAATGACAATGTCATTCTACAACACCTATTAGTTTATAGTTCTAGATGAAGTACTAATATAACAATGAGGGTTTCTTCCACAAAAATTCCCTAGCATCCATGTGCTAGTATTGTGTTCCAAATTCTTACACCATATCCCAACTTAGAAAGTTTTATAAGGCCTTCCTCTTCCTATAAACAACATCCTTTAAAGGATAGATTACTCTTTTTTCACCCCTAGAATAGTATTTTACTTTGACAAGGAGTTGTAACATCAAGGCTAAGGTAGGAATTGAATAATAAAGAAAGACATATTTTAAAAAGCCTCTTTTGAAACCCTCCTCTAAGCTATTATAAAATAATGCAATCAAAGTGTTTTCTCTATATTTTGAAAACTGCAAAAAGATAACATCACATATATGTCAAGTCAAATCTAGTCCTATCCCAAACATAAGTAAAATACCAAATAAATAATGTTAAGATGGGGAATTTAGGGTTGTAGTTAAGTATATAATAATCCTATAGGATAATCTATATTTAAGACAAGTATGGGATGATAGGTGCAAAGCGATAGATATAAGGAAAAATATATATACAAACCTAACTAGTAGAGTCTATATTAGATTTCTATCAAAGAAAAGTATGTTGAGATAAAATAACAAACACAATATGCAAGTATATATATATATATATATATATATATATATATATATATATATATATATATATATATATATATATATATATATAAAGGGATGGAATAAGTAATCTTGTACTAACCTTAGTAAATAATAACCTATTAATGAAGATGCTTGATGGTTCTTGAAGTTTTATTATTTCTTAAGTTATACCCTTGATCTTCTTTCTCCTTTGATGCTTTTTCCTTGATATGCCTTGGTGGAGAGTTGAGACCTTTCTTTATTAATGTTTTTCTACCATCACCTTGTAATAGGTAGTTATTTTTAAGGAATATAGGAGAGTAATTATTTTTTTTATCCAAAAATAATAGTTCTTAGTTTCTTATTTCTTCCATTATTTTCCTAGGATGAATATAGAATAGATTTGAAAGAGATAAAATACAATTACTTAAAAGGTGATTTGGTAGAAGAGGGAATTTTTCCTATTATGTGCTATATTACTATTATATGTTATATATGGATCCATAGTTATATATAAATTACCCTTTCTACATGATACACGCATACATTAAGTGTTTGAAATGCTATATTAAGAGTATGAACTGATATTAGTAATAACTTGAGTGGGCCCAATAATGAATACCTTGGAGCACCTAAGAGGAGGTCCAAGATTTGAATATAATGTGGGTGGGATTGTACATGATGCTATCATAACCATATTTTAGTTGGATAAATATATATTACATAAAAAAAAAATCCCCCACGAGGCTAGTCCCATATGACCTATGGCCTCAAGGACATTAAATCTACTTTACTTTACTATTGGATTGGGTCTGAAACAAGTA
The DNA here is from genome assembly GCA_028583015.1 of Wollemia nobilis. Lineage (NCBI taxonomy): Eukaryota > Viridiplantae > Streptophyta > Pinopsida > Araucariales > Araucariaceae > Wollemia > Wollemia nobilis. The sequence goes on from JAQPPZ010000229.1 coordinate 3,888,235, forward strand.
GATTGGATTACAATAAGTCTCGTTGAGCCACACAAAAAAATGAAGTTAATTTAGTCTTTTGAGGTAATTTAGGTACAATATATATATTTTAAATGTAGTAACACTATTAGTTGACGTCATTGAAAAATAACACTTTTATTATTAGACTATTGCTATTGATAGGATGAATAATTTAATGAATCTAAGTGGTTGAGATAATTATTAGGTCTCTTGTCATAGTGCTAGACCATTCTATGTGGTTCCTTGATTGTAGAAAGCATGATTTCTATCCTATGAATAAGTTAGGAATGGATATCCTAACATGCTAACTAAGATTTGTACCAAGAAAACTCCTTGTATTTTTGTAGGAACCATTTATCAAGAGAGATAATAAGTATATTTATCTAAATTTGGATTTGTTATTGTATATGTATTTTGGATTTTTATCCTATATACGACTTATCTTCACAATATTCAAATTTCATCATGATGTAAAATAAACATGAAGTATCCTTGAAAAGAAAGCATTAAATCCTATAAATAATAAATGACTAGAAATGATCAATTGTAAATGTGGTTAAAAGGGCCATTATGATCATATGAAAATTAAAGTAGAGCATATAAAATATTGATTTTTTATTTGATTATAATAAGGTGATTATGTTTTAGATCATTTTATAAAAAAAATAAGTCAAATGATGAATATCATAAATTGATATTAAATGAATAACCTAACAATTGAAGAAGTATAAAGGACTAAGGGTGGAGCATGTGAGTTCCCTTTTGGCTTAAAGGACCTTAAAACAATATAGAAAAGAATTATAATACACACAAATCTATATAAAAGTTTTTCATACTATTCATAATTTAATTGGAAGATGAACTTCTTTGGAATCCAACTGATCACCAAGCAATTTTAGAAATTATCAACAAATTATCTCAAGTTTCTCTACTTTAGGTGCTAGTCTCTATATGCAAAAGTGGATTCATTAGTACATTGTATATGCAAAAGTGGATTCATTAGCACATTGTAGATATATGCTACATTCCAATTTTAATATAGCCGATGGATATATTACAAAATTATTTATTTGAATATTATTTATAGTAGCATCCAATGTTTTTATTATCATCTATCCTCTACTATTCATTTGTCATTTGCAAATTTGCATTAAGTACCTAAGTACCCATCTACGGTGGGGATCGGCCCTCCCTGAGTGGCGATTTTATTTATTCCTTAAATCATTTGTCATATTCGTTTGTATTTGAAATTGGGTATATGTTGTATGTTATTTGATTAATAAATATTATAATTCGTGAATACTGGCAGAAGGTTCTTTGCATGTCGTATCACGAGATAGGTGGTCAGTGGTAAAAACTTCCACGTGCTTACAAAAATTTGGGTAGGACAACCACATCATTTGGTATAGCATAGAAGTAGGCATTCCAACACCTTACAACAGTCGATTTGCATCCTAGCAGTCGTCAACCAAGCATGAAATCAATTTTGAAACTGAAGCTGTGGGTCCTCCTAGTTAGTCGCTCTCATCCTTTGAGTCTCTACAAGCGAGGCATAAGGCAAGCAGGCATCCTTCAGGCTTCTATCATCGGTTGGGCATATAAGAAGTCTCCACATCCACTCAATTGGACGTCTAAGAAATCTCGTAGCTAACAAAAATAGGGGGCAAGACAGAAACCTCATAGCGGAAGAAAATAGGTTCCTCACTCGACACACTCACACCTGGTACGAACTAGATGTAACTGGCATAGGAGATACCAGGTTTCAAGCACCAATCGTAGTACCAAAAGCTCCAGTAATACTACAGGAAACCAGCATGAGACCATGCAATCAAATCATTGGAAAAGAAAATTATTTCACATTCATACTGAGGTACTTTAATAAAATTAGGGTTGTGACATCATCAAAAGTTTTATTATTTTTTAACCCTGTACAAATATCTCACACGGGCTGTGTGGAGTCCACCAGTGAGTCTATTAGCATGAAGTCACATAGGGTTAGCTGTGACTTCGATAATACACAACTACTTCTTGCGCGCGTAACTTTGCTTAACCTCTTGCGTCATAGTTGTGTTGTCCTGTACTGCCTTACGTGTCCTATCATTGTATGGTTGTGTCTTCGGTATCGAATCATTGTCATGTTAATCCATTGCAACTGTGTCTTATCTAAACATTTTGATCTGGTGTCATCCTACGCATTGTCACGTTTTGGTGTGGTCAGTCATCACGCATGTGTCTTTCGATCATCTCGATCGCATGCCTAGCTTCCGATATCATCTAGTATTATCTTGTTGTTTTGGTTGTATCATCGTGTCTTGTCATGTCAGGTTGGTTGTGTCTAGCCATTGTCTTGTCAGTTGTCAAGTGGAGTCAGTGTATTAGACTAGCTATGGGCAGAAAAACTAGACGTTATCCCCTACCATTGGAACTAGCCGTTGCTCAAAATTCAAAAAAACGCATCGCAGTTGGGGTGAAAAATTGAGCAGAAAATAAACCAAATTTTTGCCCAATTTTATCAATCTTTTTTGTAGAATTCAAAGGTGAAATTGGTTAAAAAAGACTTCTTGGCGCATGAGCAGAAGGTGGATTAATGGACCAAACGGTCACTTATCTAGCACACATAATCCAAACGAAGGATTTCCAAGATCACCAAGAAGACATCGTAGAAGCAAAGGTACACATAATTCTTCTTCTCCTTTTGGAATTAATAGCTTTAACCCTAGTCATCCATTTCTTAACAATATGGCATCCAATCCATCACCAAAATATTTCCATGAGAACCTCACATAAGATGAAATAGGAAGCCCCATTACCACTGACAATGCCTTAACATCGTTATTGGCTAGTATAAGCACCCTAAATGACAAGATGACCCAACTATTAGAAGGACAAAGCCAACCAAATACTCCTAGCCCAAATCACCCCCAAAGACGCTGTAATACTGAGGATCAGTATGAAGAAGTTTATGCACAACAAAGAGGTCATAATGGTAGTCCCTAAAATCAGTTCAATGGACAGCAGAATAATGAGGATATCAACAACGAAGACATTTTTGAACAACAAAGAGGTCCTACTCAAAATTGCTTCCATCGATATAGGCAATGAATACCAAGATAGATATGAAGTTTATCAACAAATTAGACATCCTAGTGGGGTCAATTATCCATGCATTGATATTCCCACCTTTGAGGATCATGATTCACATGGGTGGATAGCCAAAATAGAAGGCATTTTAGAAATATACCAAATTCAAGATTCAGACAAAGTTCCTTTTGCTACATCCAAACTAGGTACTAAAGCTTATCAATGGTTTGTATGGCTCAAACACGAGAAGCAAAAAATAATTTTCTAGAAATGATTTCACCAAATAATTTCTTAATAGATTTTATGAAATATCCTCATCTTCTTTCATGGTGTGGTTGTTATCTCTTAAGCAAATAGAATCAATAATGGATTATATATCAGAATTCACTAGCCTGCTTTCCTATGCAAGAAATTTGGAAACTGATGTAGTGGTAGCTACTTTTAGAAATGGTTTGAAATAGAATATTGATGCAGGAGCATCTCGAGCAGCACAGTAATCTTGTATCACCAAAAAAAGTTCAAAGTTTGAAAAAGTTCAAAATTTGCAAAAATGACTAAGTATAAAATTGGTCGCGATATCGCGACGCAAATATCGTCGCGATATTGCGATGTATTTCGAGCACCATGGCAAAAGCAAGTAATGGTCGCGATATCGCGACGCAAATGTCGTCGTGATATCATGACATATTTCGAGCACCATGGCAAATGCAACTAACGGTCGCGATATCGCGACACCTTGGCGGCCAAAGCCAAGACACAAAGAAGTGTCGCAATATCACGACACCTTGGCCGCCAAATCCAAGACACAAAGAAGTGTCGTGATATCGTGACACCTTGGCCACCAAAGCCAAAACACAAAACAGTGTCGCGATATCGCGACACCTTGGCCACCAAATCCAAAACACAAAGAAGTGTCGTGATATCACGACACCTTGGCCGCCAAAGCCAAAACACAAAGAAGTGTCGCGATATCGTGACACTTTGGCAACCAAAGCCAAAACACAAAGAAGGGTCACGATATCGTGACACCTTAGCAGACAAAGGCAAAGTGACGAGTCCAGTGGCGATTCCAAATGGCGTTTTAGGTGGCGATTCGAGTGGCGATGCTCGATATCGTTAAGGCCGTTCCAAGCGGCAGTTTCAAGGGTCGTTAAGACCGTTCCATATGACCGTTCCAGAGGCCATTAAGGAAGTTACGAACGGCGATGCAGCACGAAGAATAGAGCATAAAAGGGATTTATTTTGAAGGATTCACAGGCTGGGGGAAGAAAGGAAATTCCTCTTCAGACGGGTCTTCAACTCCGTCATCATTGCTACGATCTTCTCCTCTTGGCTCTATTCCCCTGCGCAATTCCTCCTACAATGCCAACACTTGTCTCTACGGCTGTATTTTGCATTTAAAGCACTGTGTATTTATTTTCATGGTCTTTGACTGTAAAAGCTTCCATGCTTCGAATTAATAAAACTGTGTCTTTCAAATAAAATTACGTCATTTTATTTGTGGTTTATTTGGTTCCCCATCAAGTGGTATCAGAGCTGTAATATTCTGAGTGTGTTGAGCAGAGCGCCAAACGTGAGGCAGCTCACACCAGGATCTGGGGTTATGGGTTTCTGAGAAACTGTGAGACAGAATGCCGTCACGAAGAAATCGTGGCGCTGGAAGGAACGTGGTTCCTGAAGGAGTTTTTCGTGCATTGCAGAGATAAGTGTTGGCATTGTAGGAGGAATTGCGCAGGGGAATAGATCCAAGAGGAGAAGATCGTAGCGATGATGACGGAGTTGAAGACCCGTCTGAAGAGGAAGAAGAAGAAATGAGTGCCGCAGAGTCGCGAATGATAAAAGCCATTTCCTAGATTGGGAAAAGGCCAAAGATTAATGTTTCTACGTATTCTAGAAATTTAAATCCAGAAGAATTAATTGACTAGATTAATGACATGGAAGAATATTTTGATTATGAGGACGTTGAAGATCCAAATCGAATAAAATTTGCCAGAACAAAATTAACAAGCCATGCTGGCATATGGTGGAAAGGAGTGCAGTTGGAAAGAAACCGGAGAGGCAAAGAAAAGATCTCCAAGTGGGATCGAATGGTGGAAAAATTGAAGCGGCAGTTTATTCCAGCAGATTACGAATTAGATCTGCTGAGGAAAATGCAGAGTTTGCGACAGTCCAGCAAAACTGTTAAAGAGTATACTGAGGAATTTTTTAAAATTTCAATTAGAACCGATCATACGGAAGCAAATAAGGAAAGAGTAGCCCGTTACATTAATGGGTTGAGAACCAGTGTGCAAGAGGAATTAAGTCTGGTTCGAATGAACAACATTGAAGATGCTTATCAGTTTGCTTTGAAAGTATAAGAGAAACTAAATCGCAGATTTGACAGCAAGCAAAGAGGAAGATGTCGTGGTGGAAGAACTGTTGGAAAAACTAGTGGAATTAAATATGATGATCAAAAATAGAATGGTGAAACCAGCAATCACCAGGAACAGAAGGAGGAGAATGCTTACCGACCCCATAATCAGAACAATGATTATCAAAGGGGCAGAGGTAGAGGTGGATGCAGATATGGCAGAGGCAGATTTCGTGGAACCTATTTTAATTGTGGAGAAGAAGGGCATCGATCATATGAGTGTCCCAAACACTAAGAAGCACCAAATAGAAGGCCTGAAGGAAATGCCAGAGCTACAGTTGCTGAGGATGGTGTTGAATCCTAGCACTCTGAATAAGCAGAGCATGGAGAAGTTATGATCATAAGAACTTTGTTGAATGAAGAGAAGGAACCAGATCAGCAGAAAAGCTTGTTTCGCACGAGGTGCAAATGTTCAGGTAAAATCTTTAATATTATTATTGATAATGGTAGTACAGATAATTTGGTTTCTAAGGAAATGGTAGCTAAATTAAAGCTAGAAAGAAAATAGCACCCACATCCATACCATATTGCATGGTTGCAGAAGGATCATAGAGCATTGGTCAGTGAAAAATGCTTGGTCAAGTTCAAAATTGGAAGATACCAGGATGAGGTCCTGTGTGATATTTTGCCGATGGATGCTTGCCATTTGTTGCTTGGAAGACCATGGCAATTTGATAGACGTGCAGCACATGATGGACATGCAAATACCTATTCCCTGACAAAATATGGAGTACGCCACAAATTGAAGCCATTAAAGGAGGTTGAGGAAAAGGTATGCAATAATGCTAGAATTTGTTTAGTAGATGGCAGAAAATTTTTGGATGGTATAAAGAGGGATTCAATGTGTTATGCATTAATTCATAATGTAAAAATAGAAGATACTACTAACATTCCAGCAGAAGTTGAACATCTGTTAGCAGAATTTCTTGATATTATATCAGACAATGTGCCTGAGGGTTTATCGCCAATGAGGAAGATTAGTCATCAGAAAGAGTTGATATACTTGGGATTTGTCATCTTAGAGGAGGGTCTGAAAATGGATCCTGAGAAAGTGAAGGCTATCCTTGAATGGCCTGCTCCAAGGAATGTGACAGAGGTAAGATCATTTCACGGTCTTGCAAGTTTCTATAGAAAGTTTATTAGAGACTTTAGCAGTATTTATGTGTAGACACCAAAACAGCACCAATCCGATTATGTGACTGCAAACACTGATCACTTTGACAAACACAGCCCCCAGGGCAGCCCTTAGAGGTTAAACAGTGGTCTTAACCACTTTCACAGCAATTTTGTAAGGTCAAGAGGCAATTTGGCACATTCAGGCACTTTGCTCAGAATCTGTCTCACCCAGAGATGAATTCAAAATGGAATCTGTCTCACCCAGAGACAGATTCTGAATTCATCTCTGGTAGGGACGAATTCCAAGTTTAACGGGCAAAAAGAAGAATGGTGCCATGTGGAAGCCCAGGACAGTCAGTTGATGACTCCTGCCGTGCACGCGTGTGTGGGTGGATAGATAGGCCGTTAGAGGACTGTCACAAGGGTAGTTATGAAAGCCCAAGTCAATGGAGGACTCCCCTCCCTCATGGGAAGACATGACTGCCACATGGCACCTATGACCAACACATGGCATTTGTGCTTACCTCTCAAAAGAGACCCCATGGGTCTATAAAAGGTGGGACTTTTCTCACCCAAATATACAGATTGGAGGCGATTCTAAGCAAGGAAGTGCTGTCCGATTGAATACCCACTTGCATCCTTTTGATTCACCTTCTCACATCCACTAATATCTTTCGCAAGAGAGGTTATTGGGTGGCTTTTGGAAGCGTGGATCCAACCCAAATCCAACATTTGACAACCTTACACCACCAATTTGCAGACATCCCAATCCTAAGAGGTTTTGGGCCCATCCTTAGTGGATTGGCGCCGAAATCAAGTGCCAACGGTGGGAGGCCCACTTGGGCACCCCCGCACTTTCTATGTTTTATTCTAAAGTATTCTAGATTATTTGTTCATATTGCATCTTATGTTATTCTATCTGGTTAACTCATAGTTTCAATTTCATAACATTTGGATCAAATTTTATCATGCTTTTTGTCGCTTTGTTGTCCTACTAACTTGCAGGTGGCGATATCGAATTCCTGAGGATAGAGGCCAAATTGGGAGAATCCGACCATCTGGGTCATCCCAAAATGGCCCCAATTACATAACACCTATGTTTGTAGGTGTTTTGGAGGTATCGGGAGTCGACATTGGAGCAGCATCACCTCGGCTTTTCCAACACAGAAGAATTCATCCCACCCAGGGACGAATTGCAGTCAGAATTCGTCCTGCCTAGGGACAAATTCTAGGTGAAGGTAGATTGGCCAAATTTTCAGTGGCAACGGCCTTCTGGTAATATCTTCCGTCTTCTATCAGGTTTTTAGGCCATTTGGACTCACTTTACTCACTGTTTTAGACAAATGTTTATATGCATCTTTTGACAATTTTAGAGAACAAACACTTACTATTTGCAACAGGTGCTACTGACATCTTTGTTGTTTCTTTGTTCATAGGAGGAGCAGCAGAGGTTAAGGACTCATCAACATCAGCGGCGACATCATCTTGGCCCACCCATTTCAAGTGTGGGCATGCGAAAAGAGGAACCTTAAGTCTCGATTGTAATCAAATTCTTTTAACTCTCCTAGCCCCTGAAAAGGGAGGAGGCGCATTTGTAATAGAGATCAAGAGAATTTAATGAAAGGGTTGTGTTTTCTCCATTTTTCTTGTATCTCATTTCAATGCGTCTCTTTCATTTCATGCATTCTACATTTCTAGGACTTAAGCGTATTTGATTTTGAATGCATCGCAAGTAGTGTTTCCTTTGCCCAAAATCTCATGCTTTCAGTGGCGATCACGGTGGGACCCTGTTCCCTGGTTTTTAAGATCACAGAAACTGATCAAATTTTTGTGTTTTGTGCTTGACAGGTACATTTTTTTGTTGCAGACTGTTATTCGTCTCTGACTGTGACGAATTCTTTACTATAATTCGTCTGACCCTAAGACGAATTCAAATTCGTCTCTGGCAGGGATGAATTATGTTCTGCAATTCGTCTCACAGAGGGACGAATTCCTACCTATGGATTTTCAGAGCAAAAATTCAGAAGCAACCGGTCCAGGCAGAGAAGAGGTAGGGATTTTTATAATATCTGTTGAATTTTTCTGTTTATGTTTCTGTTCCTTTGATTGTTTTCATTTTATCCTACATGCTTAGGGAAAGTCATTTATGCTTGTTTCATTTTCGCTAAATAAAATGAATCCCACACACTTCACGCAATAAATTTAAACCAAGGAGCTGGTCGTAAGACCCCAGCCCTTGAGCAAGACCAACGGTGGGTTCATCACCACCTTGGCTTAGCTTTGCATCCATTTCCCCGATTGTCATTGTTGTTAGACGTAAATCCTGACGAAAGCTGACCGAGTGTCGCTGGGGTGATTCCCATGCGTGCGAGGATAAGTCTTCTATGGTAGGTGTCATTAACATGACAATCCCCCTTTCGTACCGCCTACGTACCACGTACCATCTGCTCTCACGTACCTATAGTCTCCCTCTCATAAGGGCGGGTATATAAAGAGGTTGGTATATCGGCCTGGTTGGTATATTGAAGGGGCGACCATTTTGGGAGTTATATGAGCCTTCATTATGCATTTAAATGTTCTTCAAAAACATTCAAAAACAATAAAACATCAAAATGCACTAAACTAGTCTAGGACACACCATTAAATATTTAAAAGAGATAATCACTGTTTGTTTATGTGTGTGTTCATTTCTGCTTAGTATAACAAAAAGAAAAATCATCATAAACAAAAGATAAAAATCTACGCATTTTGTCATTTTCTCCAAAAGCTCCAAGGATTCCCGTAATCACTTGGTCACTCCAAAATTCCCCAAAGGTGTCCATGAACCCTTTGGTCAACCCAAAATCACCCCAAATGTGCCCATAAGTGATGCGGGAGCATCCAACAAAATTTAGGAAATTTTACTTTTTTTCCTAAATTTTAGTGCATCTTGTCGGGGCCATAACTTCTCAACCGTAGCTCCGATTGACTTGAAATTTTACAAGGAGTTAGTTGGGATAATTTTATCACATGACTAAAAATTATTTTGTAAAGAGATTTATCTCAATACTACCTATGTTGGACATGATGAAAATGTACCTTAAGAGATATGAGGGTCTCGTCAATGTTAAGACCTGACACCTACACATATCACAAAGTGGAGACTTTTAAAGATAAAGCCAATGAGAAACTTTATAAAATGGAATCTTGTTGATGGCAAGACCCAAGGAGAAACTGTAAGTGGTTTATGGTTGACCACTTCTGAACCATTACAAAGAGGTTTCAAGGAAAATCCTCACACCATCCATTTGTGTTATTTTCCATTAGAGTGAATCGAATGAGGAAGAAAAAATTGTAGAAGCATATTTTGGAGTAGGCTCTCATTCTAAATAAATAGTAGGTGTTTGGACATTAGAGTGAATTTTTTACCATCGATTGAAACAAAATTTCAGCCATGAGATACCCCCACGAGGTCCATAAATTTGTAAATCCATTCTCTACAAGCAAATATGACCAAAGGTGTTGTATATTACCCAAGGCAGATTTGTCTAAACAAATATTTTTGTAGAGCGGGCTTTGATAGAGATGGTTGTTAAATGAAACTTGTCTAGATGGTACATATTTTTTGATGATCGGGAGATAACATTCAGGAACAAATTCAAACTGAATTTGTAGAGGATCTCTGATTGGTGAAAACCAATTGTCTGCAAATCAAACATGAAATATCCAATCTAGCCAACTAAACAATCTATCAAACCATTCAAAATAACTTAATGGATTTTCAAGATCAATACAATGCATGGAAATTTTTTGAAGCCATACATCACAAAAAGACTCTTGAGCATTAGTTTCACATTAAATTTGTTCCATAGTGATAAGACCATTTCTGGATTCTATGGCTTGGCTAGTAAGATATCATCAAAATTCTTTCTTCTATCGAAGTAGGTCTCTAGGTCTCTATATAAAAGACTGATAATGGTCCCAATGTTCTTCTTCAAATAGGAACATGATGATTTCTTTGGGATTTTGGCTTAAAATATTGGCAAGAACATTCTTTTTACCTGCAATATGCTTAGTTTCAAATTCAAAATTATCAAGATATACATTCCATATTACTAGACGACTACCTTAAGTCGTGTCATTGATAGCATTATTAAAATGTTTATGCCAATGCTTGAGATCTGATTTGATAAGAAATTTTTCACTGGTAATGAAGAACTTAAACATATTAATGGCCTTGATGATGGCAAGAATTTCTTTTTGTCAACTAGGATGTCAGATTTCTGCTGCTTTAAAATATCTTGAGCCATATCGGAAAATATTTTCAATTCCTTGATGTATTTCAAATAAAACTACACCCCAAGTGTTGGTAGAAGCATCTGTATAAAATATTTCTTTCATGCACAAATCAGAGCTAAGGGTGATAGGTGTCCAATAGTGTGGTCGATCCTATGTATGACTGTAATATGTTGTGAAGACCAAGCTAGCGAATATTTCTTGAGTAATTGATTTAAAATTAGTCTATCTTCTACGATATGATGGTAAAAACCAGTAATATAATTAATGCAAACTAGAAACTATTGTATTTGTTTATTCCCATACAAATCATTAGGGAATTCAAGAATTTCGTTCAAGACATTATCTTGAAGTTGAATTTTAGCATTTTCTATGGTAATGCCAAGAAATTAATGTTTAAAAAAGTCACATTTGGTAAGATAAAGAATCAAACCATTCTATTTTCAAATATCATACTCCAAGATGCTAAATATGTTCTTCTAGTGTCTTAGAGAATATAAAAATATCATCTATGTAAACACAGATAAATTCCCTATAATATAAAAACAAATCATTCATTATTTTTTGTAAAGTTGATGGAGCAGTTTTAAGGTCAAATGGGAGGACTTTCCATTGATATTGCCCAAAGGGCACTATGAATGTTTTTTTATACCTATCATCTAGGTGGACTTGAATCTACCAGAATCTAAAATTTAAATCAAAATTTGAATATACATGGCTTCCTGCTATCCTTCTAAGAAACTCATCCCTAGAAGGAATGGGATGTTGGATGGATCGAACAAACTTATTTAGAGGCTTATAATTAATAACTAGTTTTTTCTTGTCTCTTACTTATTATAACTGCTTACTGATGTAGAAGGTTGAGCAACCCCATGGACTCTGAGATTTTTCAATTAAACCCTTTTTGAGAAGTTCATCAATTTTTTCTTTGTATTCCTTCATCAGAGAAGGATTCATGCCTCTATGATGAGTCTTGAATTTGGCCTCCTTTAGTTTTCCTGTAACAGGTCGGTAACAAGATCCATAGGAATTTGATAGAGACCTAGAGACCTGCTTCAATGAAGGAAGAATTTTCTCTAGACTAACAAGAAAACATGTTAATATGAAAATCAATATTAGATTTAGCTTGACTACTAGAACAACTAAAATTTTCTTCATCGTCAACATCAAAAAAATAATTTATCTAATTTTCAATATCTGAATAAAATGTCTTCACTATCATACTCAAAGTTAGATATGAAAATGTATTCATAAACAAAAGGAATAAGATTGTTTTCTTATTCTTAAAAGATTTTTTATTTGGACACTTATTTGCATAATGCCTTTTTCTTTTTTAGATGTAATAGTGGGGAGAAAATATTTTAAATCATTTTTTAATTTTATCCTTTTTTCTAAAAATATTTTTTTTTCCTTTTCTTATATTTTCTTAAATCTGATATATAAAAACACTATTTATAGAACTTTGCAGTCTTTCTTTTCTTTTTATCAAAATCTTCAAATGTGTAGTTAAAAGGATCTGAATTATACTTATAAGATTTTATCATCTGCTTCTGAATATGTTGTTCTTCTTATTTCTCCTCTAATATTTCACATAGAATATTTTTTGCCTTTCTCAAGTCTTGAACAATCTCACCAAAAGATTGTTCCTCTAGTCCTTCAAAATGAACAAGTTCAAGTTCCTTTTGGAACCACTTAGGAAAAGAGGCAATCAGTGTAGTTTTCATCATAGGATTGTGGATTTTCCCTAATTGATAGTATAACTCACCCATATAACATAGATAATCTTCAAAGTATTTCATTTTGTAGAGATTTGCATTCATGAATGCGTTTTTGGATTTTTTATGATATTCAATAGTATTACCAGTAAATTATTTAATAGTAGCCTAAGGAAGAGATTAATGTCCTTGATTGGACAATATTTATTTTACTTCTACAGATAATTAATCATACCATTATTTCAAATTATCTACAAAGTCAGTAGTAATAGAAGAAACTATCTCAAATTAGTTTTATTGAAAAAATTTCTTTGTACATCTCCCCAACCAAGAATATAATGAGCTAATTCATGAACCTTACAGGGGTTTCTATAAACTTAAACCTTCAAATTGGAAGGTTGAAAATTTTGTACACGAGCCATTCCTTGAAGAGGTTTTGGTCCTGTAGGTTGTGTAGAATAAAATATTTTTGAGGTAGCATAATCTAGAATTCTTTGGTGTTCAGTGTGCATCAAAGCTTGTACAATGTTAATATGTCTAGAGATAGGCTTATAGTATTTTCTCTTCTTTTTTTCCTCCTATTTTTTTAAAATTCAATCTAGTTTGTGGCTTTAACAGTTGGATCAAAGAAAGAAGGAAGAGTGGACTTTATTTTTAGATCTGTAATCCCTTCTTTAATTGTATTCGAATTATCAGATACAATTTAATGGTGATGATTTATAGTAGATTGAATATCATCTACTATTTCTAAGACTTGTGCAACCCGGTCATTTAAAAAATGTAATACTAAATTGATTTAATTCAACATTTAATAGGTTCCTCATATTTAGAATCCCTTTTAGAGATTCTTTGTGATTAGAATTGAGATTTAGTGGAACCATCTATGGATTATTTCTCAAATTGAGAGAATTTTGGATATCTACCTTCATGGTAGCTCAGATCTCCTTGTGAAGTCTAAATAGTATGTTCTTTTGGAGCTTTGGAACTCCCATCCATATTTATCTCATTTGAATCGATAGAGGAGTTTATAAATTCCTAAATTTCTACTTTGCCAATTTTCTTCACTACTCTTTGTCTATTTATAATAGGTTATGTGGTTGCAGTAGAGTGAAACATATTAATTTCCTTATTTTTGTTACTTATATGTTGTATTATAAGTTTACACTCTTTACACTGAAGATGATTTAGCATGGGATCAACAATAGGGTGAAGATCTCTATGTGGACAAACTGATTTGTTTTTTTCTTTCTATATTTTCTTTGTAACTACTTCTGGAATATTGAATATTCTAAACTATCAAAAGAGTGTCCAACAAAAGTAGAAAGGATTTTTGTGAATATTTTTATAATAGAAGAAGAACATCTTGACAGAGATGCAAGATTTATGAAAGAATTTATACATAAGATTTTGATAGAATCACCACAATTTCTCAGTGATTGGGAAGTAGAGATAATAGAAGGAGGAAGTTGTGGTTGTTTTGAAAGAGTCCATGAATGAGGAAGAGTTAACTTATCCCATGAAATGTATTCAGGTTCAATAACTTATCCCTGACTTCTTATTTTGATCAGTAAAGAAGATCCTTTGGGATATTTAAGCTTGAATATTGGGTTTAAGGTATTTGTGATTTGTAATATTAATCTCTAGTGGAGATTTAAATTATGTGAAACTTCAAGCATGTTAATACCAGAGACTTTAATTTTTAGCTTGAAAACTTTATCCAAATGAGGATCTATAAGGGATACAAGAAAATTGGGATAAATGGTTGTGGCTACAACTTCATCATTCTATAGAACATTCATGAGCCCTAAAAAATAATTGAAAAATCTAAATATCAAGAATATATACATGCAATTACAGTGGATGCATGTATTCCTTTGTGAAAAAGAGGTTGAAGGTCAAAAATAATAACACTGATATGATAATACTTATATTTTCCTTCCCTACGGGCCTTTTTAATTTCCTCATCATCTAACATATTAATTGTAATTTCAACATTTGAGAATCACAAAGGAATTTTCCTTTCAACAACACTGAATATGCTTTTAGAAAATAGTTTGAAAGGAAGAACCTAACTATAGATATATTTTGCAGAGATCATTGGTAATTTCCATTTAGGAGAGGGATATCTTAGATTCTTTATGATATTCAACAATACCAGCAAATTCTTTAACAATGGCTTGAGCAAGAGATTGATGTCCTTGATTGGACATTTTTTCTTTTACTTATACAGATAATTGATCATACCATTATTTTAAATTATCTACAAAGTCAACAGTAATAGCAAAAACAATCTCGACATTAGTTTTATTGAAAAAAAATCTTTGTACATCTCCACAACCAATAATATAATGAGCTAATTCATGAACCTTATGGGGGTTTCTACAAACTGAAACCTTCAAATTGGAAGTTTGGAAATTTTGTACACGAGTCATTCTGTGAAGAGGTTTTGGTCCTGTAGGTTGTGTAGAAGAAAATATTTTTGAGGTAGCAGAATCTAGAATTATTTGGTGTTTAGTGTGCATCAAAGCTTGCATAATTTTTATTTATTTATTTATTTTTTTTGAATTTACATGGTGGAATCGGTAGCCACCATGAATCCGGGTAGACTATCCAGCTTTTATGACTACCACAATATTCTGCGATGTCCGCCCCAGAAGCCACCACACAAATCTTCGTGCAGTCCATCCCTATAACCACCATGCCATAATCATTTTAAACCTTTTACGCCGCTGAAAGCACCAGGAAAGGGACAAGCGTTCAGTCTGGCGAGGCCCAAGATTTGAACTTTCGACCACCGCCCCCCTTATAGGGTTTGGATGAACCAATTGGTCTACACCTCGGACCCTAAATCTTGTATAATGTTAATATGTCCATATTTTATTTTATTCAGATAGGCTTATAGTATTTTCTCTCCTTTTTCTTCCTCCTATTTTTTTAAAATTTAAGCAAATTTGTGGACTTAATAGTTGGATCAGAATAAGTAGGAAGAATGGAATTTTTTTTCAGATCTATAATCCTTTCTTTGATTGTATTCAAATTATCAGATACAATCTAATGGTGATGATTTAGAGTAGCTTGAATATCATTTACTATTTCTAAGACTTGTGCAACTTTGTCATTTAAACAATGTAATGCTAAATTGGTTTAATTCAACATTTAATAGTTTCCCCTTATTTAGAATCCCTTTTAGAGATTCTTTATGACCAGAATTGAGATTTAGTGGAACCATCTATGGAGTATTTCTTAAACTGAGAGAATTTAGGAAATCTACCTTCATGGTAGCTTAGATATCCTTGTAGAGTCTAAATAGTATGTTCTTGTGGAGCTTTGGAAATCCCTCCCATATTTGTCTCATTTGACTCGATAGAAGAGTTTATGAATTTCTAAATTTCTACTTTACATATTTTCTAAATCATTTGTTATTGAATATGATGCTTCAGTTATAGGTATTGGAGTTGTTTTGATGTAGGATGAACATCCCTTGTCCTCTGTAAGTAAGTAAATATCTTGCAAGAATATAGGTTGATCCATATATAAGAATGAAATATTAGTTACTCAATATATTGTAAAGAAATGATAAGCATAACAACCTTAACCATTTCTTATAATGTCTTGTGTCTAGTATAGGAGAGTAATTATTATTTTTATCCAAAAATAATAGTTCTTAGTTTCTTATTTCTTCCATTATTTTCCTAGGATGAATATAGAATAGATTTGAAAGAGATAAAATACAATTACTTAAAAGGTGATTTGGTAGAAGAGGGAATTTTTCCTATTATGTGCTATATTACTATTATATGTTATATATGGATCCATATTTATATATAAATTACCCTTTTTGACATGATACACACATACATTAAGTGTTTGAAATGCTATATTAAGAGTATGAACTGATATTAGTAATAACTTGAGTGGGCCCAATAATGAATACCTTGGAGCACCTAAGAGGAGGTCCAAGATTTGAATATAATGTGGGTGGGATTGTATATGATGCTATCATAACCATATTTTAGTTGGATAAATATATATTACATAAAAAAATATCCTCCACGAGGCTAGTCCCATATGACCTATGGCATCATGGACATTAAATCTACTTTACTTTACTATTGGATTGGGTCCGAAACAAGTAGATTGGATTACAATAAGTCTCGTTGAACCACACAAAAAAATGAAGTTAATTTAGTCTTTTGAGGTAATTTACGTACAATATATATTTTTTAAATGTAGTAACACTATTAGTTGACGTCATTGAAAAATAACACTTTTATTATTAGACTATTGCTATTGATAGGATGAATAATTTAATGAATCTAAGTGGTTGAGATAATTATTAGGTCTCTTGTCATAGTGCTAGACCATTCTAAGTGGTTCCTTGATTGTAGAAAGCATGATTTCTATCTTATGAATAAGTTAGGAATGGATATCCTAACATGCTAACTAAGATTTGTACCAAGAAAACTCCTTGTCTTTTTGTAGGAACCATTTATCAAGAGAGATAATAAGTATATTTATCTAAATTTTGATTTGTTATTGTATATGTATTTTGGATTTTTATCCAATATACGACTTATCTTCACAATATTCACATTTCATCATGATGTAAAATAAACATGAAGTATCCTTGAAAAGAAAGCATTAAATCCTATAAATAATAAATGACTAGAAATGATCAATTGTAAATGTGGTTAAAAGGCCCATTATGATCATATGAAAATTAAAGTAAAGCATATAAAATATTGATTTTTTATTTGATTATAATAAGGTGATTATGTTTTAGATCATTTTATAAAAAAAACAAATCAAATGATGAATATCATAAATTGATATTAAATGAATAACCTAACAATTGAAGAAGTATAAAGGACTAAGGGTGGAGCATGTGAGTTCCCTTTTAGCTTAAAGGACCTTAAAACAATATAGAAAGGAATTATAATACACACAAAGCTATATAAAAGTTTTTCATACTATTCATAATTTAATTGGAAGATGAACTGATTTGGAATCCAACTGATCACCAAGCAATTTTAGAAATTATCAACAAATTATCTCAAGTTTCTCTACTTTAGGTGCTAGTCTCTATATGCAAAAGTGGATTCATTAGTACATTGTATATGCAAAAGTGGATTCATTAGTACATTGTAGATATATGCTACATTCCAATTTTAATATAGCCGATGGATATATTACAAAATTATTTATTTGAATATTATTTATAGTAGCATCCAATGTTTTTATTATCATCTATCCTCTAGTATTCATTTGTCATTTGCAAATTTGCATTAAGTACCTAAGTACCCATCTACGGTGGGGATCGGCCCTCCCTGAGTGGCGATTTTATTTATTCCTTAAATCATTTGTCATATTCATTTGTATTTGAAATTGGGTATATGTTGTATGTTATTTGATTAATAAATATTATAATTCGTGAATACTGGCAGAAGGTTCTTTGCATGTCGTATCACGAGATAGGTGGTCAGTGGTAAAAACTTCCACGCGCTTACAAAAATTTGGGTAGGACAACCACATCATCTGGTATAGCATAGAATTAGGCATTCCAACACCTTACAACAGTCGATTTGCATCCTAGCAGTCGTCAACCAAGCATGAAATCAATTTTGAAACTGAAGCTGTGGGTCCTCCCAGTTAGTCGCTCTCATCCTTCGAGTCTCTGAAAGCGAGGCATAAGGCAAGCAGGCATACTTCAGGCTTCTATCATCGATTGGGCATATAAGAAGTCTCCAAATCCACTCAATTGGACGTCTAAGAAATCTCGTAGCTAACAAAAATAGGGGGCAAGACAGAAACCTCATAGCGGAAGAAAATAGGTTCCTCACTCGACACACTCACACCTGGTACGAACTAGATGTAACTGGCATAGGAGATACCAGGTTTCAAGCACCAATCGTAGTACCAAAAGCTCCAGTAATACTACAGGAAACTAGCATGAGACCATGCAATCAAATCATTGGAAAAGAAAATTATTTCACATTCATACTGAGGTACTTTAATAAAATTAGGGTTGTGACATCATCAAAAGTTTTTATTATTTTTTAACCGTGTACAAATATCTCACACGGGTTGTGTGGAGTCCACCAGTGAGTTTATTAGCATGAAGTCACATAGGGTTAGCTGTGACTTCGATCATACACAACTACTTCTCATGCGCGTAACTTTTCTTAACCTCTTGCGTCATAGTTGTATTGTCCTGTACTGCCTTACGTGTCCTATCATTGTATGGTTGTGTCTTCGATATCGAATCATTGTCATGTTAATCCATTGCAACTGTGTCTTATCTAAAAATTTTGATCTGGTGTCATCCTATGCATTGTCACGTTTTTGTGTGGTCAGTCATCACGCATGTGTCTTTCGATCGTCTCGATCGCATGCCTAGCTTCCGATATCATCTAGTATTATCTTGTTGTTTTGGTTGTATCATCGTGTCTTGTCATGTCAGGTTGGTTGTGTCTAGCCATTGTCTTGTCAGTTGTCAAGTGGAGTCAGTGTATTAGACTAGCTATGGGCAGAAAAACTAGACGTTGTCCCCTACCATTGGAACTAGCCGTTGCTCAAAATTCAAAAAAACTGCATCGCAGTTGGGGTGAAAAACTGAGCAGAAAATAAACCAAATTTTTGCACAATTTTATCAATCTTTTTTGTAGAATTCAAAGGTGAAATTGGTTAACAAAGACTTCTTGGCGCATGAGCAGAAGGTGGATTAATGGACCAAACGGTCACTTATCTAGCACACATAATCCAAACGAAGGATTTCCAAGATCACCAAGAAGACATCGTAGAAGAAAAGGTACGCATAATTCTTCTTCTCCTTTTGGAATTAATAGCTTTAACCCTAGTCATCCATTTCTTAACAATATGGCATCCAATCCATCACCAAAATATTTCCATGAGAACCTCACATAAGATGAAATAGGAAGCCCCATTACCACTGACAATGCCTTAACATCGTTATTCGCTAGTATAAGCACCCTAAATGACAAGATGACCCAACTATTAGAAGGACAAAGCCAACCAAATACTCCTAGCCCAAATCACCCCCAAAGATGCTGGAATACTGAGGATCAGTATGAAGAAGTCTATGCACAACAAAGAGGTCATAATGGTAGTCCCTAAAATCACTTCAATGGACAGCAGAATAATGAGGATATCAACAACGAAGACATTTTTGAACAACAAAGAGGTCCTACTCAAAATTGCTTCCATCGATATAGGCAATGAATACCAAGATAGATATGAAGTTTATCAACAACTTAGACATCCTAGTGGGGTCAATTATCCATGCATTGATATTCCCACCTTTGAGGATCATGATTCACATGGGTGGATAGCCAAAATAGAAGGCATTTTAGAATTATACCAAACTCAAGATTCAGACAAAGTTCCTTTTGCTACATCCAAACTAGGTACTAAAGCTTATCAATGGTTTGTATGGCTCAAACACGAGAAGGAAAAAATAATTTTCTGGAAATGATTTCACCAAATAATTTCTTAATAGATTTTATGAAATATCCTCATCTTCTTTCATGGTGTGGTTGTTATCTCTTAAGCAAATAGAATCAATAATGGATTATATATCAGAATTCACTAGCCTGCTTTCCTATGCAAGAAATTTGGAAACTGATGTAGTGGTAGCTACTTTTAGAAATGGTTTGAAGGAGAATATTGATGCAGGAGCATCTCGAGCAGCACAACAATCTTGCATCACCAAAAAAAGTTCAAAGTTTGAAAAAGGTCAAAATTTGCAAAAATGACTAAGTATAAAATTGGTCGCGATATCGCGACGCAAATATCGTCACGATATCGCGATGTATTTCGAGCACCATGGCAAAAGCAACTAATGGTCACGATATCGCGACGCAAATGTCGTCGCGATATCGCGACGTATTTCGAGCACCATGGCAAATGCAACTAATGGTCGCGATATCGCGACACCAAAGTTGTCGCGATATCGCGACACCTTGGCCGCCAAAGCCAAGACACAAAGAAGTGTCGCGATATCGCGACACCTTGGCCGCCAAATCCAAGACACAAAGAAGTGTCGCAATATCATGACACCTTGGATGCCAAAGCCAAAACACAAATCAGTGTTGCGATATCGCGACACCTTGGTCGCCAAAGCCAAAACACAAAGAAGTGTCGTGATATCGCGACACCTTGGCCGCCAAAGCCAAAACACAAAGAAGTGTCGCGATATCGCGACACTTTGGCAGCCAAAGCCAAAACACAAAGAAGGGTCGCGATATCACGACACCTTAGCAGACAGAGGCAAAGTGACGGTTCCAGGTGGCAGTTCCAAATGGCAGTTCCAGGTGGCAGTGCCTGAGATCATTAAGGCCGTGCCAAGCGGCAGTTTCAAGGGCCGTTAAGACCGTTCCATATGATCGTTCCAGAGGCCATTAAGGTAGTTACGAACGGCGGTGCAGCATGAAGCATAAAGCATAAAAGGGATTTATTTTGAAGGATTCACAGGCTGGGGGAAGAAAGGAAGGCTGCGGCTGTATTTTGCATTTATAGCACTGTGTATTTATTTTCATGGTATTTGACTGTAAAAGCTTCCATGCTTCGAATTAATAAAACTATGTCTTTCAAATAAAATTGTGTCATTTTATTTGTGGTTTATTTGGCTCCCCATAAAGTCGTATCAAAGCTATAATATTCTGAGTGTGTTGAGCAGAGCGCAAAACGTGAGGCAGCTCACACTAGGATCTGGGGTTATGGGTTTGTGAGAAACTGTGAGACAGAATGCCGTCGTGAAGAAATCGTGGCACTGGAAGGAACGTGGTTCCTGAAGGATATTTTCATGCATTGTAGAGACAAGTGTTGGCATTGCAGGAGGAATTGCGCAGGGGAATAGAGCCAAGAGGAGAAGATCGTAGCGATGATGACGAAGTTGAAGACCCGTCTGAAGAGGAAGAAGAAGAAATGAGTGCCGCATAGTCGCGAATGATAAAAGCCATTTCGCAGATTGGGAAAAGGCCAAAGATTAATGTTTCTACGTATTCTGGAAATTTAAATCCAGAAGAATTAATTGACTGGATTAATGACATGGAAGAATATTTCGATTATGAGGACGTTGAAGATCCAAATCGAATAAAATTTGCCAGAACAAAATTAAAAGGCCATGCTGGCATATGGTGGAAAGGAATGCAGTTGGAAAGAAATCGGAGAGGCAAAGAAAAGATCTCCAAGTGGAATCGAATGGTGGAAAAATTGAAGCAGAAATTTATTCCAGCAGATTACGAATTAGATCTGATGTGGAAAATGCAGAGTTTGCGATAGTCCAGCAAAAATTTTAAAGAGTATACTGAGGAATTTTTTAAAATTTCAATTAGAACCGGTCATATAGAAGCAAATAAGGAAAGAGTAGCCCGTTACATTAATGGGTTGAGAACCAGCGTGCAAGAGGAATTGAGTCTGGTTCGAATGAACAACATTGAAGATGCTTATCAGTTTGCTTTAAAAGTAGAAGAGAAAATGAATCGTAGATTTGACAGCAAGCAAAGAGGAAGAGGTCGTGGTGGAAGAACTGGTGGAAGAACCAGTGGAATTAAATATGATGATCAAAAACAGAATGGTGAAACCAGCAATCGCCAGGAACAGAAGGAGAAGAATGCTTACCGACCCCGTAATCAGAACAATGATTATCAAAGAGGTAGAGGTAGATGTGGACGTGGATATGGCAGAGGTAGATTCTGTGGAACCTGTTTTAATTGTGGAGAAGAAGGGCATCGATCATATGAGTGTCCCAAACACCAAGAAGCACCAAACAGAAGGCCTGAAGGAAATGCCAGAGCTGTAGTTGCTGAGGATGGTGTTGAATTCGAGCACTCTAAAGAAGCAGAGCATGGAGAAGTGATGATCACAAGAAGAACTTTGTTGAATGAAGAGAAGGAACCAGATCAGTAGAAAATCCTGTTTCGCACGAGGTGCAAATGTTCAGGTAAAATCTGTAATATTATTATTGATAATGGTAGTACAGATAATTTGGTTTCTAAGGAAATGGTAGCTAAATTAAAGCTAGAAAGAAAACAGCACCCGCATCCATACCAGATTGCATGGTTGCAGAAGGATCATAGAGCATTGGTCAGTGAACAATGCTTGGTCAAGTTCAAAATTGGAAGATACCAGGATGAGTTCCTGTGTGATATTTTGTTGATGGATGCTTTCCATTTGTTGCTTGGAAGACCATGGAAATTTGATAGACGTGTAGTGCATGATGGACATGCAAATACCTATTCCCTGACAAAATATGGAGTACGCCACAAATTGAAGCCATTAAAGGAGGTTGAGGAAAAGGTATGCA
Source organism: Wollemia nobilis (assembly GCA_028583015.1). Lineage (NCBI taxonomy): Eukaryota > Viridiplantae > Streptophyta > Pinopsida > Araucariales > Araucariaceae > Wollemia > Wollemia nobilis. The sequence continues at coordinate 3,911,156 of JAQPPZ010000229.1, forward strand.
ATAATGCTAGAATTTGTTTAGTAGATGGCAAAAAAAATTTGGATGGTATAAAGAGGGATTCAATGTGTTATGCATTAATTCCTAATGTAAAAAGAGAAGATACTACTAACATTCCAGCAGAAGTTGAACATCTGTTAACAGAATTTCCTGATATTATATCAGACAATGTGCCTGAGGGTTTACCGCAAATGAGGAAGATTAGTCATCAGATTGACTTAATGCCAAGATCTAGCTTACCCAACAAGGCAGCTCATAGAATGTCTCCTATTGAGAATGAAGAATTGAACCGACAAGTTTAGGAATTGTTGAGGAAGGGTTTGATTCGGGCAAGTTTGAGCCCTTGTGCAGTGCCAGCAGTACTTACACCAAAGAAGAATGGCGAATGGCGAATGTGCACTGATTCCCGAGCCATTAATAAAATTACTATTAAATATCGCTTTCCATTACCCAGAATGGACAATATAATAGATTGCTTGAGTGGAGCTAAATACTTCACTAAGATTGATTTGAAGAGCGGATATCATCAGATACGTGTTAGAGAGGGTGATGAATGGAAGACAACCTTTAAAACCGAGAGAGGGTTTGTATGAGTGGTTAGTTATGCCATTTGGATTGACTAATGCACCCAGTACATTTATGAGGTTGATGAATGAAGTATTGCGTGACTTCCTAGAAAATTTCGTGATAGTGTATCTAGATGATATTCTGATTTTTAGTAAAACATTGGATGAACATTTGTTGCATGTTCGGACAGTTTTTGAAAAACTGCGTGAGGAGCAGTTATTGATAAATATACAGAAGTGCAGTTTTGTACAGAAAGAGTTGATATACTTGGGATTTTTCATCTTAGAGGAGGGTCTGAAAATGGATCCTGAGAAAGTGAAGGCTATCCTTGAATGGCCTGCTCCAAGGAATGTGACAGAGGTAAGATCATTTCACGGTCTTGCAAGTTTCTATAGAAAGTTTATTAGATACTTTAGCAGTATTTATGTGTAGACACCAAAACAACACCAATCCGATTATGTGACTGCAAACACTGATCGCTTTGAAAAACACATCCCCCAGGGCAGCCCTCAGAGGTTAAACAGTGGTCTTAACCACTTTCACAGTAATTTTGTAAGGTCAAGAGGCAATTTGGCACATTCAGGAACTTTGCTCAGAATCTGTCTCACCCAGAGACGAATTCAAAATGGAATCTGTCTCACCCAGAGACAGATTCTGAATTCGTCTCTGGTAGGGATGAATTCCAAGTTTAACGGGCAAAAAGAAGAATGGCACCAAGTGGCAGCCCAGTACAGTCAGTTAATTGCTCCTGCCTCGCACGCATGTGTTGGTGGATAGATAGGCCGTTAGAGGACTGTCACAAGGGTAGTTATGAAAGCCCAAGTCAATGGAGGACTCCCCTCCCTCATGGGAAGACATGACTGCCACATGGCACCTATGACCAACACATGGCATTTGTGCTTCCCTCTCAAAAGAGACCCCATGGGTCTATAAAAGGTGGGACTTTTCTCACCCAAATATACAGATTGGAGGAGATTCTAAGCAACGAAGTGCTGTCCGATTGAATACCCACTTGCATCCTTTTGATTCACCTTCTCACATCCACTAATCTCTTTTGCAAGAGAGGTTATTGGGTGGCTTTTGGAAGCGTGGATCCAACCCAAATCCAACATTTGACCACATTACACCACCAATTTGTAGACATCCCAATCCTAAGAGGTTTTGGGCCCATCCCTAGTGGATTGGCGCCAGAATCAAGTGCCAACGGTGGGAGGCCCACTTGGGTACCCCCGCACTTTCTAAGTTTTATTCTAAAGTCTTCTAGATTATTTGTTCATATTGCATCTTATGTTATTCTGTCTGGTTAACTCATAGTTTCAATTTCATAACATTTGGATCAGATTTTATCATGCTTTTTGTCGCTTTGTTGTCCTACTAACTTAAAGGTGGCGATATCAAATTCCTGAGGATAGAGGCAAAATTGGGAGAATCCGACCATCTGGGTCGTCCCAAAATGGCCCCAATTACATAACCCCTCTATTTTCAGGTGTTTTTGAGGTCTCGAGAGTCGATATTGGAGCAACATCACCTCGACTTTTCCAACACAGAAGAATTCGTCCCACCCAGGGATGAATTGCAGTCAAAATTCGTCCTGCCCAGGGATGAATTCTAGGTGAAGGCAGATTGGCCAACTGTTTCAGTGGCAACGGCCTTCTGGTAATATCTTTCGTCTTCTGTCAGGTTTTCAGGCCATTTGGACTCACTTTACTCACTGTTTTAGACAAATGTTTATATGCATCTTTTGATGATTTTAGAGAACAAACACTTACTATTTGCAACAGGTGCTACTGACATCTTTGTTGTTTCTTTGTTCGTAGGAGGAGCAACATAGGTTAAGGACTCATCAACATCAGCGACGGCATCATCTTGGCCCGCCCATTTCAAGTGTGGGCACGCGGAAAGAGGAACCTTAAGTATCGATTGTAATCAAATTCTTTTAACGCTCCTAGCCCCTGAAAAGGGAGGAGGCGTATTTGTAACAGAGATCAAGAGAATTTAATGAAAGGGCTGTGTTTTCTCCATTTTTCTTGTATCTCATTTCAATTCGTCTCTTTCATTTCATGCATTCTACATTTCTAGGACTTAAGCGTATTTGATTTTGAATGCATCGCAAGTAGTGTTTCCTTTGCCTAGAATCTCATGCTTTCAGTGGCGATCATGGTGGGACCCTGTTCCCTGGTTTTTAAGATCACAGAAACTGATCAAATTTTTGTGTTTTGTGCTTGACAGGTACATTTTTTTGTTGCAGACTATTATTCGTCTCTAACTGTGACGAATTCTTTACTGTAATTCGTCTGACCTTGAGACGAATTCAAATTCGTCTCCGCGAGGACGAATTCTATTCTGCAATTCGTCTCACAGAGGGACGAATTCTGCCTGTCGATTTTCAGAGCAAAAATTTAGAAGCAACCGGTCCAGGCAGAGAAGAGGTAGGGATTTTTATAATATCTGTTGAATTTTTCTATTTCTGTTTCTGTTCCTTTGATTGTTTTCATTTTATCCTGCATGCTTCGGGAAAGTCATTTATGCTTGTTTCATTTTCGCTAAATAAAATGAATCCCACACACTTCACGCAATAACTTTAAACCAAGGATCTGGTCGTAAGACCCCAGCCCTTGAGCAAGACCAACGGTGGGTTCATCACCACCTTGGATTAGCTTTGCATCCATTTCCATGATTGTCACTGTTGTTAGGCGTAAATCCTGATGAAATCTGACCGAGTGTCACTGGGGTGATTCCCATGCGCGCGACGATAAGTCTTCTATGGTAGGTGTCATTAACAAGACAATCCCCCTTCTGTACCGCCTATGTACCATGTACCATCTGCTCTCACGTACCTATAGTCTCCCTCTCGTAAGGGCTTCTATGGCTTGGCTAGTAAAAGATCATCAAAATTCTTTCTTCTATCGAAGTAGGTCTCTAGGTCTCTATATAAAAGACTAATAATGGTCCCAATGTTCTTCTTCAAATAGGAACATGATGATTTCTTTGGGATTTTGGCTTAAAATATTGGCAAGAACATTCTTTTTACCTGCAATATGCTTAGTTTCAAATTCAAAATTATCAAGATATACATTCCATATTACTAGACGACTACCTTAAGTCGTGTCATTGATAGCATTATTAAAATGTTTATGCCAATGCTTGAGATCTGATTTGATAAGAAATTTTTCACTGGTAATGAAGAACTTAAACATATTAATGGCCTTGATGATAGCAAGAATTTCTTTTTGTCAACTAGGATGTCAGATTTTTGCTGCTTTAAAATATCTTGAGCCATATCGGAAAATATTTTCAATTCCTTGATGTATTTCAAATAAAACTACACCCCAAGTGTTGGTAGAAGCATCTGTATAAAATATTTCTTTCATGCACAAATCAGAGCTAAGGGTGATAGGTGTCCAATAGTGTGGTCGATCCTATGTATGACTGTAATATGTTGTGAAGACCAAGCTAGCGAATATTTCTTGAGTAATTGATTTAAAATTAGTATATCTTCTATGATATGATGGTAAAAACCAGTAATATAATTAATGCAAACTAGAAACTATTGTGTTTGTTTATTCCCATACAAATCATTAGGGAATTCAAGAATTTCGTTCAAGACATTATCTTGAAGTTGAATTTTAGCATTTTCTATGGTAATGCCAAGAAATTAATGTTTAAAAAAGTCACATTTGGTAAGATAAAGAATCAAACCATTCTATTTTCAAATATCATACTCCAAGATGCTAAATATGTTCTTCTAGTGTCTTAGAGAATATAAAAATATCATCTATGTAAACACAGATAAATTCCCTATAATCTAAAAACAAATCATTCATTATTTTTTGTAAAGTTGATGGAGCAGTTTTAAGGTCAAATGGGAGGACATTCCATTGATATTGCCCAAAGGGCACTCTGAATGTTTTTTTATACCTATAATCTAGGTGGACTTGAATCTACCAGAATCTAAAATTTAAATCAAAATTTGAATATACATGGATTCCTGCTATCCTTCTAAGAAACTCATCCCTAGAAGGAATGGGATGTTGGATGGATCGAACAAACTTATTTAGAGGCTTATAATTAATAACTAGTTTTTTCTTGTCTCTTACTTATTATAACTGCTTAGTGATGTAGAAGGTTGAGAAACCCCATGGATGCTTATAATTTGAATATACTTGTAGAGATTTGCATTCATGAATGCGTTTTTGGATTTTTTATGATATTCAATAGTATTACCAGTAAATTATTTAATAGTAGCCTAAGGAAGAGATTAATGTCCTTGATTGGACAATATTTATTTTACTTCTACAGATAATTAATCATACCATTATTTCAAATTATCTACAAAGTCAGTAGTAATAGAAGAAACTATCTCAAATTAGTTTTATTGAAAAAATTTCTTTGTACATCTCCCCAACCAAGAATATAATGAGCTAATTCATGAACCTTACAGGGTTTTATATAAACTTAAACCTTCAAATTGGAAGGTTGAAAATTTTGTACACGAGCCATTCCTTGAAGAGGTTTTGGTCCTGTAGGTTGTGTAGAATAAAATATTTTTGAGGTAGCATAATCTAGAATTCTTTGGTGTTCAGTGTGCATCAAAGCTTCTACAATGTTAATATGTCTAGAGATAGGCTTATAGTATTTTCTCTTATTTTTTTCCTCCTATTTTTTTAAAATTCAATCTAGTTTTTGGCTTTAACAGTTGGATCAAAGAAAGAAGGAAGAGTGGACTTTATTTTTAGATCTGTAATCCCTTCTTTAATTGTATTCGAATTATCAGATACAATTTAATGGTGATGATTTATAGTAGATTGAATATCATCTACTATTTCTAAGACTTGTGCAACCCGATCATTTAAAAAATGTAATACTAAATTGATTTAATTCAACATTTAATAGGTTCCTCATATTTAGAATCCCTTTTAGAGATTCTTTGTGATTAGAATTGAGATTTAGTGGAACCATCTATGGATTATTTCTCAAATTGAGAGAATTTTGGATATCTACCTTCATGGTAGCTCAGATCTCCTTGTGAAGTCTAAATAGTATGTTCTTTTGGAGCTTTGGAACTCCCATCCATATTTATCTCATTTGAATCGATAGAGGAGTTTATAAATTCCTAAATTTCTACTTTGCCAATTTTCTTCACTTCTCTTTGTCTATTTATAATAGGTTATGTGGTTGTAGTAGAGTGAAACATATTAAGTTCCTTATATTTGTTACTTATATGTTGTATTATAAGTTTACACTCTTTACACTGAAGATGATTTAGCATGGGATCAAAAATAGGGTGAAGATCTCTATGTGGACAAACTGATTTGTTTTTTTCTTTCTATATTTTCTTTGTAACTACTTTTGGAATATTGAATATTCTAAACTATCAAAAGAGTGTCCAACAAAAGTAGAAAGGATTTTTGTGAATATTTTTATAATAGAAGAAGAACATCTTGACAGAGATGCAAGATTTATGAAAGAATTTATACATAAGATTTTGATAGAATCACCACAATTTCTCAGTGATTGGGAAGTAGAGATAATAGAAGGAGGAAGTTGTGGTTGTTTTGAAAGAGTCCATGAATGAGGAAGAGTTAACTTATCCCATGAAATGTATTCGGGTTCAATAACTTATCCCCGACTTCTTGTTTTGATCAATAAAGAAGATCCTTTGGGATATTTAAGCTTGAATATTGGGTTTAAGGTATTTGTGATTTGTAATATTAATCTCTAGTGGAGATTTAAATTATGTGAAACTTCAAGCATGTTAATACCAGAGACTTTAATTTTTAGCTTGAAAAATTTATCCAAATGAGGATCTATAAGGGATACAAGAAAATTGGGATAAATGGTTGTGGCTACAACTTCATCATTCTATAGAACATTCATGAGCCCTAAAAAATAATTGAAAAATCTAAATATCGAGAATATATACATGCAATTACAGTGGATGCATGTATTCCTTTGTGAAAAAGAGGTTGAAGGTCAAAAATAATAACACTGATATGATAATACTTATATTTTACTTCCCTACGGGCCTTTTTAATTTCCTCATCATCTAACATATTAATTGTAATTTCAACATTTGAGAATCACAAAGGAATTTTCCTTTCAACAACACTGAATATGCTTTTAGAAAATAGTTTGAAAGGAAGAACCTATCTATAGATATATTTTACAGAGATCATTGGTAATTTCCATTTAGGAGAGGGATATCTTAGATTCTTTATGATATTCAACAATACCAACAAATTCTTTAACAATGGCTTGAGCAAGAGATTGATGTCCTTGATTGGACAATTTTTCTTTTACTTCTACAAATAATTGATCATACCATTATTTTAAATTATCTACAAAGTCAACAGTAATAGAAAAAACAATCTCGACATTAGTTTTATTGAAAAAAAATCTTTGTACATCTCCACAACCAATAATATAATGAGCTAATTCATGAACCTTATGGGGGTTTCTACAAACTGAACCCTTCAAATTGGAAGTTTGGAAATTTTGTACACGAGTCATTCTGTGAAGAGGTTTTGGTCCTGTAGGTTGTGTAGAAGAAAATATTTTTAAAGTAGCAGAATCTAGAATTATTTGGTGTTTAGTGTGCATCAAAGCTTGCATAATTTTTATTTTTATTTTTATTTTTTTTTAATTTACATGGTGGAATCGGTAGCCACCATGAATCCGGGTAGGCTATCTAGGTTTTATGGCTGCCACAGTATTTTGCGATGTCCGCCCCAGAAGCCACCAGGAAAGGGACAAGCGTTCAGTCTGGCGAGGCCCAAGATTTGAACTTTTGACCACCGCCCCCCTTATAGGGTTTGGATGAACCAATTGGTCTACACCTCGGACCCTAAATCTTGTATACTGTTAATATGTCCATCTTTTATTTTATTCAGATAGGCTTATAGTATTTTCTCTCCTTTTTCTTCCTCCTATTTTTTTTAAATTTAAGCAAATTTGTGGACTTAATAGTTGGATCAAAATAAGTAGGAAGAATGGAATTTTTTTTCAGATCTATAATCCTTTCTTTGATTGTATTCAAATTATCAGATACAATCTAATGGTGATGATTTAGAGTAGCTTGAATATAATTTACTATTTCTAAGACTTGTGCAACCTTGTCATTTAAACAATGTAATGCTAAATTGGTTTAATTCAACATTTAATAGGTTCCCCTTATTTAGAATCCCTTTTAGAGATTCTTTATGACCAGAATTGAGATTTAGTGGAACCATCTATGGAGTATTTCTTAAACTGAGAGAATTTAGGAAATCTACCTTCATGGTAGCTTAGATATCCTTGTAGAGTCTGAATAGTATGTTCTTGTGGAGATTTGGAAATCCCTCCCATATTTGTCTCATTTGACTCGATAGAAGAGTTTATGAATTTCTAAATTTCTACTTTACATATTTTCTAAATCATTTGTTATTGAATATGATGCTTCAGTTATAGGTATTGGAGTTGTTTTGATGTAGGATGAACATCCCTTGTCCTCTGTAAGTAAGTAAATATCTAGCAAGAATATAGGTTGATCCATATATAAGAATGAAATATTAGTTACTCGATATATTGTAAAGAAATGATAAGCATAACAACCTTAACCATTTCTTATAATGTCTTGTGTCTAGTATAGGAGAGTAATTATTATTTTTATCCAAAAATAATAGTTCTTAGTTTCTTATTTCTTCCATTATTTTCCTAGGATGAATATAGAATAGATTTGAACGAGATAAAATACAATTACTTAAAAGGTGATTTGGTAGAAGAGGGAATTTTTCCTATTATGTGCTATATTACTATTATATGTTATATATGGATCCATAGTTATATATAAATTACCCTTTCTGACATGATACACACATACATTAAGTGTTTGAAATGCTATATTAAGAGTATGAACTGATATTAGTAATAACTTGAGTGGGCCCAATAATGAATACCTTGGAGCACCTAAGAGGAGGTCCAAGATTTGAATATAATGTGGGTGGGATTGTACATGATGCTATCATAACCATATTTTAGTTGGATAAATATATATTACATAAAAAAATATCCTCCACGAGGCTAGTCCCATATGACCTATGGCATCATGGACATTAAATCTACTTTACTTTACTATTGGATTGGGTCCGAAACAAGTAGATTGGATTACAATAAGTCTCGTTGAGCCACACAAAAAAATGAAGTTAATTTAGTCTTTTGAGGTAATTTACGTACAATATATATATTTTAAATGTAGTAACACTATTAGTTGACGTCATTGAAAAATAACACTTTTATTATTAGACTATTGCTATTGATAGGATGAATAATTTAATGAATCTAAGTGGTTGAGATAATTATTAGGTCTCTTGTCATAGTGCTAGACAATTCTAAGTGGTTCCTTGATTGTAGAAAGCATGATTTCTATCTTATGAATAAGTTAGGAATGGATATCCTAACATGCTAACTAAGATTTGTACCAAGAAAACTCCTTGTATTTTTGTAGGAACCATTTATCAAGAGAGATAATAAGTATATTTATCTAAATTTGGATTTGTTATTGTATATGTATTTTGGATTTTTATCCTATATACGACTTATCTTCACAATATTCACATTTCATCATGATGTAAAATAAACATGAAGTATCCTTGAAAAGAAAACATTAAATCCTATAAATAATAAATGACTAGAAATGATCAATTGTAAATGTGGTTAAAAGGCCCATTATGATCATATGAAAATTAAAGTAAAGCATATAAAATATTGATTTTTTATTTGATTATAATAAGGTGATTATGTTTTAGATCATTTTATAAAAAAAACAAATCAAATGATGAATATCATAAATTGATATTAAATGAATAACCTAACAATTGAAGAAGTATAAAGGACTAAGGGTGGAGCATGTGAGTTCCATTTTAGCTTAAAGGACCTTAAAACAATATAGAAAGGAATTATAATACACACAAATCTCTATAAAAGTTTTTCATACTATTCATAATTTAATTGGAAGATGAACTGATTTGGAATCCAACTGATCACCAAGCAATTTTAGAAATTATCAACAAATTATCTCAAGTTTCTCTACTTTAGGTGCTAGTATCTATATGCAAAAGTGGATTCATTAGTACATTGTATATGCAAAAGTGGATTCATTAGCACATTGTAGATATATGCTACATTCCAATTTTAATATAGCTGATGGATATATTACAAAATGATTTATTTGAATATTATTTATAGTAGCATCCAATGTTTTTATTATCATTTATCCTCTACTATTCATTTGTCATTTGCAAATTTGCATTAAGTATCTAAGTACCCATCTACGGTGGGGATCGGCCCTCCCTGAGTGGCGATTTTATTTATTCCTTAAATCATTTGTCATATTCGTTTGTATTTGAAATTGGGTATATGTTGTATGTTATTTGATTAATAAATATTATAATTCGTGAATACTGGAAGAAGGTTCTTTGCATGTCGTATCACGAGATAGGTGGTCAGTGGTAAAAACTTCCACGCGCTTACAAAAATTTGGGTAGGACAACCACATCATCTGGTATAGCATAGAAGTAGGCATTCCAACACCTTACAACAGTCGATTTGCATCCTAGCAGTCATCAACCAAGCATGAAATCAATTTTGAAACTGAAGTTGTGGGTCCTCCCAGTTAGTCGCTCTCATCCTTCGAGTCTCTGCAAGTGAGGCATAAGGCAAGCAGGCATCCTTCAGGCTTCTATCATCGGTTGGGCATATAATAAGTCTCCACATCCACTCAATTGGACGTCTAAGAAATCTCGTAGCTAACAAAAATAGGGGGCAAGACAGAAACCTCATAGCGGAAGAAAATAGGTTCCTCACTCGACACACTCACACCTGGTACGAACTAGATGTAACTGGCATAGGAGATACCAGGTTTCAAGCACCAATCGTAGTACCAAAAGCTCCAGTAATACTACAGGAAACCAGCATGAGACCATGCAATCAAATCATTGGAAAAGAAAATTATTTCACATTCATACTGAGGTACTTTAATAAAATTAGGGTTGTGACATCATCAAAAGTTATTATTATTTTTTAACCCTGTACAAATATCTCACACGGGCTGTGTGGAGTCCACCAGTGAGTTTATTAGCATGAAGTCACATAGGGTTAGCTGTGACTTCGATCATACACAACTACTTCTCGCGCGCGTAACTTTGCTTAACCTCTTGCATCATAGTTGTATTGTCCTGTACTGCCTTACGTGTCCTATCATTGTATGGTTGTGTCTTCGGTATCGAATCATTGTCATGTTAATCCATTGCAACTGTGTCTTATATAAACATTTTGATCTGGTGTCATCCTACGCATTGTCACATTTTGGTGTGGTCAGTCATCACGCATGTGTCTTTCGATCGTCTCGATCGCATGCCTAGATTCTGATATCATCTAGTATTATCTTGTTGTTTTGGTTGTATCATCATGTCTTGTCATGTCAGGTTGGTTGTGTCTAGCCGTTGTCTTGTCAGTTGTCAAGTGGAGTTAGTGTATTAGACTAGCTATGGGCAGAAAAACTAGACGTTGTCCCCTACCATTGGAACTAGCCGTTGCTCAAAATTCAAAAAAACTGCATCGCAGTTGGGGTGAAAAACTGAGCATAAAATAAACCAAAATTTTGCCCAATTTTATCAATCTTTTTTGTAGAATTCAAAGGTGAAATTGGTTAACAAAGACTTCTTGGCGCATGAGCAGAATGTGGATTAATGGACCAAACGGTCACTTATCTAGCACACATAATCCAAACGAAGGATTTCCAAGATCACCAAGAAGACATCGTAGAAGAAAAGGTACGCATAATTCTTCTTCTCCTTTTGGAATTAATAGCTTTAACCCTAGTCATCCATTTCTTAACAATATGGCATCCAATCCATCACCAAAATATTTCCATGAGAACCTCACATAAGATGAAATAGGAAGCCCCATTACCACTGACAATGCCTTAACATCGTTATTCGCTAGTATAAGCACCCTAAATGACAAGATGACCCAACTATTAGAAGGACAAAGCCAACCAAATACTCCTAGCCCAAATCACCCCCAAAGACGCTGGAATACTGAGGATCAGTATGAAGAAGTCTATGCACAACAAAGAGGTCATAATGGTAGTCCCTAAAATCACTTCAATGGACAGCAGAATAATGAGGATATCAACAACGAAGACATTTTTGAACAACAAAGAGGTCCTACTCAAAATTGCTTCCATCGATATAGGCAATGAATACCAAGATAGATATGAAGTTTATCAAAAACTTAGACATCCTAGTGGGGTCAATTATCCATGCATTGATATTCCCACCTTTGAGGATCATGATTCACATGGGTGGATAGCCAAAATAGAAGGCATTTTAGAATTATACCAAATTCAAGATTCAAACAAATTTCCTTTTGCTACATCCAAACTAGGTACTAAAGCTTATCAATGGTTTGTATGGCTCAAACACGAGAAGGAAAAAATAATTTTCTGGAAATGATTTCACCAAATAATTTCTTAATATATTTTATGAAATATCCTCATCTTCTTTCATGGTGTGGTTGTTATCTCTTAAGCAAATAGAATCAATAATGGATTATATATCAGAATTCACTAGCCTGCTTTCCTATGCAAGAAATTTGGAAACTGATGTAGTGGTTGCTACTTTTAGAAATGTTTTGAAAGAGAATATTGATGCAGGAGCATCTCGAGCAGCACAGCAATCTTGCATCACCAAAAAAAGTTCAAAGTTTGAAAAAGTTCAAAAATTGCAAAAATGACTAAGTATAAAATTGGTCGCGATATCGCGACACAAATATCGTCGCGATATCGCGATGTATTTCGAGCATCGTGGCAAAAGCAACTAATGGTCGCGATATCGCGATGCAAATGTCGTCATGATATTGTGACGTATTTTGAGCACCATGGCAAATGCAACTAATGGTCGCGATATCGCGACAACAAAGTTGTCGCGATATCGCGACACCTTGGCGACCAAAGCCAAGACACAAAGAAGTGTCGCGATATCGCGACACCTTGGCCGCCAAAGCCAAGACACAAAGCAGTGTCGTGATATCGTGACACCTTGGCCGCCAAAGCCAAAACACAAAGCAGTGTCGCGATATCGTGACACCTTGGCCGCCAAAGCCAAAACATAAAGAAGTGTCGTGATATCGCGACACCTTGGCCGCCAAAGCCAAAACACAAAGAAGTGTCGCGATATCGTGACACTTTGGCAGCCAAAGCCAAAACACAAAGAAGGGTCACGATATCGCGACACCTTAGCAGACAAAGGCAAAGTGACAGTTCCAGGTGGCAGTTCCAAATGGCAGTTCCAGGTGGTAGTTCCGAGTGGCAGTGCCTGAGATCGTTAAGGCCGTTCCAAGCGGCAGTTTCAAGGGCCGTTAAGACCGTTCCATATGACTGTTCCAGAGGCCATTAAGGCAGTTACGAACGGCGGTGCAGCACGAAGCATAGAGCATAAAAGGGATTTATTTTGAAGGATTCACAGGCTGGGGGAAGAAAGGAAGGCTACGGCTGTATTTTGCATTTATAGCACTGTGTATTTATTTTCATGGTCTTTGACTGTAAAAGCTTCCATGCTTCGAATTAATAAAACTATGTCTTTCAAATAAAATTGCATCATTTTATTTGTGGTTTATTTGGCTCCCCATCAAGTGGTATCAGAGCTGTAATATTCTGAATGTGTTGAGCAGAGCGCCAAATGTGAGGCAGCTCACACCAGGATCTGGGGTTATGGGTTTCTGAGAAACTGTGAGATAGAATGCCGCCGTGAAGAAATCGTGGTGCTGGAAGGAACGTGGTTCCTGAAGGAGATTTTCGTGCATTGCAGAGACAAGTGTTGGCATTACAGGAGGAATTGCGCAGGGGAATAGAGCCAAGAGGAGAAGATCATAGCGATGATGATGGAGTTGAAGACCCGTCTGAAGAGGAAGAAGAAGAAATGAGTGCCGTAGAGTCACGAATGATAAAATCCATTTTACAGATTGGGAAAAGGCCAAAGATTAACGTTTCTACGTATTCTGGAAATTTAAATCCAGAAGAATTAATTGACTGGATTAATGAAATGGAAGAATATTTCGATTATGAGGATGTTGAAGATCCAAATCGAATAAAATTTGCCAGAACAAAATTAAAAGGCCATGTTGGCATATGGTGGAAAGGAGTGCAGTTGGAAAGAAATCGGAGAGGCAAAGAAAAGATCTCCAGGTGGGATCGAATGGTGGAAAAATTGAAGCGGCAGTTTATTCCAGCAGATTACAAATTAGATATGTTGAGGAAAATGCAGAGTTTGCGACAGTCCAGCAAAACTGTTAAAGATTATACTGAGGAATTTTTTAAAATTTCAATTAGAACCGGTCATACGGAAGCAAATAAGGAAACCGATCATACGGAAGCAAAACTGTTAAAGATTATTCAGACAAAGTTCCTTTTGCTACATCCAAACTAGGTACTAAAGCTTATCAATGGTTTGTATGGCTCAAACACGAGAAGGAAAAAATAATTTTCTGGAAATGATTTCACCAAATAATTTCTTAATAGATTTTATGAAATATCCTCATATTATTTCATGGTGTGGTTGTTATCTCTTAAGCAAATAGAATCAATAATGGATTATATATCAGAATTCACTAGCTTGCTTTCCTATGCAAGACATTTGGAAACTGATGTAGTGGTAGCTACTTTTAGAAATGGTTTGAAAGAGAATATTGATGCAGGAGCATCTCGAGCAGCACAACAATCTTGCATCACCAAAAAAAGTTCAAAGTTTGAAAAAGTTCAAAATTTACAAAAATGACTAAGTATAAAATTGGTCGCGATATCACGACGCAAATATCGTCGCGATATCGCGACGTATTTCGAGCATCGTGGCAAAAGCAACTAATGGTCGCGATATCGTGACGCAAATGTCGTCGCGATATCATGACGTATTTCGAGCACCATGGCAAATGCAACTAATGGTCGCGATATCGCGACACCAAAGTTGTCGCGATATCGCGACACCTTGGCCGCCAAAGCCAAGACACAAAGAAGTGTTGCGATATCGCGACACCTTAGCCGCCAAAGCCAAAACACAAAGCAGTGTCGCGATATCACGAAACCTTGGCCACCAAAGCCAAAACACAAAGAAGTGTCGTGATATCGCGACACCTTGGCCGCCAAAGCCAAAACACAAAGAAGTGTCGCGATATCGTGACACCTTAGCAGACAAAGGCAAAGTGACAGTTCTAGGTGGCAGTTCCAAATGGCAGTTCCAGGTGGCAGTTCTGAGTGGCAGTGCCTGAGATCGTTAAGGCCGTTCCAAGTGGCAGTTTCAAGGGCTGTTAAGACTGTTCCATATGACCGTTCCAGAGGCCATTAAGGCAGTTACGAAAGGGATTTATTTTGAAGGATTCATAGGCTAGGGGAAGAAAGGAAGGCTGCGGCTGTATTTTGCATTTATAGCACTGTGTATTTATTTTCATGGTCTTTGACTGTAAAAGCTTCCATGCTTCGAATTAATAAAACTGCGTCTTTCAAATAAAATTGCGTCATTTTATTTGTGGTTTATTTGGCTCCCCATCAAGTGGTATCAAAGCTGTAATATTCTGAGTGTGTTGAGCAGAGCGCCAAACGTGAGGTAGCTCACACCAGGATCTGGGGTTACGGGTTTCTGAGAAACTGTGAGACAGAATTCCGTCGCAAAGAAATCATGGCGCTGGAAGGAACGTGGTTCCTGAAGGAGATTTTCGTGCATTGCAGAGACAAGTGTTGGCATTGCAGGAGGAATTGCGCAGGGGAATATAGCTAAGAGGAGAAGATCGTAGCGATGATCACGAAGTTGAAGACCCGTCTGAAGAGGAAGAAGAAGAAATGAGTGCCGCAGAGTCACGAATGATAAAAGCCATTTCGCAGATTGGGAAAAGGCCAAAGATTAACGTTTCTATGTATTCTGGAAATTTAAATCTAGAAGAATTAATTGACTGGATTAATGACATGGAATAATATTTCGATTATGAGGACGTTGAAGATCCAAATCGAATAAAATTTGGCAGAACAAAATTAAAAGGCCATGCTAGCATATGGTGGAAAGGAGTGCAGTTGGAAAGAAACCGGAGAGGCAAAGAAAAGATCTCCAAGTGGGATCGAATGGTGGAAAAATTGAAGCGGAAGTTTATTCCAGTAGATTACGAATTAGATCTGCTAAGGAAAATGCAGAGTTTGCGACAGTCCAGCAAAACTGTTAAAGAGTATACTGAGGAATTTTTTAAAATTTCAATTAGAACCGGTCATACGGAAGCAAATAAGGAAAGAGTAGCCCGTTACATTAATGGGTTGAGAACCAGCGTGCAAGAGGAATTGAGTCTGGTTCGAATGAACAACATTGAAGATGCTTATCAGTTTGCTTTGAAAGTAGAAGAGAAACTGAATCACAGATTTGACAACAAGCAAAGAGGAAGAGGTCGTGGTGGAAGAACTGGTGGAAGAACCAGTGGAATTAAATATGATGATCAAAAAAAGAATGGTGAAACCAGCAATCGCCAGGAACAGAAGGAGGAGAATGCTTACCGACCCCGTAATCAGAACAATGATTATCAAAGGGGTAGAGGTAGAGGTGGACGCGGATATGGCAGAGGCAGATTCCGAGGAACTTGTTTTAATTGTGGAGAAGAAGGGCATCGATCATATGAGTGTCCCAAACACCAAGAAGCACCAAACAGAAGGCCTGAAGGAAATGCCAGAGCTGCAGTTGCTGAGGATGGTGTTGAATCCGAGCACTCTGAAGAAGCAGAGCATGGAGAAGTGATGATCACAAGAACTTTGTTGAATGAAGAGAAGGAACCAGATCAGTAGAAAAGCCTGTTTCGCACGAGGTGCAAATGTTTAGGTAAAATCTGTAATATTATTATTGATAATGGTAGTACAGATAATTTGGTTTCTGAGGAAATGTTAGCTAAATTAAAGCTAGAAAGAAAATAGCACCCGCATCCATACCAGATTGCATGGTTGCAGAAAGATCATAGAGCATTGGTCAGTGAACAATGCTTGGTCAAGTTCAAAATTGGAAGATACCAGGATGAGGTCCTGTGTGATATTTTGCCGATGGATGCTTGCCATTTGTTGCTTGGAAGACCATGGCAATTTGATAGATGTGCAGCGCATGATGGACATGCAAATACCTATTCCCTGACAAAAGATAGAGTATGCCACAAATTGAAGCCATTAAAGGAGGTTGAGGAAAAGGTATGCAATAATGCTAGAATTTGTTTAGTAGATGGCAAAAAAAATTTGGATGGTATAAAGAGGGATTCAATGTGTTATGCATTAATTCCTAATGTAAAAAGAGAAGATACTACTAACATTCCAGCAGAAGTTGAACATCTGTTAGCAGAATTTCTTGATATTATATCAGACAATGTGCTTGAGGGTTTGCCGCCAATGAGGAAGATTAGTCATCAGATTGACTTAATGCCAGGATCTAGCTTACCCAACAAGGCAGCTCATAGAATGTCTCCTGTTGAGAATGAAGAATTGAACCGACAAGTTCAGGAATTGTTGAGGAAGGGTTTGATTCGGGCAAGTTTGAGCCCTTGTGTAGTGCCAGCAGTACTTGCACCAAAGAAGAATGGCGAATGGCGAATGTGCATTGATTCCTGAGCCATTAATAAAATTACTATTAAATATCGCTTTCCATTACCCAGAATGGATGATATAATAGATTGCTTGAGTGGAGATAAATACTTCACTAAGATTGATTTGAAGAGCGGATATCATCAGATACGTGTTAGAGAGGGTGATGAATGGAAGACAACCTTTAAAACTAGAGAGGGTTTGTATGAGTGGCTAGTTATGCCATTTGGATTGACTAATGCACCCAGTACATTTATGAGGTTGATGAATGAAGTATTGCGTGGCTTCCTGGAAAAGTTCGTGATAGTGTATCTAGATGATATTCTAATTTTTAGTAAAACATTGGATGAACATTTTTTGCATGTTCGGACAGTTTTTGAAAAACTGCGTGAGGAGCAGTTATTGATAAATATATAGAAGTGCAGTTTTGTACAGAAAGAGTTGATATACTTGGGATTTGTCATCTTAGAGGAGGGTCTAAAAATGGATCCTGAGAAAGTGAAGGCTATCCTTGAATGGCCTACTCCAAGGAATGTGACAGAGGTAAGATCATTTCACGGTCTTGCAAGTTTCTATAGAAAGTTTATTAGAGACTTTAGTAGTATTTATGTGTAGACACCAAAACAGCACCAATCCGATTATGTGACTGCAAACACTGATCACTTTGACAAACACAGCCCCTAGGGCAGCCCTCAGAGGTTAAACAGTGGTCTTAACCACTTTCACAGCAATTTTGTAAGGTCAAGAGGCAATTTGGCACATTCAGGCACTTTGCTCAGAATCTGTCTCACCCAGAGACGAATTCAAAATGGAATCTGTCTCACCCAGAGACAGATTCTGAATTTGTCTCTGGTAGGGACGAATTCCAAGTTTAACGGGAAAAAAGAAGAATGGCACCAAGTGGCAGCCCAGGACAGTCAGTTGATGACTCCTGCATCGCACGCATGTGTGGGTGGATAGATAGGCCATTAGAGGACTGTCACAAGGGTAGTTATGAAAGCCCAAGTCAATGGAGGACTCCCCTCCCTCATGGGAAGACATGACTGCCACATGGCACCTATGACCAACACATGGCATTTGTGCTTCCCTCTCAAAAGAGACCCCATGGGTCTATAAAAGGTGGGACTTTTCTCACCCAAATATATAGATTGGAGGCGATTCTAAGCAACGAAGTGCTATCTGATTGAATACCCACTTGCATCCTTTTGATTCACCTTCTCACATCCACTAATCTCTTTTGCAAGAGAGGTTATTGGGTGGCTTTTGGAAGCGTGGATCCAACCCAAATCCAACATTTGACCACCTTACACCACCAATTTGCAGACATCCCAATCCTAAGAGGTTTTGGGCCCATCCCTAGTGGATTGGCAACGAAATCAAGTGCCAACGGTGGGAGGCCCACTTGGGCACCCCCGCACTTTCTAAGTTTTATTCTAAAGTCTTCTAGATTATTTGTTCATATTGCATCTTATGTTATTCTGTCTGGTTAACTCATTGTTTCAATTTCATAACATTTGGATCAGATTTTATCATGCTTTTTGTCGCTTTGTTGTCCTACTAACTTGTAGGTGGCGATATCGAATTCTCGAGGATAGAGGCCAAATTGGGAGAATCCGACCATCTGGGTCGTCCCAAAATGGCCCCAATTACATAACCCCTTTGTTTGTAGGTGTTTTGGAGGTCTCGAGAGTCGACATTGGAGTAGCATCACCTCGGCTTTTCAAACACAGAAGAATTCGTCCCACCCAGGGACGAATTGCAGTCAAAATTCGTCCTGCCCAGGGACGAATTCTAGGTGAAAGCAGATTGGCCAACTGTTTCAGTGGCAACGGCCTTCTGGTAATATCTTTCATCTTTTGTCAGGTTTTCAGGCCATTTGGACTCACTTTACTCACTGTTTTAGACAAATGTTTATATGCATCTTTTGACGATTTTAGAGAACAAACACTTACTATTTGCAACAGGTGCTACTGACATCTTTGTTGTTTCTTTGTTCACAAGAGGAGCAGCAGAGGTTAAGGACTCATCAACATCAGTGGCGGCATCATCTTGGCCCGCCCATTTCAAGTGTGGGCAGGCGGAAAGATGAACCTTAAGTATCGATTGTAATCAAATTCTTTTAACGCTCTTAGCCCTTGAAAAGGGAGGAGGCGTATTTGTAACAGAGATCAAGAGAATTTAATGAAAGGGCTGTGTTTTCTCCATTTTTCTTGTATCTCATTTCAATGCATCTCTTTCATTTCATGCATTCTACATTTCTAGGACTTAAGCGTATTTGATTTTGAATGCATCGCAAGTAGTGTTTCCTTTGCCCGGAATCTCATGCTTTCAGTGGCGATCACGGTGGGACCCTGTTCCCTGGTTTTTAAGATCACAAAAACTGATCAATTTTTGTGTTTTGTGCTTGACAGGTACATTTTTTTGTTGCAGATTGTTATTTGTCTCTGACTGTGACGAATTCTTTACTATGATTCGTCTGACCCTGAGACGAATTCAAATTCATCCCTGGCAGGGACGAATTCTGTTTTGCAATTCGTCTCACAGAGGGACGAATTCCTGCCTATGGATTTTTAGAGCAGAAATTTAGAAGCAACCGGTCCAGGCAGAGAAGAGGTAGGGATTTTTATAATATTTGTTGAATTTTTCTGTTTCTATTTCTGTTCCTTTGATTGTTTTCATTTTATCCTGCATGCTTAGGGAAAGTCATTTATGCTTGTTTAATTTTCGCTAAATAAAATGAATCCCACACACTTCACGCAATAACTTTAAACCAAGGAGCTGGTCGTAAGACCCCAGCCCTTGAGCAAGACCAACGGTGGGTTCATCACCACCTTGGCTTAGCTTTGCATCCATTTCCCCGATTGTCACTGTTGTTAGGCATAAATCCTAACGAAAGCTGACCGAGTGTCGCTGGGGTGATTCCCATGTGCACGAGGATAAGCCTTCTATGGTAGGTGTCATTAACATGACAATCCCACTTTTGTACCGCCTACGTACCATGTACCATCTACTCTCACGTACCTATAGTCTCCCTCTCGTAAGGGCGGGTATATAGAGAGGTTGGTATATCGGCCTGGTTGGTATATTGAAGGGGCGACCATTTTGGGAGTTATATGAGCCTTCATTATGCATTTAAACGTTCTTCAAAAACATTCAAAAACAATAAAACATAAAAATGCACTAAACCAGTCTGGGACACACCATTAAATATTTAAAAGAGATAATCACTGTTTGTGTATGTGTGTGTTCATTTCTGCTTAGTGTAACAAAAAGAAAAATCATCATAAACAAAAGATAAAAATCTACGCATTTTGTCATTTTCTCCAAAAGCTCCAAGGATTCCCGTAATCGCTTGGTCACTCCAAAATGCCCCAAAGGTGTCCATGAACCATTTGGTCAACCCAAAATCACAACAAATGTGCCCATAAGTGATTCGGGAGCATCCAACAAAATTTAAGAAATTTTACTTTTTTTTCCTAAATTTTAGTGCATCTTGCCGGGGCCATAACTTCTCAACCGTAGCTCCGATTGACTTGAAATTTTACAGGGAGTTAGTTGGGATAATTTTATCACATGACTAAAAATTATTTTGTAAAGATATTTATCTCAATACTACCTATGTTGGACATGATGAAAATGTACCTTAAGAGATATGAGGGTCTCGTCAATGTTAAGACCTGACACCTACACATATCACAAAGTGGAGACTTTTAAAGATAAAGCCAATGAGAAACTTAGTAAATAGGAATATTGTTGATGGCAAAACCCAAGGAGAAACTGTAAGTGGTTTATGGTTGACCACTTCTGAACCATTACAAAGAGGTTTCAAGGAAAATCGTCATGAAACCTATGGATTATGGACCCACCATCCATTTGTGTTATTTTCCATTAGAGTGAATCGAATGAGGAAGAAAAATTTGTAGAAGCATATTTTGGAGTAGGCTCTCATTCTGAATAAATAGTAGGTGTTGGGACATTAGAGTGAATTTTTTACCATCGATTGAAACAAAATTTCAGCCATGAGATACCCCCACGAGGTCCATAAATTTGTAAATCCATTTCTCTCTACAAGCGAATATGACCAAAGGTGTTCTATATTACCCAAGGCAGCTTTGTCTAAACAAATATTTGGTAGAGCGGACTTTGATAGAGATGGTTGTTAAATGAAACTTGTCTAGATGGTACATATTTTTTGATGATCGGGAGATAACATTCAGGAACAAATTCAAACTGAATTTGTAGAGGATCTCTGATTGGTGAAAACCAATTGTCTGCAAATCAAACATGAAATATCCAATCTAGCCAACTAAACAATCTATCAAACCATTCAAAATAACTTAATGGATTTTCAAGATCAATACAATGCATGGAAAAATTTTGAAGCCATACATCACAAAAAGACTCGCGAGTCACGAATGATAAAATCCATTTCGCAGATTGATAAAAGGCCAAAGATTAACGTTTCTACGTATTATAGAAATTTAAATCCAGAAGAATTAATTGACTGGATTAATGACATGGAAGAATATTTCGATTATGAGGACGTTGAAGATCCAAATCGAATAAAATTTGCCAGAACAAAATTAAAAGGCCATGCTGGCATATGGTGGAAAGGAGTGCAGTTGGAAAGAAACCAGAGAGGCAAAGAAAATATCTCCAGGTGGGATCGAATGGTGGAAAAATTGAAACGGTAGTTTATTCCAGCAGATTACGAATTAGATCTCATTGAGGAAAATGCAGAGTTTGCGACAGTCCAGCAAAACTGTTAAAGAGTATACTGAGGATTTTTTTAAAATTTCAATTAGAACCGGTCATACGAAAGAAAATAAGGAAAGAGTAGCCCGTTACATTAATGGGTTGAGAACCAGCGTGCAAGAGGAATTGAGTCTAGTTCGAATGAACAACATTGAAGATGCTTATCAGTTTGCTCTGAAAGTAGAAGAGAAACTGAATCACAGATTTGACAACAAGCAAAGAGGAAGAGGTCGTGGTGGAAGAACTATTGGAAGAACCAGTGGAATTAAATATGATGATCAAAAATAGAATGGTGAAACCAGCAATCGCCAGGAACAGAAGGAGAAGAATGCTTACCGACCCCGTAATCAGAACAATGATTATCAAAGGGGCAGAGGTAGAGGTGGACGCGGATATGGCAGAGGTAGATTCTATGGAACCTATTTTAATTATGGAGAAGAAGGGCATCGATCATATGAGTGTCCCAAACACCAAGAAGCACCAAACAGAAGGCCTGAAGGAAATGCCAGAGTTGCAGTTGCTGAGGATGGTGTTGAATTTGAGCACTCTAAAGAAGCAGAGCATGGAGAAGTGATGATCACAAGAAGAACTTTGTTGAATGAAGAGAAGGAACCAGATCAAGAAAAAGCCTGTTTCGCACGAGGTGCAAATGTTCAGGTAAAATCTGTAATATTATTATTCATAATGGTAGTACAAATAATTTTGTTTCTAAGGAAATGGTAGCTAAATTAAATCTAGAAATAAAACAGCATCCGCATCCATACCAGATTGCATGGTTGCAGAAGGATCATAGAGCATTGGTCAGTGAACAATGCTTGGTCAAGTTCAAAATTGGAAGATACCAGGATGAGGTCCTGTGTGATATTTTTTCGATGGATGCTTGCCATTTGTTTCTTGGAAGACCATTGCAATTTGATAGACGTGCATCGCATGATGGACATGCAAATACCTATTCCCTGACAAAAGATGGAGTACGCCACAAATTGAAGCCATTAAAGGAGGTTGAGGAAAAGGTATGCAATAATGCTAGAATTTGTTTAGTAGATGGTAGAAAATTTTTGGATGGTATAAAGAGGGATTCAATGTGTTATGCATTAATTCCTAATGTAAAAAGAGAAGATACTACTAACATTCCAGTAGAAGTTGAACATCTGTTAGCAGAATTTCTTGATATTATATCAGACAATGTGCTTGAGGGTTTGCCGCCAATGAGGAAGATTAGTCATCAGATTGAATTAATGCCAGGATCTAGCTTACCCAACAAGGCAGCTCATAGAATGTCTCCTGTTGAGAATGAAGAATTGAACCGAAAAGTTCAGTAATTGTTGAGGAAGGGTTTGATTCGGGCAAGTTTGAGCCCTTGTGCAGTTCCAGCAGTACTTGCACCAAAGAAGAATGGCGAATGGCGAATGTGCACTGATTCCCGAGCCATTAATAAAATTACTATTAAATATCGCTTTCCATTACCAGAATGGACGATATAATAGATTGCTTGAGTGGAGCTAAATACTTCACTAAGATTGATTTGAAGAGCGGATATCATCAGATACGTGTTAGAGAGGGTGATGAATGGAAGACAACCTTTAAAACCAGAGAGGGTTTGTATGAGTGGTTAGTTATGCCATTTGGATTGACTAATGCACCCAGTACATTTATGAGGTTGATGAATGAAGTATTGCGTGACTTCCTGGAAAAGTTCGTGATAGTGTATCTAGATGATATTCTGATTTTTAGTAAAACATTGGATGAACATTTGTTGCATGTTCGGACAGTTTTTGAAAAACTGCGTGAGGAGCAGTTATTGATAAATATATAGAAGTGCGGTTTTGTACAGAAAGAGTTGATATACTTGGGATTTGTCATCTTAGAGGAGGGTCCGAAAATGGATCCTGAGAAAGTGAAGGCTATCCTTGAATGGCCTTCTCCAAGGAATGTGACAGAGGTAAGATCATTTCACGGTCTTGCAAGTTTCTATAGAAAGTTTATTAGAGACTTTAGTAGTATTTATGTGTAGGCACCAAAACAGCACCAATCCGATTATGTGACTGCAAACACTGATCGCTTTGACAAACACAGCCCCCAGAGCAGCCCTCAGAGGTTAAACAGTGGTCTTAACCACTTTCACAGCAATTTTGTAAGGTCAAGAGGCAATTTGGCACATTCAGGCACTTTGCTCAGAATTTGTCTCACCCAGAGACGAATTCAAAATGGAATCTGTCTCACCCAGAGACAGATTCTGAATTCGTCTCTAGTAGGGACGAATTCCAAGTTTAACGGGAAAAAAGAAGAATGGCACCAAGTGGCAGCCCAGGATAGTCAGTTGATGACTCCTGCCTCGCACGCGTGTGTGTGTGGATAGATAGGCCATTAGAGGACTGTCATAAGGGCAGTTATGAAAGCCCAAGTCAATGGAGGACTCCCCTCCCTCATGGGAAGACATGACTGCCACATGGCACCTATGAACAACACATGGCATTTGTGCTTCCCTCTCAAAAGAGACCCCATGGGTCTATAAAAGGTGGGACTTTTCTCACCCAAATATATAGATTGGAGGCGATTCTAAGCAATGAAGTGCTGTCCGATTGAATACCCACTTGCATCCTTTTGATTCACCTTCTCACATCCACTAATATATTTTGCAAGAGAGGTTATTGGGTGGCTTTTGGAAGCGTGGATCCAACCCAAATCCAACATTTGACCACCTTACACCACCAATTTGTAGACATCCCAATCCTAAGAGGTTTTGGGCCCATACCTAGTGGATTGGTGCCGGAATCAAGTGCCAACGGTGGGAGGCCCACTTGGGCACCCCCGCACTTTCTAAGTTTTATTCTAAAGTCTTCTATATTATTTGTTCATATTGCATCTTATGTTATTCTGTCTTGTTAACTCATAGTTTCAATTTCATAACATTTGGATTAGATTTTATCATGCTTTTTGTCGCTTTGTTGTTCTACTAACTTGCAGGTGATGATATCGAATTCTCGAGGATAGAGGCCAAATTGGGAGAATCCGACCATCTGGGTCGTCCCAAAATGGCCCCAATTACATAACCCCTCTATTTTTAGGTGTTTTTGAGGTCTCGGGAGTCGACATTGGAGCAGAATCACCTCGGCTTTTCCAACACAGAAGAATTCGTCCCACCCAGGGATGAATTGCAGTCAGAATTTGTCCTGCCCAAGGACGAATTCTAGGTGAAGGCAGATTGGCCAACTATTTCAGTGGCAACGGCCTTCTGGTAATATCTTCCGTCTTCTGTCAGGTTTTCAGGCCATTTGGACTCACTTTACTCACTGTTTTAGACAAATGTTTATATGCATCTTTTGACGATTTTAGAGAACAAACACTTACTATTTGCAACAGGTGCTACTGACATCTTTGTTGTTTCTTTGTTTGCAAGAGGAGCAGCAGAGGTTAATGACTCATCAACATCAACGACAGCATCATCTTGGCCCACCCATTTCAAGTGTGGGCACGCAGAAAGAGGAACCTTAAGTATCGATTGTAATCAAATTCTTTTAACGCTTCTAGCCCCTGAAAAGGGAGGAGGCGTATTTGTAACAGAGATCAAGAGAATTTAATGAAAGGGCTATGTTTTCTCCATTTTTCTTGTATCTCATTTCAATGCGTCTCTTTCATTTCATGCATTCTACATTTCTAGGACTTAAGCGTATTTGATTTTGAATGCATCGCAAGTAGTGTTTCCTTCGCTCGAATTCTCGTGCTTTCAGTGGCAATCACGGTGGGACCCTGTTCCCTGGTTTTTAATATCACAGAAACTGATCAAATTTTTGTGTTTTGTGCTTGAAAGGTACATTTTTTTGTTGCAGACTGTTATTCGTCTCTAACTGTGACGAATTCTTTACTGTAATTCGTCTGACCCTGAGACGAATTCAAATTCATCTCTGGCAGGGACGAATTCTTTTCTGCAATTCGTCTCACAGAGGGAAGAATTCCTGCTTGTGGATTTTCAGAGCAAAAATTCAGAAGCAACCGGTCCAGGCAGAGAAGAGGTAGGGATTTTTATAATATCTGTTGAATTTTTCTGTTTCTGTTTCTGTTCCTTTGATTGTTTTCATTTTATCCTGCATGCTTAGGGAAAGTCATTTATGCTTGTTTAATTTTCGCTAAATAAAATGAATCCCACACACTTCACACAATAACTTTAAACCAAGGAGCTAGTCGTAAGACCCAAGCTCTTGAGCAAGACCAACGGTGGGTTCATCACCACCTTGGATTAGCTTTGCATCCATTTCCCCGATTGTCACTGTTGTTAGGCATAAATCCTGATGAAAGCTGACCGAGTGTTGCTGGGGTGATTCCCATGCGCGTGAGGATAAGTCTTCTATGGTAGGTGTCATTAACAGGACAATCCCCCTTCTGTACCGCCTACGTACCATGTACCATCTGCTCTCACGTACCTATAGTATCCCTCTCGTAAGGGCGGGTATATAGAGAGGTTGGTATATCGGCCTGGTTGGTATATTGAAGGGGCGACCATTTTGGGAGTTATATGAGCCTTCATTATGCATTTAAACGTTCTTCAAAAACATTCAAAAATAATAAAACATCAAAATGCACTAAACCAATCTAGGACACACCATTAAATCTTTAAAAGAGATAATCATTGTTTGTGTATGTGTGTGTTCATTTCTGCTTATTGTAAAAAAAAGAAAAATCATCATAAACAAAAGATAAAAATCTACGCATTTTGTCATTTTCTCCAAAAGCTCCAAGGATTCCCGTAATCGCTTGGTCACTCAAAAATTCCCCAAAGGTGTCCATGAACCCTTTGGTCAACCCAAAATCACCCCAAATGTGCCCATAAGTGATGCGGGAGCATCCAACAAAATTTAGGAAATTTTATTTATTTTTCCTAAATTTTAGTGCATCTTGTCGGGGCCATAACTTCTCAACCGTAGCTCCGATTGACTTAAAATTTTACAGGGAGTTAGTTGGGATAATTTTATCACATGACTAAAAATTATTTTGTAAAGAGATTTATCTCAATACTACCTATGTTGGACATGATGAAAATGTACCTTAAGATATATGAGGGTCTCGTCAATGTTAAGACCTGACACCTACACATATCACAAAGTGGAGACTTTTAAAGATAAATCCAATGAGAAACTTTATAAAATGGAATCTTGTTGATGGCAAGACCCAAGGAGAAACTGTAAGTGGTTTATGGTTGACCACTTCTGAATAAATAGTAGGTGTTGGGACATTAGAGTGAATTTTTTACCATCGATTGAAACAAAATTTCAGCCATGAGATACCCCCACGAGGTCCATAAATTTGTAAATTCATTTCTCTCTACAAGTGAATATGACCAAAGGTGTTCTATATTACCCAAGGCAGCTTTGTCTAAACAAATATTTGGTAGAGCGGACTTTGATAGAGATGGTTTTTAAATGAAACTTGTCTAGATGGTACATATTTTTTGATTATCGGGAGATAACATTTAGGAACAAATTCAAACTGAATTTTTAGAGGATATCTGATTTGTGAAAACCAATTGTCTGCAAATCAAACATGAAATATCCAATCTATCCAACTAAACAATCTATCAAACCATTCAAAATAACTTAATGGATTTTCAAGATCAATACAATGCATGGAAAAATTTCGAAGCCATACATCACAAAAAGACTCTTGAGCATTAGTTTCACATTAAATTTGTTCCATAGTGATAAGACCATTTCTGGCTTCTATGGCTTGGCTAGTAAGAGATCATCAAAATTCTTTCTTCTATCGAAGTAGGTCTCTAGGTCTCTATATAAAAGACTGATAATGGTCCCAATGTTCTTCTTCAAATAGGAACATGATGATTTCTTTGGGATTTTGGCTTGAAATATTGGCAAGAACATTCTTTTTACCTGCAATATGCTTAGTTTGAAATTCAAAATTATCAAGATATACATTCCATATTACTAGACGACTACCTTAAGTCGTGTCATTGATAGCATTATTAAAATGTTTATGCCAATGCTTGAGATATGATTTGATAAGAAATTTTTCACTGGTAATGAAGAACTTAAACATATTAATGGCCTTGATGATGGCAAGAATTTCTTTTTGTCAACTAGGATGTCAGATTTCTGCTGATTTAAAATATCTTGAGCCATATCGGAAAATATTTTCAATTCCTTGATGTATTTCAAATAAAACTACACCCCAAGTGTTGGTAGAAGCATCTATATAAAATATTTCTTTCATGCACAAATCAGAGCTAAGGGTGATAGGTGTCCAATAGTGTGGTCGATCCTATGTATGACTGTAATATGTTGTGAAGACCAAGCTAGCGAATATTTCTTGAGTAATTGATTTAAAATTAGTCTATCTTCTACGATATGATGGTAAAAACCAGTAATATAATTAATGCAAACTAGAAACTATTGTATTTGTTTATTCCCATACAAATCATTAGGGAATTCAAGAATTTCGTTCAAGACATTATCTTGAAGTTGAATTTTAGCATTTTCTATGGTAATGCCAAGAAATTAATGTTTAAAAAAGTCACATTTGGTAAGATAAAGAATCAAACCATTCTATTTTCAAATATCATACTCCAAGATGCTAAATATGTTCTTCTAGTGTCTTAGAGAATATAAAAATATCATCTATGTAAACACAGATAAATTCCCTATAATCTAAAAACAAATCATTCATTATTTTTTGTAAAGTTGATGGAGCAGTTTTAAGGTCAAATGGGAGGACTTTCCATTGATATTGCCCAAAGGGCACTATGAATGTTTTTTTATACCTATCATCTAGGTGGACTTGAATCTACCAGAATCTAAAATTTAAATCAAAATTTGAATATACATGGATTCCTGCTATCCTTCTAAGAAACTCATCCCTAGAAGGAATGGGATGTTGGATGGATCGAACAAACTTATTTAGAGGCTTATAATTAATAACTAGTTTTTTCTTGTCTCTTACTTATTATAACTGCTTACTGATGTATAAGGTTGAGCAACCCCATGGACTCTGAGATTTTTCAATTAAACCCTTTTTGAGAAGTTCATCAATTTTTTCTTTGTATTCCTTCATCAGAGAAGGATTCATGCCTCTATGATGAGTCTTGAATTTGGCCTCCTTTAGTTTTCCTGTAACAGGGTCAGTAACAAGATCCATAGGAATTTGATAGAGACCTAGAGACCTGCTTCAACAGAAGGAAGAATTTTCTCTAGACTAACAAGAAAACATGTTAATATGAAAATCAATATTAGATTTAGCTTGACTACTAGAACAACTAAAATTTTCTTCATCGTCAACATCAAAAAAATAATTTATCTAATTTTCAATATCTGAATAAAATGTCTTCACTATCATACTCAAAGTTAGATATGAAAATGTATTCATAAACAAAAGGAATAAGATTGTTTTCTTATTCTTAAAAGATTTTTTATTTGGACACTTATTTGCATAATGCCTTTTTCTTTTTTAGATGTAATAGTGGGGAGAAAATATTTTAAATCATTTTTTAATTTTATCCTTTTTTCTAAAAATATATTTTTTTCCTTTTCTTATATTTTCTTAAATCTGATATACAACTACACTATTTATAGAACTTTGCAGTCTTTCTTTTCTTTTTATCAAAATCTTCAAATGTGTAGTTAAAAGGATCTGAATTATACTTATAGGATTTTATCATCTGCTTCTGAATATGTTGTTCTTCTTATTTCTCCTCTAATATTTCACATAGAAGATTTTTTGCCTTTCTCAAGTCTTGAACAATCTCACCAAAAGATTGTTCCTCTAGTCCTTCAAAATGAACAAGTTCAAGTTCCTTTTGGAACCACTTAGGCAAAGAGGCAATGAGTGTAGTTTTCATCATAGGATTGTGGATTTTCCCTAATTGATAGTATAACTCACCCATATAACATAGATAATCTTCAAAGTATTTCATTTTGTAGAGATTTGCATTCATGAATGCGTTTTTGGATTTTTATGATATTCAATAGTATTACCAGTAAATTATTTAATAGTAGCCTAAGGAAGAGATTAATGTCCTTGATTGGACAATATTTATTTTACTTCTACAGATAATTAATCATACCATTATTTCAAATTATCTACAAAGTCAGTAGTAATAGAAGAAACTGTCTCAAATTAGTTTTATTGAAAAAATTTCTTTGTACATCTCCCCAACCAAGAATATAATGAGCTAATTCATGAACCTTACAGGGGTTTCTATAAAATTAAACCTTCAAATTGGAAGGTTGAAAATTTTGTACACGAGCCATTCCTTGAAGAGGTTTTGGTCCTGTAGGTTGTGTAGAATAAAATATTTTTGAGGTAGCATAATCTAGAATTCTTTGGTGTTCAGTGTGCATCAAAGCTTGTACAATGTTAATATGTCTAGAGATAGGCTTATAGTATTTTCTCTTCTTTTTTTCCTCCTATTTTTTTAAAATTCAATCTAGTTTGTGGCTTTAACAGTTGGATCAAAGAAAGAAGGAAGAGTGGACTTTATTTTTAGATCTGTAATCCCTTCTTTAATTGTATTCGAATTATCAGATACAATTTAATGGTGATGATTTATAGTAGATTGAATATCATCTACTATTTCTAAGACTTGTGCAACCCGGTCATTTAAAAAATGTAATACTAAATTGATTTAATTCAATATTTAATAGGTTCCTCATATTTAGAATCCCTTTTAGAGATTCTTTGTGATTAGAATTGAGATTTAGTGGAACCATCTATGGATTATTTCTCAAATTGAGAGAATTTTGGATATCTACCTTCATGGTAGCTCAGATCTCCTTGTGAAGTCTAAATAGTATGTTCTTTTGGAGCTTTGGAACTCCCATCCATATTTATCTCATTTGAATCGATAGATGAGTTTATAAATTCCTAAATTTCTACTTTGCCAATTTTCTTCACTACTCTTTGTCTATTTATAATAGGTTATGTGGTTGCAGAAGAGTGAAACATATTAAGTTCCTTATATTTGTTACTTATATGTTGTATTATAAGTTTACACTCTTTACACTGAAGATGATTTAGCATGGGATCAACAATAGGGTGAATATCTCTATGTGGACAAACTGATTTGTTTTTTTCTTTCTATATTTTCTTTGTAACTACTTTTGGAATATTGAATATTCTAAACTATCAAAAGAGTGTCCAACAAAAGTAGAAAGGATTTTTGTGAATATTTTTATAATAGAAGAAGAACATCTTGACAGAGATGCAAGATTTATGAAAGAATTTATACATAAGATTTTGATAGAATCACCACA
Source organism: Wollemia nobilis (assembly GCA_028583015.1). Classification (NCBI taxonomy): domain Eukaryota; kingdom Viridiplantae; phylum Streptophyta; class Pinopsida; order Araucariales; family Araucariaceae; genus Wollemia; species Wollemia nobilis. Next base: position 3,942,356 of record JAQPPZ010000229.1, read on the forward strand.
ATTTCTCAGTGATTGGGAAGTAGAGATAATATAAGGAGGAAGTTGTGGTTGTTTTGAAAGAGTCCATGAATGAGGAAGAGTTAACTTATCCCATGAAATGTATTCAGGTTCAATAACTTATCCCTGACTTCTTATTTTGATCAGTAAAGAAGATCCTTTGGGATATTTAAGCTTGAATATTGGGTTTAAGGTATTTGTGATTTGTAATATTAATCTCTAGTGGAGATTTAAATTATGTGAAACTTCAAGCATGTTAATACCAGAGACTTTAATTTTTAGCTTGAAAAATTTATCCAAATGAGGATCTATAAGGGATACAAGAAAATTGGGATACATGGTTGTGGCTACAACTTCATCATTCTATAGAACATTCATGAGCCCTAAAAAATAATTGAAAAATCTAAATATCGAGAATATATACATGCAATTACAGTGGATGCATGTATTCCTTTGTGAAAAAGAGGTTGAATGTCAAAAATAATAACACTGATATGATAATACTTATATTTTCCTTCCCTACGGGCCTTTTTAATTTCCTCATCATCTAACATATTAATTGTAATTTCAACATTTGAGAATCACAAAGGAATTTTCCTTTCAACAACACTGAATATGCTTTTAGAAAATAGTTTGAAAGGAAGAACCTATCTATAGATATATTTTGCAGAGATCATTGGTAATTTCCATTTAGGAGAGGGATATCTTAGATTCTTTATGATATTCAACAATACCAGCAAATTCTTTAACAATGGCTTGAGCAAGAGATTGATGTCCTTGATTGGACAATTTTTCTTTTACTTCTACAGATAATTGATCATACCATTATTTTAAATTATCTACAAAGTCAACAGTAATAGCAAAAACAATCTCGACATTAGTTTTATTGAAAAAAAATCTTTGTACATCTCCACAACCAATAATATAATGAGCTAATTCATGAACCTTATGGGGGTTTCTACAAACTGAAACCTTCAAATTGGAAGTTTGGAAATTTTGTACACGAGTCATTCTGTGAAGAGGTTTTGGTCCTGTAGGTTGTGTAGAAGAAAATATTTTTGAGGTAGCAGAATCTAGAATTATTTGGTGTTTAGTGTGCATCAAAGCTTGCATAATTTTTATTTTTATTTTTATTTTTTTTGAATTTACATGGTGGAATCGGTAGCCACCATGAATCCGGGTAGGCTGTCCAACTTTTATGGCTGCCACAGTATTCTGCGATGTCCACCCCAAAAGCCACCATACAAATCTTCGTGCAGTCCATCCCTATAACCACCATGCCATAATAATTTTAAACCTTTTACACCACTGAAAGCACCAGGAAAGGGACAAGCGTTCAGTCCGGCGAGGCCCAAGATTTGAACTTTCGACCACCGCCCCCCTTATAGGGTTTGGATGAACCAATTGCTATACACCTCGGACCCTACATCTTGTATAATGTTAATATGTCCATATTTTATTTTATTCAGATAGGCTTATAGTATTTTCTATCTTTTTTCTTCCTCCTATTTTTTTAAAATTTAAGCAAATTTGTGGACTTAATA